>BQMI01000384.1:267500-766859 GCA_026005395.1 Asobara japonica
GGAGTATACTGTCCCGTGGCACTCCGCGGAATTGGTGATTGAACCCGCTAGAACTACGCTGCGATGATTCGTTCTATTTACTTCGAGAGAAGCGACCTCTGTGACGCCAATGGATAGTCTACCGTGGAGATGGGCCGATAGACAAACTTCGCGTGAGGTTTGCATTATGTAGCTAGCGCAGCCATTTGCAACCTGCGAAGAATGCGAATGCATTCCGCAATGTGTGATTGTCCGCGATAACTCGACTTTACATTGCATTACCTCTGTATGCGCGAATTCCTTTAGTTGTAGTAGCTGGATGGGCTTTTGTGTAATCTGCGGTGGATCGTCGTTGTTTCCGCATTCATCTACTTCAAGTAGGGAGATCGTGGTCATGTTCAGTGTGTTCGTTCCGCAGTCGTAAGCGACGAGGCCACTGCTGATTCCAACGAGGGCTAGTAAGAACACTAATGGCCCTGATCTGAATCTGCTGGGCCTGCATCTGAAACGTATGCGAGTTTTACACGATCAGCATGAACCACTTTCTTCTTATTTTTGTATAGAATTTCTATGTTATGTTGGTCATTAAAAACATCTGTGACTAAAAATGGTCCTTCATAAGCGTAATCTAGTTTACCTACTTTCGGTTGTTTTTGCAAATAGATTTTCTGATTTATTTTGAATTCGCGTGGGTGAATATTGCGGTCGTAATAGCGCTTCGATCTCTCTTTTGCTGCGTTCAAATTTGCTGCGGCTGAACTCCTGAACTCTACCAAACGCAAAGCTAGTTCCCTGACGTAATTATCGTAGGTTTGGATTTCGTCGAGGGGAGGGAATTGGGAAGGTTGGCGGGGTGGAGTTGCGAATACAAGGTCGTGTGGACGGTTTTTGGTACCTTCGTGAACGCTAGAGTTGTACGACCAGGCGGCGTGCCATACCCATTTGTCCCAGTCACTCTTTTCTGTGTAGTGTTTAAGGAATTCTGTAAACACGATATGGCTTCTCTCTAGGGAGCCATTGCTTTGGGGGCGAAACGCGGTCGTTCTGTATTGGCTTAACTAGAATATTTTTGCTACGTTTTTCATAACCTTACCTTGAAACGCTTTACCTTGGTCCGTCAAAATGGCCCGAGGACTCCCGAATAGGCAAATGAAATGGTTTATAAATGCTTCGGCTATTTCTTCAGCTGTGGCTGTTATGAGGGGAATCGCGCGAAAAATTTTTGTGAGGTTATCTTGTATAGTTAGTACATACTTGTAGGCCGATTGAGATTCTGGGAATGGACCAACAATGTCTAATGCGACTTTATCGAACGCGTTTGCTGGAGTGTCTGTAATGATCATAGGTTGTTTCGTCTTGATCCGAACTATTTTGTTCTTCTGACAAACTACGCATTTTCGCACGAAATCTTCAACATCTTTCTTCATGTTGTTCCAAAAGTACCGTTCTCTAATACGAAGATATGTTTTTGTGACACCTTTATGTCCTGCGATTGGGGATTCGTGGTTTTCGGAGATTATTCTAGTTCTCGTTTCCACGGGGGGGATGTTGATTTTACCCTTGCAAATCGTAATGCGAATGTTCGAGTTTGCAAAAACTAATCGGAGAATGCGCTTGATTTTTATCCACGCTTCGTCGGTAATGCCACTTTCTGCTTGGGACATGCTAGCAGATAAAATATTTTGTTCAAGCATTGTTTTCCGTAAGTTCGCGAATGCGCGGACCATTCGTGATTCTTGTAGTTCGTCATCGGTCGTTTGGTTGATGACGAGAGCTAAAACCTTTCTGGCGTTATTACCAGTAATTATGACTTCACCCAGTGAGTATTTATTTAGGGGAGTAATGTCGGTTAAAAGTCCCTTCCTTATCAACTTTTTCCCGATTTCGTTCGATACGGTACCGTCCGCGGAGATGAAACAAATGTAATTGTCTTTCTTCATTTCTAACGTATCGCGACTGTCAACTATGTTGACAAAAGTCTCTACGTCCCGTATTTGCGGTCGGTTTAAACGGTATGGATGGGAAGCGGCAGAATTTTCAAAATGGATTTGGGGGTTATGTGGGTGTTGTTCGACTACTCGCTCGACCCTCCGGGGGGTTTTGATGTTTTCGCGTTGTGGGGAAATATACTCTTCAATTTGTTCGATCCTCCGGGGGTTTTCGAAGTTTTCGCGTTGCGGGGGAATGTACTCCTCAATTCTCTCATACTCTGGGATGGGTTGCTGTGAAAAGGAATGTGATGCATTCGTTCGTCTAAGTATATGTTGTTTCCAGTTTGTATGTCCGTCCTGTCCATCGTTATGGTAATGAGTTACATGTTTCTTTGTCTTCCTCTTGTTATAGCTAGTGTGTTGATTGTCGGTACAACAGTTACATGGATAGCGCTGTTTTATCGTCCGAGTTGAACGGCGCAAGGGAATGTCCGTGTCGACAGGTGGCGCTCGTTGTACGATAGGCATGAACGGTGGTTTACCCGCGTCGATGAGTTCCGCTTGGTCCCTCGTATTAGTGTTCGAATTTTGGTTCGCTGAAATAGAATTCGGGGGGTTTTCATCAGATGAATCAACCTCCATCTGTTCTATTTCTGTTATAGGAGGCAATGGTTGTTTAATTTGAGCGCGTTTCGTTCTTTTATTGGATTTTTTATTTAAAACTGTTTTACCGACATTTTCTACTTCGTCATTGTGTGCGTTGTGAATGTCAGCTGTTGTTACGATTATTTGCGGTTTTTCGTTTTCTTCGTCGGTATCAAATGGGAAGGAACCGCCCTGGGGGTTAGGAGTGGGCGCAGTCTGGGTGTGTGGTTCCCCCATGCTTTCGTCGATTGACATATGGAAGTCTAGTTGTCGTGCATTTAATTCGCTATCGTCTACTGACATATTTTGTGCGCTTGTGATATCTCTTTCTAGAATTGACCCGTCCGCGTTATCGATTTTCATTCTTCTTTTGTTCTTTGTAAACGGCGTAGGTGTAAATTGTGCTTGCTTCTTATTTCGTTTTGAAGCCTTTTTGTTTCGCTCCTTAATGTGAGTTTCGAACTTTTTAGTTTTCGGTGCTTTAGACGGATTTGAATGAGTGGGGTTGGTTGGTTCGGATCTGGTTCCCTCTGGCGGAGTGGCAGTAACTAATGACTGGCTCGCGTCTGTTTTACCGACCGAACTGAACCCTACTTTATTCGAATCGCTTTCGTGTGACGCTCGATTTTGACTTCGACTTTGATTTTGATGTCGATTTTGATTTTGATTTTGATTTTGATTTTGATTTTGATTTTGATTTTGATTTTGATTTTGATTTTGATTTTGATTTTGATTTTGATTTTGATTTTGATTTTGATTTTGATTTTGATTTTGATTTTGATTTTGATTTTGATTTTGATTTTGATTTTGATTTTGATTTTGATTTTGATTTTGATTTTGATTTTGATTTTGATTTTGATTTTGATTTTGATTTTGATTTTGATTTTGATTTTGATTTTGATTTTGATTTTGATTTTGATTTTGATTTTGATTTTGATTTTGATTTTGATTTTGATTTTGATTTTGATTTTGATTTTGATTTTGATTTTGATTTTGATTTTGATTTTGATTGAAAAAAGGGGAATTTTTTGTTTTTATCAATTAATTGCAATAAAATTCTAATTACACCTTCCGGTAGTGTAGGAATAATCTTTTCTTTTTTTTAGTAAAGAGAGAAACTTAAGGGGCTATAAAGAACTCGAAAGAAAAGTGGAATTTTTTGTTCAATTAATGGAAATTAAAGTCTAATTACCCCTTCAAGTACTGTGGAAATAATCATTTTTTTTACGTAAAGAGAAAATTAAGGGGCTATAGGGAACTCGAAAAAAAGGGGATTTTTTGTTTTTTTAATAATTAATGGCTATTAAAGTCTAATTGCCCCTTCGAGTACGGTAGAAATAATCATTTTTTTTACGTAAAGACAAAATTAAGGGGCTATAGGGAACTCGAAAAAAGTGGAATTTTTTGTTTTTATCAATTAATTACAATTAAAGTCTAATTACCGCTTCCAGTACTGTAGGAATAATCATTTTTTTTTTAGTAAAGAGAGAAACTTAAGGGGCTATAAAGAACTCGAAAGAAAAGTGGATTTTTTTTTTAATTAATGGAAATTAAAGTCTAATTACCCCTTCGAGTACTGTAGAAATAATAATTTTTTTTTACTTCAAGGGAAAATTAAGGGGCTATAAAGAACTCCAAAGAAAAGTGGAATTTTTCTTTTAATGAATGGAAATTAAAGTCTAATTACCCCTTCAAGTACTGTAGAAATAATCTTTTTTTTTACGTAAAGAGAAAATTAAGGGGCTATAGGGAACTCGAAAAAAAAGTGGATTTTTTTTTTTTAAATTAAGTAATGGCTATTAAAGTCTAATTGCCTCTTCGAGTACTGTAGGAGTAATCATTTTTTTTTTTAGTGAAGAGAGAAACTTAAGGGGCTATAAAGAACTCGAAAGAAAAGTGGAATTTTATTTTCTTTTCTTTTATTAATTAATGGAAATTAAAGTCTAATTACCTCTTCGAGTACTGTCGAAATAATCATTTTTTTACTTAAAGGGAAGATTAAGGGGCTATAAAGAACTCGAAGGAAAAGTGGAATTTTTTTTTAATTGATGGAAATTAAAGTCTAATTACCCCTTCCAGTACTGTAGAAATAATCATTTTTTCTTTATGTAAAGAGAAAATTAAGGGACTATAAAGAACTCGAAAGAAAAGTGGAATTTTTTTTTCTTTTCTTGTGTTAATTAACGGCAATTAAAGTCTAATTAGCCCTTCGAGTCCGGTAGAAATAATCATTTTTTTACTTAAAGGGAAGATTAAGGGGCTATAAAGAACTCGAAGGAAAAGTGGAATTTTTTTTTAATTGATGGAAATTAAAGTCTAATTACCCCTTCCAGTACTGTAGAAATAATCATTTTTTCTTTATGTAAAGAGAAAATTAAGGGACTATAAAGAACTCGAAAGAAAAGTGGAATTTTTTTTTCTTTTCTTGTGTTAATTAACGGCAATTGAAGTCTAATTAGCCCTTCGAGTCCGGTAGAAATAATTTTTTTTTTTTTGCTTAAAGGGAAGATTAAGGGGCTATAAAGAACTCGAAAGAAAAGTGGAATTTTTTTTTTAATTAATGGAAATTAAAGTCTAATTACCGCTTCGAGTACTGTAGAAATAATAATTTTTTTTTACTTAAAGGGAAAATCAAGGGGCTATAAAGAACTCGAAAGAAAAGTGGAATTTTTTTTTTAATGAAGGGAAATTAAAGTCTAATTACCCCTTCAAGTACTGTAGAAATAATCATTTTTTTTACGTAAAGAGAAAATTAAGGGGCTATAGGGAACTCGAAAAAAAAGTGGATTTTTTTTTTTTAATTAAGTAATGGCTATTAAAGTCTAATTGCCCCTTCGAGTACGGTAGAAATAATCTTTTTTTTTACGTAAAGAGAAAATTAAAGGGCTATAGGGAACTCGAAAAAAAGGGGAATTTTTTGTTTTTATCAATTAATTGCAATAAAATTCTAATTACACCTTCCGGTAGTGTAGGAATAATCTTTTCTTTTTTTTTAGTAAAGAGAGAAACTTAAGGGGCTATAAAGAACTCGAAAGAAAAGTGGGATTTCTTGTTTAATTAATGGAAATTAAAGTCTAATTACCCCTTGAAGTACTGTAGAAATAATCATTTTTTTTACGTAAAGAGAAAATTAACGGGCTATAGGGAACTCGAAAAAAAGGGGATTTTTTGTTTTTTTAATAATTAATGGCTATTAAAGTCTAATTGCCCCTTCGAGTACGGTAGAAATAATCATTTTTTTTTACTTAAAGGGAAGATTAAGGGGCTATAAAGAACTCGAAAGAAAAGTGCAATTTTTTTTTTAATTAATGGAAATTAAAGTCTAATTACCCCTTCGAGTGCTGTCGAAATAATCATTTTTTTACCTAAAGGGAAGATTAAGGGGCTATAAAGAACTAGAAAGAAAAGTGGAATTTTTTTTTCTTTTCTTGTATTAATTAACGGCAATTAAAGTCTAATTACCACTTCGAGTCCGGTAGAAATAATCATTTTTTTTTGCTTAAAGGGAAGATTAAGGGGCTATAAAGAACTCGAAAGAAAAGTGGAATTTTTTTTTTAATTAATGGAAATTCAAGTCTAATTACCGCTTCGAGTACTGTAGAAATAATAATTTTTTTTTACTTAAAGGGAAAATTAAGGGGCTATAAAGAACTCGAAAGAAAAGTGGAATTTTTTTTTTAATTACTGGAAATTAAAATCTAATTACCCCTTCAAGTACTGTAGAAATAATCATTTTTTTTACGTAAAGAGAAAATTAAGGGGCTATAGGGAACTCGAAAAAAAGGGGATTTTTTGTTTTTTTATTAATTAATGGCTATTAAAGTCTAATTGCCCCTTCGAGTACGGTAGAAATAATCATTTTTTTTTTATTTGAAGGGAAGATTAAGGGGCTATAAAGAACTCAAAAGAAAAGTGGAATTTTTTTTAAATTAATGGAAATTAAAGTCTAATTACCCCTTCAAGTCCTATAGAAATAATCATTTTCTTTACGTAAAGAGAAAATTAAGGCGCTATAGGGAACTCGAAAAAAAAGTGGAATTTTTTTTATTTTAATTAAGTAATGGCTATTAAAGTCTAATTGCCCCTTCGAGTACTGTAGAAATAATAATTTTTTTTACGTAAAGAGAAAATTAAGGGGCTATAGGGAACTCGAAAAAAAGGGGATTTTTTGTTTTTTTTATTAATTAATGGCTATTAAAGTCTAATTGCCCCTTCGCGTACGGGAGAAAGAATCATTTTTTTTTACTTAAAGAGAAGATTAAGGGGCTATAAAGAACTCGAAAGAAAAGTGGAATTTTTTTTTTAATTAATGGAAATTAAAGTCTAATTACCCCTTCAAGTACGGTAGAAATAATCATTTTTTTTTTACATAAAGGGAAAATTAAGGGGCTATAACGAACTCGAAAGAAAAGTGAAATTTTTTTTTTAATTAATGGAAATTAAAGTCTAATTACCCCTTCGAGTACTGTCGAAAGAATCATTTTTTTAGTTAAAGGGAACATTAAGGGGCTATAAAGAACTCTAAAGAAAAGTCGAATTTTTCTTTTTTTTTTCATTAATTAATGGCAATTAAATTCTAATTACCCCTTCGAGTACTGTCGAAATAATCATTTTTTTTACTTAAAGGGAAGATTAAGGGGCTATAAAGAACTCGAAAAAATTTGGAATATTTTTTAATTTTTTTATTAATTAATGGCAATTGAAGTCTAATTAGATCTGGAAGTTAAAAACACAAAGGAAAAAAAAATAGAAAATGGAGAACGAGAAAACGATTTGTCAACTTTTGACATTTTCCTAACTACTCATTCGTACTTTCCTTCCTCTATCCATTTGCAGTTGAAGTCATTTCAATTTATATGATTAAAAGAGAGGCGAAGTAGTGAAGCACATGGGGCGATTTTTGAACGATTCTTGATTGCTGATAATCGCATACGATGTATTTGAAAAATAGATATTTTCGTTACTCATTCCGTGAGGCAGTGCTTTACGAATGCTTCGCGTTCATGAAACCCTCCCCCGCTCTTCGTAACAAAAAATAGTGTTCGTAACTCGGGCGTAAACAATTTTTTTGACGATTTCGAATGCATTCCTCGGCTTCGCCTCGGGCTGCAACCTCTCAATCGCCAAAAAAATTCTTTACGTCCTAGTTACGAAAATTACTATTCTGGTAATTAATCAATCACAGTTTGTGTTCAAAGTGACCGCCATTTGCAGCAATACAAGCGTGAACACGGCGGACGACATTTCTTGTTACATCTAACAGCATCTTTTCCGTGATGCCTTTTATCACCGTAGCAATACGTTCTGCCAGCTCATCTTCGCTTCCAACTTCAGTGACGTATACACGCTCTTTCAGAAATCCCCACAAGAAAAAATCTAGTGGATTCAGATCGGGTGATCTGAAATGACAAAATCCGATGAATCACTTTGAACAGCCCAGAAAATAATCACCGATATCTACCGAGGTGGCCATCGCATTGGTCCTAGTTGACCAAACCAGCGATTCGGAAATTTCTCATTTAAATGCTTTGTAACTTCTTGCGACTTATGGGGTGGAGTTCCATCCTGCTGAAACCATAATGGACGTTGAGCCAACGGCATGTCCTCCAAAAGATCCACCAGCGATTCCTGAAGAAAGAAAAGGTACTGCCTACCCTAACAAACAAATGGAGATTGTATTTCAGTTTGAAGAATGATAGCCTCTTTTTTCTTAGAAACTATCAAATTAAAATTGGCTATCCATCGATTGGCACATGTTCAACAAGTCAAGTTTACTCGAGTCAAACCTCTATTCTAGTTTCACATACCTTCAAAGATTGTGGTAATTCATAAATCAATACATGCTTCCCCACAATTCCTCCCCATAAATTCAGTTTCCAACGATTTTGAAAACCTCTGTTTCGCATCACGTATGGGTTTTCTTCAGCATAAAAATGGTAATTATGCTGATTTAATATTCCTTCCTGTGTGAATAACGATTCGTCTGACCATAAAATACGGCTTTGAAAATCCTCATTCTCTTCACACAGCCTCAAATATTGGTGACAGAATCGTAACCGATGTTCTTCATCACCGGCGTGCTGCTTCTGCACTTTCGTATAGTGATACGGATGTAAACTCTTTTCCCTCAATATTCGGTTGGTGGTGGACTTGCTGGTATCAAGCATCTTTGCCAGTTTGCGGCAACTGATTGTGGGTTCTTCATAAACCTTTTCGAGGATATTCTCTTCTAGTGCCACAGTTCTGGTCTTACCTGAATATCCCTCACGAGGTCCAGGCGTCACACGATTCTCCATGCGGAGTCTATTATCCAGTTTTTGGAAAACACAAGGATGTGGTTTTTGCCTATTGGGAAAGCGCTCCTGATATAATTGTGCAGCTGCTGCTGAATTGCAGTGACACTCTCCGTAAATCAAATGCATATCGACATACTCATCTGTCGTAAAAATCATCTGGAGTATTATCTTGGGCTTTGCACTTGATCATCAACTAACGTTTCACGCTAACTGGCTGTGAATATTATTCTTGTTTTTATTGTAAACAAATGACGCAAAAAAAATTTCACTTCCGTAATTTAAGATGTATAGTACACAAGGTTGCTAAAAGATGGCGGTAACGGTCACCTCCAACGGTTATATCTTGTGATTACCGGGATTATTCGCTCCATTCATAACAGATCGCGACCTCTGGTGCATGCGATCCGAAAACAATCCTGGCCAGTTCGACGTTTTCGGATATCAGTGATGAACAAAATGGATCGAGAAAAATTGATTGCGATCACCATTTCGGCTTAAAAGCCCTACTAAAAAATTCACTGGATTTTTTACAGTTTGTGCGGTCCATTATTGGTGAGGACAAAATTTTTAAGTACATATAATGTGTAATTGTAATTCTCTGGCAGCAGGTAAGGCTGTATGTTCAAAGCTTCAATGAGAAGTAAATGGCATTAATGTGAGAGAGACAGTTATCTCTTTATTGTGAAACAAGCAGACGGTCATCCAATGCCCACATTTGAATGCATCACGGTACCTTTCATTTCGTGTGACGTTGCCTATTTATTTCCACCAATTTCATTGGTGGTATGCTTCCGACTGGTACCGGTGTTGTCATAGCCGATTTATGGGAAACATTTGACTTCCACATAGAATTAGAAAACGTGGAAATTGACTTAGGACAAAGCTTCCATTCGGAAGCACAAAATGGAACAATCCAAACGACTTGCACATATATGTAAAGGTACCAAATGTAACATTTCTATACAATTTTGAGCGTCTATGACGAGAACTGTAGGGGGAGATGTGCGAACAAAAAAATTTTGCACGTTAACCAGAAAAATTAAAGTAACTCGAATCTTTTCGGGTACCGGAATATAGTTACCAATTACATTCTCTAAACACTATTGAGCTGAATGTTTTGAAAAAATAAAAGTAAGAATCCGTTCATTAGTTTTTGAGATATCGAATAAAATGAGATTCTAGTAAAAATTGAATATCTCAGAAACTAATGAAAATTTCCAAAAATCCGAACCACTTGCACATTGGAACATTTGGGTGAAATTTTCAAAAAACGAATCAAGCTTATGCTTCGATCGAGCTGAAATTTGGCATGGTGCCAGAGGGACTCAATACCTATTATTGGAGAAAATGTGAGATTTTAAAAATTAATTTTACCCGTTTAAATGTTCAATTTAGTAAATCGAGGTGCCCAAAATGAGATGTTCACGGACAGACGGCATTCTCAAATTTTGTATTTTTACGTTTCAAACCATTATAGATCGATTTCACATGAAATTAGCATGTGTCAAAAATGGACCCTATATAATGCTTCTATTCAGCAGCAAAAAATCACAAAACGTAGCGACATATAGAGCAATGAAAAAAAAATCAATAAATACTCAAGTGGGAAGTCTCGTTGATGACAAAATGTTGGTATTTATTCCTTTTTATAAATCAAACTTTTTTCAACTTTCGAGAATGCATTGGAATTACGCATCTTCTTTCAACGTATAGAAAACTGTGTGAGGCCTCACAATTGTCTCAGGAGTTATAAAAGTTGCCTTTGGCTTCAAGTCATCATACATCTTGAATGTGCCATTCATCACTATAACGGCAGTATAATGACCATCATTTCTCTTACCCGTAGGCCTGTGGTTTATGAAACCTGCCAAAATGTAGTTTTTGTGTAATACATTGACGTGGCGTGGAATATTTTCCACTTGGACTTCAATGTCGGTATCGTAGACGTCTTTTATCAGTGCAGAAAAGCAGTCGCTCGTGTCTACGAATACATGAGGTCCACTGCTTACTTCTGTCACTAATGGTTTCGAGCAGTTTGGGCAATGCATTTTTCTCATAATTCCTCTTTCAATGGCCGATTGTAGTGCTCCAAAGCCATTATTTATTATTGGCATAAGATTGAGGTCTGCGAGTGCCCGAGGAAATTCAGCGGGTCCGCAGTCTTCGCAAATACCACTATTTTTAATGCTGTGCAATTCTGCAATTAATTAAGATGTGAGCCAAGAACAACTCACATTGGCGTTAACCCTGAACACATTTTTTTGTCTTGTGGTTTCTACCTTGAATGGTTCTAATTTATATAGAATTTTTAATCGCTGCTCGAAGTGGGTACTCACAATTTTTCCTGTCTTCATTATTTCTCTCGCTAATTCGTAGATTGGGATTTTACAATCATTAGTTAGAGCATCGTACGTCGGATTCTTACATAATGCATAAACTATCAGCATCAGAAGTGAATCAAAACTACAAGTTTCTTCCAGCCTATACATACAACCATTCAACATGGTTCTGGATCCATTTGGCATTATTGGCAGGGCAAACTCGAATGTGGCCAAAATGTCGCTTTCGATTTTCATTTTCTTATTGTTGTTTCCAATATCTCCATGAGTTTTTTGAATTTCGATGAGCTTGGTTTTCTCACTCTGATGTGTAGCTCTTCCTCGTTTTTGAAGAAATAAATTTTCTTGACTCTCTTCCCTCTGTTCTTTCATTTGATCATAACAGATTGCTCTTATGTTCCCTTCACATGGTAGTGATTCTTGACGTACGCTTGTATTCACAATCATTCTCAATTGTGGACGTGTCGGTTGAATTGTCTTTAGTTTGGGTAAGCGCACAGTGACATTCTTTCGTTTCCTCGAACGAACGTTGGGCAGATCTAGTACAGATGTCGATGTAACAGGTCTACGAGATACGGGTTTTTTATCACAGTTATTCCCACTGAAACCGTATTGCATCGCTCCTGAGAGCGGCAAGTTTTCATCCACACGACTTTTTTCTGTAGATCGTTTCCGCAGATTTGGGAGTACAATTGATGAATTTTTGAGAGTTATGGTGTCCTCTCGGGATGCATCGCCGGCAATACTAGTGGAACGAACCGAAGTTTCAAACGATCTCTCCGCCGTTTCATCTACAAGTGTCGAAGTTAAAGGGGTGCTGTTGTTTTTACCCCCATTGTTATCAATGATTCCTATTGGAGATCCTTTTCCGAGACCAATTCCACCCAAGACCGATGACTCCTTCCACGGATTCGAACCTACAAAATTTAAGGTTAAAATTGAAATAGTAGTTGGTCACGATTCCCCGTCTAGATATGCGGTAAAAAATTTTTAAAAATATTGAACATGAAAACATCTAAAAATTCAATATCCAAATAGCACATATCCGAACCCAATAAATGCAATAAATACAATAATCCCATTTTGCAGATTTCTTAAGTTTTCGAAACTTTTCAACATTTGAACCAAAATTTTCAACATTTTTATAATGTCAAAAGTGTCCATTCAGCAAATAAAGTGTTATTTCAACAAACTTTCCAATTTTCTATAGGTTCCAAAAGTTTTCAAACTTCCCAAGTTTTTAGTATTTTCCAATTTCCTTTTTCTTGGAATTCTTGAAGTTCTCAATTCTTAAAATGTCCGGAGTTTCTACAATTTGAAAAGAATTCAAAATTTACGAAATTTTCAAGTTTGTTAAAGTTATAGAATCTTTCAAAATTTCAAAAACTTTCTAATTTTTTCTAATTTTTCTAATTTTTGCAGATTGTCTAATTTTCCAAATTCCTCACAATTCTCAAGTTGCTCAATATTTTCAAATTTGTCAAAATTGTGGAATGTGCATATCTTGCAGGATTTTTAGAAAATTAAAAATCTTCAAATGTTCAAAAATATTCAAATCATTTGGAAGTGTCAAGAATGTGCAATTCTTTACCATTTTTAATTTTTGAAAGTTTCAAAATTCACGCAATTATTAAAATTTTCCAGTTTTAAAAATTTGCAAAATGTTGATTTTTTGGTATTTCGAAAATTCTTCAAAATATTCAAATTTTCACATCGTTCATTTTTTGTTTCTTTTTAAATATATCAAAATTTAGAATTCTTTTTCTATTAAAAACGTTTGCTATTGTTCATTTTTGCACTTGTATATTTCTGCTATTAGATATTTTTTAAATTCTATATTATTAACTGGATATTTTTGACTGGATTCTTAAACGAGATACTGTTGGTCACCAACGAAAGGACTTGATTTATAATTCAGCTTGAACAATTGTACCTGATGCAACTGCGGAGTGGTTTAAATCAAAGCAGGGTATGCAAGACTTTGGATTTATGAAATCGTTTTCTTCCTTCTGAGGATTCTGGTTCGGAGCTACTTCCTGATTCACAACATGGCTACCAGACGAACTTATCGGAGTGATTGGGTCCTTTGGGGATTTGACACTGCCAACAAAATTGGAACACACTGACTTCTGCCTCTCGCTTGCACTCGATTCCTCCTGCTGCGGACTCCGACCTAGACAATTCATCATTAAAATTGAAATGACAGTGAACAATGAAAGCATTTAAATGACAAAATCACCAACAGAATCGTACCTGATGTAGCCACCGAGTGTTGGGACTCGATTGGTGGAGTGCAAGGCTCTTTGCTACCATTCCCATTACTCTGCTCGTTTTTCACGACACCTGGTTCACACATTACACTCGGTCTTGACGAGCCCTCTCGATCAATTGACTGCTCTTCGGTGCTCTTGTCTGTTACTTTTTCGTCCTCGAGTTTTTTTGAACCGTTACGGGCATCATTTTTTTTTCCTTGGGTGTCCGAGTCATCATTCATACCTTCATGAATCGCAGGCGAAGGTTTTCCGTGACCACATTGTTTTCGATTTTGCTTGTAGCCAATGTGGGATCTTTCCCATGGTGTCAAGCTCCTTCTAAAAACGTGATCGGTGCGTGGGTTGTAGCCCGTTATTTGGCAATCAAATTTCGCGTCAGATGCCCGAGGTGGTGGTTCCTTGAGAATCCCCTCAAAGTTCGCATTGCAATCCGGGCACCGGCCACTGATGATGACATATCGCGATTTGTCACACAGGTAAACTTTATTTCTTTTAAAGGATAAATCGCATTTTACAGGGGACTGGGTTCTTACTTCTTCACCAATCACATCAGCCCACACATTTTGTCGTAGTGTAAAATAGCGAGAACCATTTGAAATCATTGGCCGTGGTTCTATGTTTTGCCATTTCTCTGAGCTGACAATACAGACAAACTGTAAGTTCTGCGTTTCTCGAGGCGCAGCGGTTGTTGTTTTCTCAGAGAATCGATTCAGCGTCGGTGAATCAGTAGACACATGGATTGGAAAATGATTTCTTAGTTCCGTTAACAGCGAATGTATGTCTTTCTTGAGAATGGTATAAATATGTTTTGGATTTATTTTGCACGCATTGGGTGCCCTGCTCATGCTCGCAGCAATATTTTGAAAAATTTCATGTGATGGAAATAACACTTCACCGTATGCATCAATTGCTCGATGGCCGTTCGTTTTCAAAATTTCTCGTAGTTTGTCCACGTCGTACGGCATTTTCCAGTCGAGATTGAGAACTATTGATAACTCGAGTATTGCGTCGTATTATTATCTAGTGTTAACCTAGTGATGATGGCTTGACGAATTTCTAGGTTGAATTTCTCTGTTATAAACACAACTGTTGTTTGTTTGTTTTTCCTACACAAATGTAGTCAACAAACGCAATTGCGCATGCGCACAGTTTTCGGCGAGTCGTAATCGCTCCGTGCATTTGGTTGGAGGGAATAATGAAACTATCCCCCTCTCTTAAATTTTCGATCTATCTTTAATTTAATTTAATAAATGCCTTCAGACGGGGAGGTGGTGGTTACTGATCGAATTTGAGAATGGAAATTCTCTATATGCCCGGTAGCTTAGTTGGAAAAGTGCCCGGCACGTAACTGGGAGTCTCGGGTTCGAATCCCGACTGGGACTATCGGGATTTTTTTCTCTTAAATTTTCGATCTATCTTTAATAATTTCAGCAAATTTGTACATTTTGGAGTGTATTTACAGAAATTTTTATTTTTCCCATAAGAGCCCGTGTTAATTGAGAAGTCTGATTCCACAAATTTCATACAGGCATCTGTTATCGCTTCAAAAACATTATAGTCCAGTCAATCTAGCTCGAAAAAGGGCTTCTGTGTAAAATCGCACCTCGGGCGTAGTAAAGAGAGTGCCCCATTAGTGGCGTTTCAATGTTATTAACAAAAAACTGCCGCAAAAATCGCACTTTATTTGTTCAATCGCGAATAACTTCATTCTCATTCACCTTATCCATATAGTCAAGAGGACTTTTTTTTAGAACAAACAATTACCTTTCAAAATGAGTCGGCAACCACTATCGAAAAATCAAGCGTTAATTAACTACGATTTTTTTAAAGTGGTTGTTTTTGTCCACAATGAAGCGTCGGTATCACAGAACGCCACGCCTCTCCGGAAAATGGTAGGGGTCACGTGGTTCGCGCCGAATTCAAATGAGATGCGCATAGACCAGTAATGGACTTACTGCGCATCTTATTTGAATTCGGCACGCTTGGCGCGAACCACGTGACCCCCACGAGTTCTTTATAGTCCCTTAATCTTCCCTTCAAGTAAAAAAAAGATTATTTCTACGGTACTCGGAGGAGTAATTAGACTTTAATTACCGTTTTTTTTTACGTAAAGGGAAAACTAAGGGGGTATAGGAAATTCGAAAAAAAGTGGATTTTTTTTTCTTTTTAATTAATTAATGGTAATTAAAGTCTAATCACCCCTTCGAGTACTGTAGAATAAATCATTTTTTTTTTTACTTAAAGGGAAGAATCAGGGGCTATAAAGAGCTCGAAACAAAAGTGGGAATTGTTTTTTTTTTGTTAATTAATGGCAATTGAAGTGTAATTACCCCTTCGAGTACTGTGGAAATGATCATTTTTTTTTACGGAAAGGGAAAATTAAGGGGCTATAGGAAACTGGAAAAAAGTGGATTTTTTTTTAATAATTAATGATTGTTTCTACACTACTCGAACGGGTAATTAGACTTTAATTTCCATTAATTAACAAAAAAAAAAATTCCATTTTTCTTTCGAGTTCTTTATAGCCCCTTAATCTTCCCTTTGAGTAAAAAAAATGATTATTTCTACCGCACTCGAAGGGGTAATTAGACTTTAATTGCAATTAATTGATAAAAACAAAAAAAAAATTTCACTTTTCTTTCGAGTTCTTTATAGCCCCTTAATCTTCCCTTTAAGTAAAAAAAATGATTGTTCCTACAGTACTCGAAGGAGTAATTAGACTTTAGTTGCCATTATTTAACAAAAAAAAAACTTCCACTTTTCTTTCGAGTTCTTTATAGCCCCTTAATCGTCCCTTTAAGTAAAAAATAATGATTATCTCTACAGTACTCGAAGGGGTAATGAGACTTTAATTTCCATTAATTAAAACAAAAAAACTTCCACTTTTCTTTCGAGTTCTTTATAGCCCCTTAATCTTCCCTTTAAGTAAAAAATAATGATTATCTCTACAGTACTCGAAGGGGTAATTAGACTTTAATTGCAATTAATTGATAAAAACAAAAAAAATTTCAACTTTTCTTTCGAGTTCTTTATAGCCCCTTAATTTTCCCTTTAAGCAAAAAAAAATGATTATTTCTACCGTACTTGAAGGGGTAATTATACTTTAATTGCCGTTAATTAATAAAAGAAAAGAAAAAAAAATCCACTTTTTTCGAGTTCCCTACAGCCCCTTAATTTTCTCTTTACGAAAAAAAAATGATTATTTCTACAGTACTCGAAGGGGTGATTAGACGTCAATTGCCATTAATTAATAGAAAGAAAAAAATTCCACTTTTCTTTGGAGTTCTTTATAGCCCCTTAATTTTCCCTTTGAGGAAAAAAAATGATTATTTCCAGTAGTTAATGAACAAAAACATAATTTTGTTCATAATCACCCTTTCCAACCATTTCCTTGGAGTTGCGTATAGCCCCTTAATTTTCCTGTCCAGTGGTCAACAAAAAATACGTTTCGGGATATAATTTGATATGGGGGCCCCTACATCCCAGCGTCAAGCGGCGCTCCTGACTTACCGTTGTAGCGCGCTCGGGATTGGCTCACTTCAAACCTCATTATCTCCGTAATTATGCATTTAATTGAAAAATGATAGAGGACTTTTCTATCCCTATGTCGACCCCCCACCCCCCTGCAAAAGGGTAGCCCTCATTGCTGGGACACCCTGTATAGATACAGCGTAACGGTTTAGCGTAAACGGGTCAGTTGTAGAGGGGCAAGAGGGCGCGAGATTTAAATTTAAACATGACTTGGCCCGATGCACTTAGTTGAATAACTTAGTCGCATAACTCAGCTCGAGCATGTCGACAAAATGCATCTATTCTTCGTTAAATATATTTGGAACATGATAGTGCACTTGGTTGTGAAATAACGAACTATATTTCACTTACTCTTGCGTCCGTGTGTTAAATATCTGTTGAAGAGAATAATTTATCCTATGACCATATGTCAGCAGATTGGTACCTTTCTTATCGACGGGGAATCTAACTTGTACATATCACTTCCTCACATTATTATGACCCCCACCACGTTTTTCTACCAAGTATGTAACAATATACGGACTAAGATAAATCGCTCTTTTATTCAACAAAGCTATATTCCAGTATAAAACTCAACAAAATCAATGCTGACTTGAATCGTGAGACTGGACATGTCAGAAAATACGTAAAACCATTTTGCCTATACACATGGGGCATTTGTTTTATTTTTGATAATTTTTGTTATTACCATACATATACTCATTCAGCCATATCTCCGTGAGAAAGGCCTGAATGGTTGAAAATGCCTTCAATTGTGACAATATGATGCAAAATGGTAGATTCACTTTTGGATACAAAATAGTAGGTGTCCGCACCAGGGAATTATGGCACACTTTGAGCTCCATCGTCCGAATTTTTTTTTTCCTCCGTCCCTCTCATTTGTACGCCCCCGGGACCGGCCGTGTAAGCATTCCTTCAGGGGGCGTACCGGACACCCACCCATGCGGCTGGGGCCGACTTTCGCCATTTTTAGGCCATCGTATTTCTAAATACAGGGTAAACCTCCAGAAACCCCTGTGCTACGATGGCCGGCACCTATGATGGAACCCACCCCCCCCCCCCCTGCGTCGGGTTAGGTTCCCGCTCAGCCGGGCGGTCTCATTTTATGGGTACCGCCGATAGCACACACGGAAGTTCCTGCATCGGTCGAAATCCATGAGAAAATATTTTGAAAAAATATTCTCCGGCGGCCGGGCGCGAACCTAGGACCTTCGGAGTAGTAGGCAGATACTCTACCACTACGCCAAAGCCTTGACTTGACTTGAAAATTTTTTATTAACATTTGTCATATATACATACTATATACAGTATTAATATCTTAAGTGCTACGTTCTAGATCACCAGCCGTTGGCTTTATATCTAATTTGAAAGAAGTGTAACCTAATTTTTCATTATTACAGATATTTGTGATTATTTACATGATGACTCGATATAAGGAAAAATGACTTCTAAAAAACCTTATAAGTAATGGGTGCATGAGGGGCGGGAGAGAAAAGGATATATGGAAAGGTGGGACAAAACAGGTGGTCAGCGGGACCAATTGGATTTTATGTCAATATTGATGTTTTGGAGCTGGGAATTAGGATGGGATTGTAGCTTAAATTTAAATGTCTCATTTATTCTATCGATAAATTCGCCTATGGTTGTCATGCCGAGCGTTTCGTGTATTTCCACAATAGTCGTTCTTCTTTTAAAATTTCCTATTATTCGTAGGAATTTATTTTGAATCACTTGAAGATGATTCAAGTGCATTTTCGCTGCATTGTGCCAGGCAGGACAACCATAGGTGATAATGGGCCTAATTAACCCTTTGTAGAGAGTAAGTTTGAGGGATTGACTGAGCGCGGGTGATTTTAGCAAATTATATAATCTTACTAGGATAGCTTTAGTCTTGACCTTGATTTCAGATATATGCTTTTTCCACAGGAGTTTGGAATCGATGTGTAAGCCTAAATACTTTACAGAGTCGGTTGGTGTGATCTTATCGCTACGAATAGTTAAGGTCGGCTTGGCCTTGGAGCTAGTAAATAAGATTGCTTCTGTTTTAGCAGCATTCACTTGAATTTTCCATTTCGTTAATTCACTGATTGTGAGAGAAGCAGCATTTTCTATTCTTCTAATAGCTTTGTTTATCGATTTGCTAGCTGAGTACAAGGCAATGTCATCAGCATAGCCTGCAATGGATACATTTCTCGGAATTCTACTAAAAACAGAAGCAATGTACAAGTTGAATAAAACAGGCGAGAGAATAGACCCTTGTGGGACTCCCGCGACAATTTCTATTTTATTCGAAAGCGAAGTTTCGACTCGAACTCGGATATATCTATTTGAGAGATATGATAGTAAAATTTTACATAGATATTTAGGGACATTTAATCCTTCGAGTTTGTATATAAGGCCTGTGGGCCAAACAGAATCAAAGGCCTTCTCGCTGTCCAGGAGAAGAAGAACGGTATCTTCTTTCCGGTCTTTCGCGGATTTTATATCATTCGTAATTCTAACCAGCTGGTGGCAGGTCGAGTGTTCTGATCGAAAACCAAATTGATTGATAGGCATTAGTTGTAACTCTTCTATGGGTTTTTTGAGACGAGCTAAAATTATTCGCTCAAAGAGTTTAGCCAATACCGGTAGGAGGCTAATAGGCCTATAGCTCACCGGATGCGAAGGGGGCTTACCGGGCTTTAGAATCGGAATGACCACCGCTCCTTTCCAGAGTTCCGGGAAATATTGTCTGAGGAGGCATGCATTGTATATCTTTGTTAGTAAACTTATTGCTTTAATTGGGAGGTTTTTTAGTGCTATATTGGGAATATTATCCACACCCGGGGCAGATTTATTTTTTAATTTTTTGATAGCGGAAGAGATTTCACGGGGATTTGTCAGGGATTTAATGGGAGTTTCGATGCGGGCTTTGAGGATAGTTTTTCTCACATGACCTGTGACTTGTTGTTCAAAAGATTTGTTGCCTCGGGAGGCCGATATTTCGTGTATTGCTGCATAGTGTATGCAGAGTGTATTCGCCTTGTCGTGGTCTTCAGTGTGGAGTGTGTTGTTTGACTTCAGTGTGGGGATTTTTGTTTTAGCGGTGTTATTAAAATATTTTGCTACGCGCCAAATAGAGTGATCTTTTAAGTTTATGTTTCTGAGTTTGTTGTCCCAAGATGATTGTTTCCATTCGGTTAATTTAAGTCTGATTTCTTTTATCAGCTGATTGAGTTCGGATTTAAGGTAGCGATTTCGGGTTTTTTGCCATCTTGACCTAATGTAATTTTTTAGCTTTATTAATGAGGCTATTTCGGGTGGGATAGGAGTGTGGGTGGATTTGGTTGAGCGTTTGGGAGTGGAGGAATCCAGGGCTGTTTGAATGACTTGGGTGAAATGTGTTATGTGTTGATCTATTGCTTCAGTGTTGTTACAAGTAGGGTTTGGTGTAGAAATCTCATCATTTAAGATATCCTTGAACTTATTCCAGTCGGTTTTTGCGTAGTTTAAAATTTTGGATGATTCTGGTGAGGTTGGTCTGCCAAATAGGGAGAAAAACAATGGTAGGTGATCGGATGGGGATTCGGAAAGTGTGGTGAAATTTTTAATGATAGAGATGTTGTTTGTTAATAAAAGGTCAATAGTACTAGGAGTGTTTGAATTATGAGGGTAGTGTGTAGGAACGTCTGGAAAGAGCAGATTAATTTTTTGTTCCGTCAAAAAATTTGAGAGAATCTTACCTGATTCGTTTGGCCTAGCAGAGGTCCAAGCAGTGTCCTTCGCATTGAAGTCTCCAACAATAATTGTTGGAGTACTATCGGAAAATAGGTGCCTCAATAGGTTTGTATCTATTGAGACATCCGGTGGATTGTAGATCGAGTAGATCTTCGTTTTTTTATTGTTTACTTGGACCTCTACTCCCACGTATTCGGTGAGCGACAGGAGATCATGCGGAAGAGTTCTATGTGACAAGGTTTTGTGGATCGCCACCGCAACACCACCACCTGCTTTGGCCGTTCTGTCTTCCCTGATCAGCGAGAAGTCTGGGAAGTTAATTTTCTTCGTTTTGCTGTTTAACTTAGTCTCTGAAATCAAACAAATTTTGATGTTATTTCTGTGGACGATGTGTAATAACTCGTCCAGATTAGGCTTGAGCGCAAAAATATTAATTGCTAATATGTTGGTTATGTTTGCTGGGGAATCGTAGGTGTGTTTGAGGAGGGTAAGAACAGGTGGACATAGGATGCGATGATTGTGATCCTATCAATTGGTGTAAGGGCTGTTTGGAGTTTAGAGCTCATCTCTTTTAGCTCTGAAAGGATTTCGGGAATTCTAAGGGTTGTTAGCTCGTCAAGGACTTGCTTTGCTGTAATTACATAGTTTATAGTTCTACTTAAATGAGATTCGGGAACATGTGTTTCCATTGGGTTGCCCCTAGGTTCAGCAGTGGGTGCGATAAGATTCCTTCTCGAGGTTTCCACCGTCGGGAAGAAGGAAGCGTAGGTGGGCCTGGACGTGTTGGCAGTAGAACTCGGAGTTGGCACTGGGACTGCAGGAGACTGGAGGGACTGGATGTTCCTTTCCAGATTCTGGATCGTGGCCGAGTGAGGTGTAGTGGGCAATTCCAGTGGCGCTATGCTGGGCCTGGCCGATTGAGCTCGTTTTTTCTGAGTTTCCATGAATTTTAGGCGCATGGAACACTCTCTATAGCTGGCCGTGTGGGCTAGTCCGCAGTTCGCGCACTTGAGAGTTTTCGAAGTGCAGGCTTTGACGTCATGATTTGACGCACACTTTACACATCTAGGGTTCAGGTTGCAGTGTTGGCTTGCATGGCCGAACCGTTCGCACCTGAAACACTGGGTCGGTTGCTCGGATTTCACAAATTTTTCTATCTTGTATGTGTGATAGAAAATAGTTTTAATAGCAGCAAAGCTGCTCAAGGTTACTTCAGGGCCAACCGTGATTGCGAAGATCGGGAGAGGCCTGTTTTCTTTAATATTTCCGTCTTTGTTTATTTTCACGAACTGGCGAACGGAAAGTACGTTAATGCCTTGATTTGATAGTTCGGCTTGAATTTCGGCTTCCGAGAAACTGCTGGGAAGCCTTTTCAAAATAAATTTCTTCGGTCTTTCACTTTTAAGGCCATAGGTGAAAAAATTAAGGTTTTGCCTTTTCAGGATACTTGCGATTTTGTTGTAATCGTCGGTCGTTTGTAGGTGGACGATCGTGGTACTTCCATTAAACTTCATCCTGAAGTTTTTATCCGAGGCATTGACTTGCAGGAAATTTATTAACTTTTTGGTCTCCAATTTGTCGTTTTCAACGATGATTGGAGGCACTGAGGTTTTTTTTTGAGCGTCTTGAGGCCCATCAGAAGAGGTCGGAGGATTGTTGGGGCGGGCTGGTTCAGAGCTCGCGCTGTTTGACCGTTTCATAACGGTTTTTTTTGTTTTTTTTGGGTCTTCCATCGGAGGACTCGTTTTGGCTTTCCTTTTGGGAGCCAAGGGAATTTTTAGGTTTTTTAGATTTGACACTTTTGTGCCAAAACTTTTACTCGATTTAAAATTTCAATGTACTAGAAGCACGGTACGTTTGAAATTTGTAATTCGTAGGGAGCGGTAGACATGCGTCCGCACGACACCGACTCAAAACAAATACTGACTACGCCAAAGCCCCGACGTATCGTCCGAATTTTGCATATCAAAGAGTTCGGAGATCCATGATAGAATCCGAAGTAGCATAAGGTAAGATGAACGACAAAATGAATGCCGATCCGAATAAACGATCGGAGAAAATAAAATATGTTAGGGCTGCCTGCTGTAATAAAACATGACAAAGAAGGAAGTCTTATTAAGACCATGTGTCAAGGGTTGATTTTGTTTCAGGATTTCATAAAAAACTCCCTCGGCCGGCGTCATCAGAGGCGTGCAAAAGATTGAAATATCGGCGTGAGAGTGACACGATAAAGCGACACGTGCGGGAACAGTTTCGCATGATCTGGTAAGTTTCTGAAGTTATACATATAGGGTGTTCCACGTAGAATTCCACGAACATTGTACGTGAATTATCCTGGAAATCTAGGATTTCTATTTCTAAGGTAAAAACAAATTGTGGGCGTGGAAACCACCGGGAAGCGGGGTGAAACTTTACTTGACTCGTCCTCCATATTTTATGAATATAAAATGCAAGTATGGTCTTAAATAAATGAATAAATAGGATTTGGGTCTGACCCTCTATGGCTTGAACCAATAACGTCCCGATCATGCCCCCGTATATGTTATATCCAAAATTTCGGTTCATATCACAAATTATGAACTTGTTAAAGTTTTCACAATTTTCAAATATTGAAAAAAATTAGAGTTCTTAAAATGTGGAACGATTTTTCCAAATGATAACGTTGCTTGCGATCGAGTTAGATAAACAATGCAATTTGTTAATAACAATTAACTATGGGTATTAGAAAAAAAAGTCATAAAACATGAAATGTGTATATTTACGTGTGGAACGACGTTCATTTGACACGTTGTTTCGAATCCCTAACCGTTCTTGCGATAGAGTGAACTAAACAATTGAATTTATTAATAACAATTAACTATCGGTATTATAGCAAAAAAAGTTATACAACATCAATGGGCCAATACAAACAATACACATGGGCTATTAAGCGAACCCTGACCAGTTCCTCTCAATGAAACTCTGGATGCGCCGCGACTGAACCCTGGTGATAGTAATGGCCCGAATTATTTTCCGAAACTGGAAGCATTCATTGGATCCGTTATAGAATTGCCATCTTATCTTCGACAGGAAAAACTACAGTTGCAGATTAATATACACATCAAATAACAATTTAATTGCGATTATTGCATACAAAGAATGCCGGAGCTGACGACATTTGGCCAATGAATACGTATTAAAGTATTGTGATAAAAAGTAAAGTAACTTACTCTTTCGGAAGAAGAAAGTGGTATATTTTTGAATAGACTCTACAGAGGTTCAATGTAATAAAATAATAATTAACATTTGTAATATTCTTGCACAAACTTACTTCAGTCTCATTCAGTCAAGACTCGTTTATATTAAGAACACTAATTCTTCACACGAATGAACAATTTTCCATTTAGGCACTAAAAATTAAAATTACCGCGCAGTTTCTTAGAACTATATCCTCAACTCAAATAGCGAAACAGGGAAAATGATGCTGAAAGATAAGTGAAGAACAGCTCCGTCATTAATAACGTAAGAAATGTATAGAGTCACCACCGCCAAATGGCTTTTCCTGCAGAACTCTGTTCTACGAAAGTAGAGGTCGATAACCTAGAATGATTAATCAATTTCTGTCATACCAAGAATATCAAAATAATGATACTTGAAATGAATCGGCGGATTAGTATTTTAGTAATCTTGAAATTGTGTTCGTTGTTTAAAGATTCTTCATCATGAATTGCTTATCATTTCACTCCCCAGATAGGTAATTGTTTTTCTTGCCGAGTCCTTCTCTCCCATAACGAAAATATACGAACAGAGAAATGAGGGAACGAAAAATGGAAGATGTATTACCATAATTGGAATCTGCTCTTCATTGATCGCCAACATGTCATTAAATTTTATAAATGCATCCAGCGTGACAATGGGTATTTTGATGGACAAATGCCCTAGTCTTGCAATCAGACTCGGCCCAGTTCCGGGGACCAAATTATTTCCGCTTATTGAATCTAGTAATTTTTTTAAACCTTTCCCAAGGTTCCAGGCGATTCTACCTCCATATTCGCCAATTTTCTATCAATCTCATGAGGAATTTTCTATCAATCTCATAGCTGGGTCTAAGCCCGTGTAATCACTGTCAATCCTTATATGCGGCGTATCTGCTCCTTTCCCTGGTGACGCCAGCCTTCTTCTTTTGCATGGACTCACCATACTGGAGTCAGGCTCTATTGACGAATATACCACATATGTAGAAATAACAATAAGAAACCACATAAATTTGATGACGGGTGTATGAATTTGCACGAATGAAAATGCGTTTCATGATAACTTTACGATGAAATCTGAAAAAGGGCACAAAGACTACAGCTGAAACCAAAGGAAAGTTCAATTGAGGTAAGACAGCATGTGGAAGGTAGAGTACTGTGGAAAAATTCGCCTAGAAACATATTTATTTTATTCTCGCTTCAAGTTATTCGGAAACTCTTCGGAGAATCGCGAAAGAGACTTCAACAGCACAAAAAAATGATAAAACAATGAGAGTACAAACAAATTTTGGATAATTATTTTTCATTCGTCACAAAGTAGAATGACCGGTGTAAAGGTAATGTTGATATCAAGACATGGAGTAATCCAGCAGCATTACAACGTCAAGCGGTTGGAAGAGCTGAAAAAAATTTTTTTACGAAAATTTTAGATTTTCCCTTGCATTTTGTGTGGGTTTTTTTAACGAATAACAATAACATCATGATTGTTTGAAATTCTTTTGCAAAAAATAATGAAATCGATACCTTTCTTAACACAATGGACAGATGATATAATTAGGATATATCTCACAATTACAATTAATCTCTTCAAAAAATAAAAAGTAACTAGTTGTATGCAAATGTGTGTGCTCCATACGGGGCACAAACAAAACTTCCTAATTTGGTTTTTCAGTACAGCATAAACACGCAATCCTTGCGATGACCAAACTTAACAGTGATATCAAAAGTTGAAATTGCGATTAAAAATTACTGCACAGGATCACTATAATTTAATTTTGAAGCCCATCAAACCATTCGACTGGAATTCGTCCGCCTGGTTACCCCATCTACCCCTGTACTTACTTAGTTATCCCGCTCTTCGACAGTGTTCCAGCAATTATCGACATATTCACTCGCCAAATATATTCTACTTTAACTCGCGATATATTCTAACCCATATTGAAAAAAGTCATATTGGATGGGCATTTTTGTATACGAAACAAACCGGGTGAGATGCATTGTGCCCATTTTTCAAGTTGATCTGACGACCATACCTCCTTACTTAGGCAAATTATGGAAAAAACTCATAACACATAAAAGGTGTATTTTCATATTAGGACTAATTCTCTTCTGAAAAGTTTCCCGACAACTTTAATATTTTCCCCGGTGGAACAGTATAAACAATAACAATTGTTAATAACATTGCATATACTGCACGAATCCCATCCAAAGTGTAATTTAGATGCAAAATATCGAAAAAAGTTACTGTACATAAAATACGTATCTTCGTATGGGGAACAACTTTTCTCATATAAATTTTACGCTAGTTCCAATAGTTTATGCAATAGATCATTATGAACAATTCAAATGGTTAATAACAATGTATATACTGCACCAATTTCATCCAAAATCTAATCAGTTCTAAGTTATACGGAAACGCTTTGAACGTGACCTTGAAATCTTCCATAACTTCATTTGTTCATGAGAAAACGTGCCGCAAAATTTTGTACACGTACATACATACATACACACACACACGCACACGCCAACTCAGAATTTGACGGGGATAATTTTGGTATACTTACAACCCTAGTTAGATAAACGGGATGTGGATATGACCATCTACGGGTCGAACCCATAACTTCCCGATGGTTCCGCCGTATATATTATATCCACAATTTCCGTCCATGTCTCAAATTATGGACTTTATAAAGTTTTCGAAATTTCTAAATATTAAAAAAATATATAATTCTCAATATGAAGTAGTTAGATAAAGAATACAATTTGTTAAGAACAATTAACTATGGGTGTTGGCAATAAAGTCATGGAACATCAAATGTGTATTTTTACATGTGGAACGACTTGCATTACACTCTTTGTTTCGTATCTCGGAGCGTTCTTGCGATAGAGCGATCTGAACCATTGAATTTGTTAATAACTATTAACTATCGGTGTTACAAAACAAAGTTATACAACATGAAATATGTATTTTCGTATGTGGAACAACTTTCACTGACTCATGTATTTCGTATCTTTAACGTTTTTCATGATGCAGCGATATAAACAATCCTTTTTGTTAATAACAGATAACTATGACTGTTAGAAAAAAAAGTCATAAAACATCAAATGTGTACTTTTACGTGTGGAACTACTTTCATTAAATACTTTCTTTCGCACCTCCAACCGTACTTGCAATAGAGCGATCTAACCAATTGAATTTGTAAATAACTATCAACTCAAATATGTATTTTTGTGTGAGAAACCATTTTCATCGACTAATTTGTTTCATATCTTCAACCATTCTCACGCCGCTGCGCTATAAATAATCTCGTTTGTTATTAACAATTAATCACAGGTGTTATCAAAAAAAGTCGTAAAGCGTCAAATGTGTATTTCGTCCGGGCGAACAACTTTCATGGAACAATTTTTTTCGTATCTCAAACCGTTCCTGCCATAGAGCAATATAAACATTTGAATTTGTTAGTAACAATTGAACGAAACATATTTCGCATAAATCGTTCCTTTCTGACCTAGAGAATAGTAAATCGAGTCGATCAAAAAAACCGTAAATCGCTACGTTGGTTTCTTCGGAAACATTAAACAAAGTCTTTGGTCACACACACACACACACACACACACACACATACAAATCCTTTTCGGAAAATGGGGCAGAATGATGTGAAGCGTCGAGAAAAGTGAACATATGATCAAAATTTCCCTTTCGATTTTCGGGGTCATTACAATAACTTCCCTATATCGGGAAGTTAATATAGATATATATATATATATATATATCGGTATATTGGGTTTCCCCCTGTTCCATTCTCATTTACGTTCGCGACACTCACTGTTCCTACATATTGTTCTTCAATTGACCATAACTCCCCAAATATGCGAATTACGAAAAAAAATTACACAATATAATATGTGTAGTTTTGCACTAGGAACAACTTTCCTTATATACATTTTTCGCTACCTCCAACCGTTCGCTCAGGAGAATGTTATGAGCAATTTAAATTGTTATTAACAATATATAGGCTATGTCAATTTTCACCAAAATGTAATCAACTCTAACTTACATGAAGACGCTTCGATTGCAATTTTCATAATTCCAGAAGCCTCATTCGTTTACGAGCAATCCGGGATCAAAATTTGGTCACATACATACATACACACACACACACACACACACATAGTTGTGACGCTAAGTCGGGGCTTTGGCGTAGTGGTAGAGTATGTACCTACTATTCCGAAGGTCCTAGGTTCGCGCCCGGCCGCCGGAGAATATTTTTTCAAAATATTTTCTCATGGATTCCGACCGATGCAGGAACCTCCGTGTGTGCTATCGGCGGTACCCATAAAATGAGACCGCCCGGCCGAACGGGAACCTAACCCGACGTAGGGGGGGGGGGGGGGGTAGGGTTCCATCATAGGCGCCGGCCATCGTAGCACAGGGGTTTCTGGAGGTTTACTCTGTGTGTAGAAATACGATGGCCTAAAAATGGCGAAAGTCGGCCCCAGCCGCATGGGTGGTTGTCCGGTACGCCCCCTGAAGGAATGCTTACACGGCCGCTACCGGAGGCGTATAAATGAGAGGGACGGAGGAAAAAAAAAAACATAGTTGTGACGGGGCTTTGGTGTAGTGGGTAGAGTGTCTGCCGACTATTCTAAAGGTCCCGCGTTCGATTCCCGCTCACTGCAAATATTTTTTCTGAAAAATATTTTCTCACGGACTCCGACCGATGGCAGGACCATTCAGTGTGTGCTATCGGCGGTATCCATGAAGTGAGACCGTGAGCCGGGACCGAACGCGACCCGTCGCGGGGGGGGGGAGGGAGGGTTCCATCGTAGACGCTCGGCATCGTATCACAGGCGTTTCTGGAGGTTTACCCTGTGATTAGAAATACGATGAGCTGAAATCGCGAAGTCGGCCCCAGCCGCAATGGGTGGGTACTCTGATCCGTAGTATTGCCCATGAAGTAATGCCTACCAGCGGTTACGTGGGTGAATACGAATAGAGAAAGAGTAGAAAAAAAAAACACACACATAGTCGGGGCTTTGGCGTAGTGGTAGAGTATCTGCCTACTACTCCGAAGGTGCTAGGTTCGCGCCCGGCCGCCGGAGAATATTTTTTCAAAATATTTTCTCATGGATTCCGACCGATGCAGGAACTTCCGTGTGTGCTATCGGCGGTACCCATAAAATGAGACCACCCGGCCGAGCGGGAACCTAATCCGACGGAGGGGGGAGGGGTGGGTTCCATCATAGGCGCCGGCCATCGTAGCACAGGGGTTTCTGGAGGTTTACCCTGTGTTTAGAAATACGATGGCCTAAAAATGGCGAAAGTCGGCCCCAGCCGCATGGGTGGGTGTCCGGTACGCCCCCTGAAGGAATGCTCGCATGGCCCCTACCGGGGGCGTACAAATGAGAGGGACGGAGGAAAAAAGAAAAAAAACACACACACACATACATCGATCTAGAATTTGGTGGGGATCATTTTAGTACACTTACAACACCAGTCACCTGTGGAAACAAAAAAAATCGATTTCGCGGTGATTACAATAACTTCGCGAAAAATCGGAAAGTTAAAAAGACAAATTGTAACTTGCCATACAAAATTCAAAAGCTCCCACATTTTAATGAAATTCCCAAAACTCTGTTGTGCTGGTGCGCTTCCAACTTTTCGATACCTGGCGTCCACAAGTGTCAATCACATCATACTTTCAAATAATTAAACAACTATTCATGCCTTGCACACGGCTCAACTAGTCAGGGTCCTCTGTTTTTTAGTGAATGATTTGAGTTGTGAGCGCTATTCAGTTTACAAACGGAAACAAGAGTCCACTCGTATATCTTCGGCTTCTCCGGAATTACCCGAGGGGAATTGAGATGCCACGATCAACTGCGCTTTTCGCTCTCATCCGCATACTTCCGATTGTACGTATAATACGCCTCAGAAACTCAATTGGGAGATCCAAATAAATCGAAGTCAATTTACATATGGGAAGTGTAATTATTGACCCATAAACAAAGAACCCCCATAGGTTGCATCGGTCAGTTAATGCAAAGATAAAGGATTGAAAATCAAGAAAACAAATAAAGAGATATAAATAAATGTCGATAAATCAATAAAATTCATAGGGGATAATTTAAAGGAATCAACTAGGTATACATTGCAATACAATAACCTGAAAAAAAATTACCATTGGAATTGCTGCGAGGTTGATCGGTTTTTGGCATTGGCATCTTTGTTGGCAATGTGTGCTGTAGTTAGACTTCAGTAAGGTCTTTGGGTTTTTAACTTCCCGATCCCAGAGGCAAGTTATTGTAGTGACCCCGAAAATGAAAAATGGAATTTTTAAGAAATTTTCACATTTCTCGACGTTTCACAACATTCCAACATGGATCATTTCAGAGAAGTGGTCGTATGTGTGTGTGCGTGTGGTGTGTGGACAAAAAACTTTGTTTAACGTTTCCGGCGGAACTACTGCACAGATTCATTAGTTAATTAATTAATTATCTTGCAGAGAAAACCGAGACGAACTTTTCACGACATTTTCACTTTCTTTCAATCGCCTGTACCTAACTTCGATCTGGAAGCAGTGTAGAGACAAAATAATGATTCCTCCTATTGTTATTAACAATTTCCATTGTATATCAGTTTTTATCCTGAGAACCGTTACACACACGAAAAAAAGTTCCCATTCAAATTTGTTCCTGTCATAAAAATACACGTTTTATGGCTTATGACTTTTTTTTGTAGCGTGTATAATTTGGGAGATATCCCTAAATTAATTAATTTTTAACTTCCCGATATAGGAAACTTATTGTAATGACCCCGAAAATCGAAAGTGAAATATTCATGATAGTTTCACTTTTCTCGACGTCTCACATCATCCTGAGTTGTTTTCCGAAAAGTGTTTGTATGCGTGTGTCTGTGTGTAACCAAAACTTTTGTTTAACGTTTCCGAAGAAACCAACGTAGCGATTTACGTTGTTTTTTTTTGATCGACTTATGCGAAGGAACGATTTATGCGAAAAATGATTCGTTCAATTGTTACTAACAAAGTCAATTGTTTATATCGCTCTATCGCAAGAACGGTTTGAGATACGAAAAAAAGTGTTGCATGAAAGTCGTTTCCCGCCACGTAATACACATTTGACGTTTTATAACTTTTTTTTGATAACACCCGTAGTTAATTGGTACTAACCAAAAAGATTGTTTATATCGCAGCGGCGTGATAAACGGTTGAAGATATGAAAGTGGGGCACACACTTGCACACACCATTTGTTTTTTTTTCTTATCATCAACTGGAACTTACAGTCGTGTATCCAACTCGATTGCCGAGAACAGAGTCATAATGTCTCCTCGTACTTAGTCGGAAGGGGAGGGTGTCCGCTATCGCTACGTGCTCGACGGCAGGGACTGGGTGCGCGACATACGCGTGAGTCCCGAACTGATTTTGAACGGTAATTACTAAATTGAAATAAAAAAAAACGGAACGGTAACACGATTATAAACTTAATTAATTGTTCGCGAGTTATATGTTGATTCTCCGGATAACGAATTAGTCATAATTTTTCGTCGTATTCTCGAGATTTCGGATTAAAACTTAAGCGTAACCGAATATCGAAACTAAAAAACGGAACTAAACCATATAAGTTATCCTTAACTAAACCACCTTTGGCCATTCACCTGAAAGCCATGGTCGTTATGGGTCAGGTGATCTTCCACCTAAAACCAAACCATAGACCGTTTTTTCCGAAATCTCTCTTTTTTGCTTCCCAATGGAAGAATTGCAATCGGTCAATTTTCACTTTCTCTAATTATGCTTGTAAACGATATATAATGATTTGAAACGTAAAAATACAAACTTTGAGCATAGTGTCTGTATGTATCAATTTTTTTCGAAAATCTTCACTTAGAAAATTTAACATAAAACGGACTAAATTTTGAGAATAAAATCTAAAAAAAATATCAATTATTGGTATTGAGTACATATAGCTGTACGCGTAATTTCAGTGAAATCTCTCCGTAAGTTTCTTAAAAATCGACCTTTTTTCTTTTTTCTTCGATCGCTCACATCTCAGAAACTAATGAATATTTTCTAATTTCTTTTTCATCAAAATGTGGGTCTCAACGAGATTCAGGAAATGGTTGAAGAACATCTAGTAGGTTGCTCACAAGAAATTGGAGATATTTCAATTTTTCTGTTTTTTTACAGTTTTCTTTACTTTTTGCTTTTGTACGCACGCTAGAGTCCGCAAGAACTCGAAATCTGGAACGAAGGTTCCGTTTGTTGTGGTGAAGAACCTTATTGAATCGCGATTTGATCGTATCATTAGTTGTCTGGGTTTTAATTTTTTTGTTTTCACCGTTTTATTTTATTTCTCGATAATTATTGAACCGATTTTGTTGTTTTTTTTCAAAAGGTGTGCCTTGACGAGATCTATGATATGGTTGAAAAACATTGGGTATATTAGTTTGGGTAATATGAAATATTCCTATTTTTTAACTTTTGACTTTGGTTTTATTTTTTGTGTTTGTTCGCACTCTAGCGTCGGAAAAAATTGTGATAAAAACTTGAAATTCGGACCCGAGGTTCGTTTTGTTATGGCGAGGAATCCTATTCAATGGCGATTGAATCGTATCAATAATTTTCTACATTTCAATTTTTTCATTTTTACGGTTTTTTCATTACTTCATTTCTCGATACGTATTCATCCGATTTTCTTTCAAAATATGAGCCTTAACGAGATCTATGAACTGATTCAACAGCATTCAGAGAATGACCTTGGGTAATATGAGATCTTTCTGTTTTTGCTTCCGTTCGCCTGGAACAAGATTTTTCAATACTGGAACAGTTTCATTTTGTGTGCAATCGGACCATTCGGAAGCTCACCAGCAATGAAATGGGGGGAAATGAAAAAAAAGGTGACATATTTGACACATTCGAATGGGGGAACCCGAGGACCGCGTGTGTGTTTTTCCTTTTGAGTGACAGTATCACAACTGCTCCTACCCTATCCGAGACGTATCCATAACCGGGAAATTAAAAAATTATCGTGCAGATCGGTAATATTTTGGCTCCTCACACGAGCATTTTGTGGGCGCTATATAACCAATTCGTCTGGCCTCACAAGGGTATTATTTAAGGCGTGAACTGTTAACTCGATAACTCCTAATAACTCTGAAGGTATAACTTAAATCTAACCTAGGTCCGCAACCTCAACTTAACTCGAAACTTATAACTTAAACCGAGACATATCTCCATACTCTTAACTTAGCTCTAAATTTAATGACCCGACTCTTTATGATTTGTATCTTTGGCTCTACAGTTTTCCTCTCTGCGCACTTACGCTCCGCCTCGTTGGTGGCCTTGGAATTCCGCGACGAGCGAAGAAATTTCCCCGAATTCCTTACACCCCGTGATGTATTTCTATTAGGTAAAGCAGTTACAAACTAGAGGCCTAAAGCCTTTCAGACATATAAGCATAGGTGGTTAGCGCAATTGTATAGATGGTTATCGCAGTAAGCCAAGGTATAGGCGGACTGAGAGGGTTCCGCAACGATTCGATTGACATCCTCTCGGCCTGCTTATGTCGGCCCAGGGCACGGACGGTCTTGACTTTCTGATTGGACCCCAAAAGTGGGTGTTCTTCAGGGAAAACGTTCTCTCGTACGTAGTCTGAAGGCTCTAAGGAGCAGTCTTGGCTCTCAGGCACTAAATTAGAGTTTCAAAGCCTCGAAGGAGCAATTTGGCTCTGAGGCACTAAATAGGGTTTCAAAGGCTCTAAGGAGCAATTTGGCTCTGAGGCACTAAGGAGGGTTTTAAAAGTTTTAAGGAGCAATTCCCCTCTGAGGCACTAAAGGTAGCAGATAGGGTTTCAAATCTTGTACAGGTACTTCACCGTCATCTTTACCTGCGAAGTTGGTCAGACGATAACGCGTCTTCGAGAGTTTCTTGAAGACTACGTAAGGGCCTTCAAAAGGTGGTACAAGGGCAGCGGAAAAACGTTTAGCTGCATTAGATAAGGGGTGCAAACGACGCACGACAAGGTCGCCCTCATAAAATTCATGATCGCGACGACGCAAATTATATTGGTGCGATTGGCCTGGAGTTCTTTCAACGCATGAACTAGCGTTTTACGAAATATTTCTATCCTTTTCATTCGATCTACCCACTCTTCGGGTATTCGTGGCTCAATCTCAACATCGCCCTCAATGTCTCTACGGAGAGAAATAGCCGATAACGGCTCACGGTCAAAGTTGGTAAATGCAGGTGTACACTGCAGAGCATTGTAAAAGGCGGTATTAAACGGAAATCGGAATTCGTGTAAATGTAAGTTCCACATTCTATGGTCGCTGTCGACAAAGGCTCTCATCATCATTTTTAAAACACGATTAACCCATTCGACGGGGTTCGCCTGTGGGTGATAAGGCGGCGACGTTTGGTGTCGCATACCCGCAGAGGTAGCTAAGGCACAGATGTCCTTATTGACAAATTCAGTCCCATTATCTGTAAATAGAACCCTAGAGGTTCCCCAACAGGAAATGATGGCATTCTCGATATGTTCTCGAATGATTTTGCCGGTGGCACAACGAAGAGGGAGTACTTCAATTCACTTCGTAAATAAGTCTTGAAGGACAAGAATATAGCAATGGCCAGATTTGCTGGCAGTTATTGGCCCTAATATATCCGCGCAACGGTGGTCCATGATTCTTCGATAGTTCGATTCTCCATGAGTCCTCGGGGCAAGGCGTTTTCCACCTTACATAATTGGCATTGTCTGCAATGACTCACAAAACTTATTACATCCTTCAACAAATTGGGCCAGTAATAAGATTGTCACAGGCATCGATAAACCTTATCGACTCCTAGGTGGTCAGCTTGGGGCAATTCATGGCATTCAGCAGTGGCTTTGGCTCGTAGGTCTCTGGGGAGAACTAACTTCCAAGCATCTAGATCTTCCATTTTTACCGAGACAAACTAGGAAGGCCGGTGGATATATAATTGTCCATTCGCAATTTTCCAGTCGGAAAAAAATTCGGGCACTTTCTGCATGTGACGGTACTTTTTATTGTACCACTGGACGTCACTAAACGTGCATACTGTCAATTGTCTCAGAATCGATGCCATTCCCAAAACTCGGCGTAACTGTTTCATCGTCTTCGGAGCTGAGTAATTGAGAACCGGCTCGATCTTTCCCGGATCTGCGTGCATTCCTGCACTAAAAGCCTAGGTACTTGACTTGGGATCGACAGAAATTACTTTTCTCCCTATTAGTCGTCAAACCGGGGGATTTTATTTTACCTAGGAACCCTTTCAGGTATCGTAAATTTTCATCAAACGCGCATGACACGATGATGATGTCGTCAAGATAGACGAATACGTTAGGGTATAATCCTTGACCGAGGAGTCAGTCTAGGAGGCGCTGAAAGGTAGCTGGCGCATTGGTAAGGCCGTACGGCATACGCTGGAAGTGGAATAGACCTCTTCTAGGGTTGATAAACCCATTGATTTCCTGGCTCTCAGGTTCCAGAGGAATCTCAAAGTAGGCTTGACTCAAAGCGAGAGTAGTTATATAGTGCGCCTGGCGCAATTCGTCAAGAATGTCCGTCATATTCGGCATAGGGTACGCATCTTTTTTCGTAAACTCATTGATTTTTCGAAAATCGATGCAAAAACGATGCAATGTATTTCCCATTTGGTTTACGAACCATAACTATCGGACTCGACCAGTCGCTTTTCGATGGTATGATGTAACCATTTTCGAGCATCGAGTCGACTTCTTTCCACATGATCGTCCGGATGGCAGGACTCACGGAATATGACTTTTGTCTAATAGGGGCGTTGTCTCCGACGTCGATACTGTGTGACGTAAGGGAGGTTATCCCTGGTTTCTCTGGAGTTGGTGGGAGATGCCTCTCCAGGAATTCCGTTAACCCTTGTTCCTGCGCTTTCTCTAGGGCCCGTAGGCCGTTGCACACGACGATGCTTAGGGCAGAGATCAATGGCACGAACCCATGACTTTCTTCCGGTTTTCCCCGGTAATGCAACGATTGTCCGAAAAAGTCGATGACCATTTTGGCACCGACTAGGAAATCCATTCCTAGGTTAAAATCCTCCAACAAAGTCGGCATTAGTAACACATCTATACGTGTAGATTGGCCGGCCAGTTCGGCATGGCATGTAGACATGTGTCGAATTCGTTCTATTTGGCTTCCAGTAAGTATGATACGCCTCTCTGGCACTTCATAGGCTGTAATGCCGGCCTTCTGGAATAATTCTAATCCAGCCTCTCCCGCGAAACTCCGGGTAGCTCCCGAGTCTATTGAGGCTCTTACGCGATATCCATCAATTATGATGTCTACGCAGAAAGCAAGAGGCTTTTGTACCGTTGAACTATTAAGCATACTAGGCGTCTCCGCAGGGTTTTCTGGAATGGTTAATTCCAAAGGATTCGATTCTACCCGATCAAGGTTAATCGGGGTCACCACAGCAGCGCTGCAATTCAGGGTCCCGGTCGGGGTTTAGGTTTCTCGAGAGACGGACTAACCGGGGCGATACGCCTCAATTCCCGTTTCTCCCGTTGCAGTTAGGGCAAGTCCTAACGGAAACTCCGGAACGTCTGCAGCGATAGCAGAATAGTCTTCTGGCCTGTGGGCAGTCTCGATGGCGATGGCCTTGTTCGTTACAGTTCCAACAATCTATTTCCGTGGAAGGTGGTGGTGCTGGGGTTGTAGGGTTGGGCGCGCTCAGCGCTGCCCAGATAGACTCTTTCAATCCTCAACATACCCATCTCCAAATCATCCATCATCAATCCATCGCTCAGGGGGAAGTTGATTCGATACATGGGTAGCGGACTGCAGTGTGTTAGTTTAACCTGTTCAAAGTGGCTCATAGTAGGTCTGAACCGAGCGTAATAGCCCCGTAGGCAGGCAAAGTAATTCGTCGCAGATTCACTCTCAGCTTGAGTTCGTCGACTGACTTCGTCGCTAAGGACCATCTGGCAGTCCGAGTCGGCGAAGTGACTTCGAAAGGCTCCTCGAGCATGAGTCCATGACTGGAATTCTGGGACGGGCTCACGATACCAAATAAGAGCGGGACGGTCCAGCACAAAAGGGAGTGCATTTAGTAAGTCGGTTTCTCGAATATTGAGAAAGGCAAGTCCTTCCTCTACTCGAGATAATAGGAGCTCGACATGTTCGTGGGTGTTGCGTATCACTTAACACACCGCCACATTTTTGCCACACCGTAACATTTTTATTTATTTCAAGTGGACAAAAGGGGTTCAATTTTCTACAAGGAAATTTGGTTTTTTGAGTTCATTTTTACTTTCTACGTGATCGGGAACAGGAAATTGTGCGTAAAGTCAACAGGCCCATAAATAATGCTCTGGAAAGACTGCAATTTCCACGACGTGAGAGAAAATCACGTCGGGACAGGATTTTTGACAATGGGTCCCCAATATTTTTTCCTATCATTTTCCTCAGCCAGTCATGTTTCGAGAAGATGTCAACGGTTTTTGCAACCAATAAGACTTTCCCAAATCCATCCCACCCACTTTCGTTCAGGCAACATAGCTTCTCTTAAATTTTTTACAAAATAGTCTACTTCGAACTTTTCACGGATTCATTTCGCGCTTAAAATCATCACTCTTGAATGTGCCTAGCCAAGTGGTCCAGATAATAAAGGTTAAATTCATTAATAAAAATAACTTGCGATTCTTTATTTCCTTTTTACAGGCTTTTTCTTGACTTCCATTCCACTCCCATAAATATTCATACCTTCTTCCATACACACACACTCCTACAGACAAAAACATATATATTTTAATCCTTATTACTAATACAATACTTAACTCTACCTTAACATCTACTTTACAGTATTCAACTATAGACTAAGAGAGTGACTGTACGACTGACCGACTTGACCGACTTGAGGGGACCTCCGTTTCCGCTATCAATGCTTTCCATCTCATTATCATTTTTCGGACTATCCCACCCCACTAAGTTTCGCCTCCTCTCCTCCAAAAGTTTCATCCATCTAACTCCTCTACCATCCTCATTCAGCAAATCAACCACTCTTTCATGAACTCCTTTCTCCTCTGATATATCCCATCTCATACATCGATCCAGCACATGTTCCCACGATTCACATTCATATCCACATACTCTGCATAACCTCTCCTCTTCACCCTCCCAATATCTTGCCTCTCTCATCCCCTCCCCTATCCTAAACCTCATCATTCTTTGCCACTTACACTCCTTCTTTGAACAATTAAGGTATTGTAGCACCTCAGCCCTCCTCCCCCCACTAAACATTTTGTACCACCTATTGTACCTTGAGTCCTCAATTTTTTTCCTCCGCTCGTGCCGTTCAGTTTCCCTCATTTTCCCTTTAATTTCTTCCCACCCCACCCCTTCAACCATAACCCATTCGTTTCTGGCTCTCATCCTTTCTTTTTCCCATTTCGAAAGTACCACCCTCTCCTCATGCTCCCTCCTCTTAATCTCCCTCAAACATATGTTCGCCAATTTATTCGCGCCCTGTCCCTTTATCTTTTCCTCGAAACTCCATGCTCTCTTTCTCATTTTCAACACCAATCGCTCCCTTACTACTTCCTCTCTCAACATGTATCCCGGGCAGCTCCAACTTAACTCAAACACCCATCTCAAAAATCTCTCATGCATTCTCTCCATTAATGTACCACCTCCCCATCCCCAAATCTCAACCCCATAACTCAACACCGACCATACCAACACATCAAACAACCATATCCTCTTACGCCAATCGTTCTTGAATCTGCGCTTTCCTATAGACCACACTTGACCCATCATTCTTCGTGCTCCTTCCGCTCACCTCTGCATCTGCAGCTCATTTCGCCCATTCTCCGTCAGCCAGTAACCCAAATAACAAAACGCCCTCACCTCCTCCATTTGTTGCCCATTCATCCACCAGTCCCTCATTAACTCCCCCCTTCTCTTCCTCTTCCTGAAGACCATCATCTTGGTCTTCTCCACAATAACCACTAAATCCTTCTTTCTGACATATTCCTTAAAACCTTTTATCATCAGTCGCATTCCATTTTCATGCTCGGATACCAAAACTATATCGTCTGCATAAGCCAAATGGTACACCTTCTTAACCCGTAGAAGCACACCCCCTTTTGCTTTCCCTACCAGAAACTCCTCCAGATCCGAAATCAAGATGTTGAATAATAGCGGACTCAAAGGGCAACCCTTTACCAGTCCAAAAACTCTCTCCTAAATCTTTCCCTATTTTCACCCTCCCCTTAGTTTCCTGGAACGCTTCTTTCACTCTTTCTACAATACCCTCATTTACTCCTCCTTTACTCATAGTTTCCCACAATACAGCACGATTTACGCTATCAAAAGCAGCCCCAAAAACGACAAACAAAGCAAACATCCTCCCTCCTTTCTTACCTAAACTCTTAGTCACCAAGTGCTTCAGAATTAATATGTTTCCATTGTACCCATTCCTTTTCTAAAACCTGCTTGGTTGTGGGGCACTATCTCCTTCATTTCCACCTCCTCCTCTAACCTCTTCCTAATTAGTTCCATATAAATCTTATACATAGATGACATCAAGGTGATGCCTCTATAATGCTCTACTTTCCTCCCATGTCCTTTCTTCAGCACTCGTGCCACCAACCCGGTCTTCCACTCCACTGGCCAACCCTGCCCATTCCAAACCTTCTTGCATACTTCCCATACCCTACTTAACAGTCCATTACCCCCGAATTTGAAAACCTCATTTTCCAACCCATCCACCCCCGGGGCCTTTTTGCATTTAAGATTATCCACCGTTTTCTCCACTTCCTCCTTCGTGATCCCTCCCAGATCTTCCAATCCCCTCTCTCTCCCCACGTCATGTATACGCCCCTCCACTCCCCCCAGTAAGACCTTAACATAGTCCGACTACTCATGTACACTTATTTTACCCCTCATACTCCCTTTTCGTTTGCTTTCCCTATTTATAATCTCCCACTCCTTTCCGTCTTCTATCGCCTTTTCTATCTCTCCCATATACCTCATTCTATCCGCTTCTTTTTTTTCACTAGCAACAGATCAAATTTGTTCCTTTTACACTTAAAAGCCTCCTTTGATATGTTTTCCTTTCTCCATTCTCTCGTGCTCTTCACCACCTCTCTCTTTTCTTTTACACATTCCTCATCCCACCAACCTTTCCTCATAACCACCCTATTCTCTCCTATCACTTCTTTCACTCCATTCACTTTCCATTCCAACTCCGCAATCAATTCCCCCACTGACTTCTCTGACAATCCCTCCACCTCCCACTCACTCATATTTGCCGCAAACGACCTTAGATTTCTTTCTTCCCAATCCCTCATTTTTACTTTTTTAACCTCCCCCTGCCCCCTGTGCTTGTCTACCTTTCTAGGCCTCACCCCATTGAGCTGTACTTCCGCTACAATCCCAAAATGATTAGACCCTGGCTCGGCCTCTACATTCATCCTTAACAAGTGATCATGCACCCTCAGATGTCAACCAACAGATAGTCAATCACCATCTCCCCTCTACCCATGAACGTTATCTCCCCTTCCTCGTCGCCTACCGTGTTCCCGTTATATAGAAACCACCCCCTCTGACTCAATACTTCCAATATTTTTTCACCTTGTGCATCCGGTTCCTTGTTTACCTGTTTGCTATTTCGTTTACAGAAACCCACCTCTTCATCCCATATTTCTCCCCCCTCTTCCCCCGTGCATGTCTTACAATCCCCACCAATTAACACCATATACTCATGTTTATCATCCAGCCATTTCTCCAACTCTTTCATACTGTCACACTCCTCTCTCTCTAAATAAATTCCTACCACTACCATCTCCACACTTCCCACATTCACTCTCCTCGTCAAAACTCCCCTTACTCCTCCTTGTATTTCTAACTTTTCCCTTTCCTCCACACTTACTAGCTCCTCTTTAACACCCGATATTAAAGCTCCCTTCGCCCTCCCTTTTTTGTGATCTTTACTCGCCTCTTGCACTCTCCATATATAACCTTCCGGAACTCTGCCACATATCCTATACCACCCCTCTTTACTCAACCATGTCTCACTCAACATTATCACGTCAAATCTACCAAAGTATTTCCAAAAACCCTCACTCTTCCTTTCTACTCCAGCTACATTCCAAAACAGTACCTTGTACCCTACCCGTGACAGGCCCCTGAGAACCCCGCCTCAGCATTATCTCGCACGCCTCCCTTATTTCTGACCTCTGTGCTTTCTCTGCCATTTTGAACCACCTCCTCCACCATAATTCCTCTCTTCTCTTTTTGCCCAGTCACCTGCACCATTGATTCTGTCACCCAGTTCCATGCCCATTCCACCTCATTTATCCACACCCTCCTGCCTCTCACTCTTACCTCGCTCCCCTCCTTAAAGACCGTATTTGCTTTACTATCGACAGCCCATTTTATCCTTCTCTCCCCCCACGATAGGTCATCAAATATTCTTGCCCTCCTTCCTTTTAAATTCTTTTTATTTTCCATTATCATCTTCTTATCTTCCTCACTACCCAATTTCACCCATACATTTCCACCCACTTTCCTAACCTCATCTGTTCTCACCCTTACTCTCATTACTTGCCATAAGGCCTCCACTTCCTCCCTCCCCCTCATAGTCCCCACATGCAAACCCCGATTCATCACCTTCGATTTCCTTCTCTCCCTTTCGTACCCTATCACGCTTTCCTCCATCCGAGCCAATCTCGCTAATTTCAATGGATTCACATCTACCCCCCGACTCCCCCCTCCCTTTTCCAGTCTTTCCAGACGACTCTTGACATCATTTAATTCATCCGACCTCTTCTTTACACTTTCCCTCTCTCTCTGTGTTCCATCCTGTCCATTCTGGCATTCACCTTTTCATTTTCCACTCTACAAAAACTGGCGAAATCCACCCATTCTCTCCTCAATTTCAGCATTTCCTCCCCTGTAAAATTTCCTTGTCCTTTCAATATCTCTAATTTATCCACAACTTCCTCCCTAAACTCTTTAATCAATTGCATGATGCTCAATAACGTTCCCTCCTGTACTTGCTCATCGCCAAACTTTTTTTGCTTCTTAGATGAATTTTCCTCCGAAATTCCCGCAATATCTACACTTTTTCCCTCTCTTCCCTCTAAAGACTTTTTCCAAGAATTTTCCAGACTACGCTTTGCATTCCTCAGTGTCTCTCTCGAGTCTCCCTCCGACATCCCTAATCCACTGCCTACCCGTTTACTCCAATCCAAAATACTACCATACTGTGTCTGCTGTTTTGCGACACACTTTAGACGTTCTACGTTCGACACGGTGAATTCAAACAATATATATGGGGCATTCCAGGCCAAATTTACCATTTTGAAACCTGACCTTGTCTAATTCAGTTCCTATATTTTTTTCTGGATGCTAGATGACGAAAAATGTATCCTAATTTTTTTTTAGATTTTTTTGTTAATTAACGTTTTTTAAATATTTTTTTTTAGCCAATTTCCACCTGCCATAATGTAAAAATCTGAAAAAATTCACAAAAATTGACAATTCAAAAATAAAATTTTTGAGCCATATTAAAAAATGGCGTTCGACATAGATCATCTGTTATGGCCAAAAAACCATTTTTTGTATATTTTTCACCAAGAAGTGTCATAGAAATAAACAAGTTCTTATGATGACATGATATTTTTAAGATACCTGATGATGAATCTTGCAATTATTTTTGCAATAAAACGATCCTTACACTTCTCATTAGCAATCCTAATTGTCTATAGTACTTTATCGCAAGAACGATTATAGACAGAAAAAAGTCTTTAACGGATGTTGTTCCTTATGTAAAAATACACAGTTTATATATTTCCTTTCTAGTTGTGATATTCTAGAAGATATTGCGGATCGAAGCTCAGCAGATAGCGAAATCTAATTATTGATTAGATTAGAATCAAAGTATTTGAAAGAAAATAGCAAAGATACCCAATTTGTGCTTCAATTCCTACGTGTCACATTTCCTTCTTTACCGACGCACACAAGAAAATCCGGTAATGCCCGCCAGAGGGTTACCGTTGCGGAAATACAATAACCAGTTCCACCTTATTAATCGTTTCCCCCTTCCATCGCAGTGCTCCAAAACTCAACAAAATGGACGCATGTGCTCCCCTCGGAAAATAAAAAAATTGAATTGAATCAATTAAGGTGTTCAATAACTAAAAGAGGTTTACATAGTTCCTGAGTTACGACGAAATAACAAAGTGAAATTCGTGGAGGCGGCCTACGTTATATACTTCTCGATTTTAGAAATTTTTGTCAAAAGACACAACGGACGCAGTTTTTCGGGAGATTTTCAGTGGTAAGCCACCAAATTCAACAACATGCTTTCCCATCATAACACTCAATGTTCCCTTAAAAATACAATGTCAATATTTTTTCCGGTTGTGTCGTTGCACTGTTGATAGACATAACATGGGCCCCGTGAAACATGGTGATCGTTGCTGCAATCCATTAAACAAGCCGAATCACACCAAGAAAAAAGGGTTGCGGCCACCTTCAAAAAGATTGTGCACGACCTGGAATTTGGGAAATATGGATAGGCTATGTGTGGATTGCAGGATGGAGTTACTATACGCAGAACCACCATCAACGTCTGTTTCAAATGCCGATGATGAACTCGCAAACACAGATCCACCACCAGCGCCTGCTGCAAATAGCGACGATGAACATGAAGAAGCGCAGATTGACAATGATATGAATGTTGAGGAACTGTATCCTCAAGAAATTCTAAAATCGTTTGCGAGCAGTGGACCGTCGAATGTTTTGAGTTCATTAAGTAAGATCTTGAAATTTCCATATTTTCTCTTATACTCTTATAACCAGCGCCAGGAAGTTGATTTAATTGAAAAATTAATACTAAAAAAATTATTAGTACGATTATTTGACATGCCTATGAAGGGTCGGAATTTAGTATTTGAAAAAGAATAAAAGAAAGTGAAATTTAATGGAAATTATAGAAATTCCAGATAGTTTAATAGGGAGAGCGCCAGACCGGCAATCTGGAGATATAGATTCGACTCTTACTCTGGCACATTTCCCTAATTTTTTCTGAAATTCTCTTATTTACAAAATACAAAATTTAGAGGAAGGATTTTTAAATAGATCAACTTCCGGGCCTTGCTTATAACTGACTCTATATCAATTTCTATGATTTAGGTTCAGGAGCTACTTCATCAGAAACTCTACATGCAACTCCATTGAGTATTAATACGCGACTACCTGCAATGAATGACGCTCTGGGAATATTAGATCAGTCTCCAATTCCAAAGAAAAAATTGAGCGATGAATCATGGATACATAAGAAGGTGGAGAAAATAGCTACCAAGTTGAGATCATCATTGGGCGTCGATTGTGATGCAATGGCCAACAGTAGTACTCGTGATCTTCAAGATATCCTTGACAGATTAATGAAAAAATATCATGATGCGGCGACTACGAATTCTGAAAAAATTCAAATCCTCACAATTTTACCATCACATTGGAGTGCAGGAGAAATGGCAAAGGCAATGGGTGCGACGAAATATATGGCAAAGAAAGCGAAGGAGCTTGCTGAATGTAGGGGAGTTTTGGCTATGCCAGATAAAAAACTAGGTAATGAAGTGCTATAAGAATAGAGGCTGAAAGACTCATGAAATGTATAGTATTTTTAATTTATCATTTTCATATTGATTTTTTTTTCAGTATGAATATTATCTCATTATAATTAGAACATTCCATGCCAAATTTAGTGTTTTAAACACTGACCTTCTCGGAATGGTTTTACTTTTTTTTCTATGACTGTATGATGAATGTCCAGAATTTTTTCTAGATTTTTTTCAGAAAATACTGAAAAAAATCACAAAAATTCAACGTCAGAGCTTTTTTCAGCATAGAGAGTCATACAAAAGAAAATCAAACCATTCCGAAAAGGTCAGGCATTAAAACAACAAATTTGGCATGGAATGTCCCTATATTATTCTATTATGTCATCATTTCAATGATGATCACTGCAGGTCGAGCTGTCTCTGAAAATACGAGGACCATGGTACTGGCATTCTATAATGACGATCGAGGGACTACGCTTATGCCAGGCATGAAAGATTTTGTGTCGGTTAGAACTGAGGAGAACACACGTATCCATGTGCAGAAACGGCTAATTTTATCCAGTTTGAAGGAGTTTTATGAGGACTACCGCACGCAATATCCCGAGGCTAAAGTTGGCTTCTCCATTTTTGCTTCACTAAGACCCAAACATTGTGTTTTGGCAGGTGGAAGTGGCACACATACGGTGTGTGTGTGTTCTATTCACCAAAATGTGAAGCTTATGATGATAGGTGATTTAAATTTCTCCCTTTTAAATTAAAATCCCTCAAATCAAGATTGTGTCTCACCAACCTTTTATTTTACAATTTTTGTTCTTTTCTGGTTTTTTTAGGAGCTAATTTGAAAGGGTTGTCGGAAGATGCACCTCACCCTCTGGATGATTATCGTGACTGTATTAAGTTAGTCGTATGTTCCAATCCATCACCAAACTGTTATCTTGGTCAATGTCCTGATTGTCCTGGTACATCAGTTTTGCATGATTTACTGGAGACCATTTTTGAGGAGAATAACATTTCGAATGTAGTCTATAAGAATTGGGTATCCACTACGCGTGCTAATCTAGAAGAATTCATCAAGAAATCTGATGACTTTATCGACACTTTTTGCGAAACGATTCAAAATCTTGTGCCTCACAATTTTATCGCTAAGCAACAGGCATCCTTCATGAAGGAGACAAAAGAGTCACTTCAAGCCAATGAATTCTTGGCTGTTTGTGACTATGCAGAAAACTATGCATTCGTAGTGCAAGAAGCTGCACCAGGATTTCATTGGAATAATGATGCAGCCACAGTCTATCCAGTTGTGCTCTATTTTAGGGAAAACGAGGTGATTAATCATCGAAGTTTGGTAATTATATCCAATTGCTTGAATCACGATGCAACTGCAGTGTATGCTTTTTCAAAAGTTGTAATTGATTTTATGAGAACTCTCAACAAGAACGCCACGAAGGTTCACTATTTCTCCGACGGAGCACCACAACAGTTCAAAAACTGGAAATATCTTCTAAACTTGTATCATCACAAAGATGATTACGGGATTGATGCTGAACATCACTACTTCGCCACTGCACATGGTAAAGGGCCCTGCGATGGAGTCGGAGGAACATTGAAGAGAGAAGCAGCACGAGCTAGTTTACAACTTCCTCTTGATTGCCAGATAACAAAACCAGAGCAACTATTCGAATGGGCCGATCACCCTAACCACCTGCCAAACATTACTGTGAAATATTGTCCTCAAGAACAGTACGATGCAGCAAAAGAATTTCTGAAAAGTCGCTTTGAACTAGGAAAGACGATTCCAGGCACACAAAAAATTCATTCCGTGATTCCTAATGTGGATGGTCGACTATGTGTGAAACCTTATTCTAGTTCTAATAATTGTACTTATCCGAGTATTGTGAAGAAAAAGAAACTATAAAAATCGAACCACAGGAGTATCCTTCGTTTCTTGATCCTTCGCAGCTTTAATTGGCAATATCTTTTAGATTATCACAGCTAGAAAAAAAATTCATACCACATAAAATGTGTATTTTTACATAAGGAATAACATCCGTTTAAGACTTTTTTTCTGCCTATAACCGTTCTTGCCATAAAGTGCTATAAACCATTAGAATTGCTAATGAGAATTGTAAGGATCATTTTATTCCAAAGATAATTGCAAGAATCATCATCAGAAATCTCAAAAATATCATGTCATCATGCAAACTTGTTCATTTCTCTGGGACTTCATGGAGAAAAATATACAAAAAACGGTTTTTTGGCCATAACGGATGATCTATGTCGAACGCCATTTTTTAATATGGCTCAAAAATTTTATTTTTGAATTGTCAATTTTTGTGAATTTTTTCAGATTTTTACATTATGGCAGGTGGAAATTGGCTAAAAAAAATTATTTAAAAAACGTTAATTAACAAAAAAATCTAAAAAAAAATTAGAGTACATTTTTCATCGTCTAGCATCCAGAAAAAAATATATGAACTGAATTAGACAAGGTCAGGTTTCAAAATGGTAAATTTGGCCTGGAATGCCCCATATACACGGTGAATTGCATCCAAAATCTAAACCTCTCCGACTTACATTAGACCATTCCGATTCAGACCCTAATGGCCTGCATGGCTTCATTCTTTCACTTATTACATACGTAATTTTTCAAACGCCCATACCTCCTTAATTATGCAAATTAGGAAAAAAGTCATAATACATAAAATGTGTACTGTGGCACGAGGAATAACTTTTCTGTTAGAAATTTTTCGCTAACTTTGATAGTTTAAGCAGTAGAACGTTATAAACAATTGAAATTGTTGATAACAATATATATACTGCATCAATTCGATTCAAAATCTAATCCCCTCGATTCCGCGTGGAGACGTTTCGATTGCGACCTTGAGAATCGCAATAGCTTCATTCGTTCGCGAGAAATCTAGGATCAAACTTTTGTGCACCCACATACAGACACACACACACACAGACATTGACTCAGAATTTGTTGGGCATCATTTTGGTATACTTAAAACCCCAGTTACAGGCCGAAATGAAAAAGTTGGATTTCGGGGTGATTACTATAACTTCCCTATCGGGGAGTTAATAAAGGAAGAAGAGAAGATATGAAGTAAGGAAGGAGGAGAAAAGAAATGATAAAAGGTGAAGGGAAAATATCTATGGCGAAAAAATTTTGGAAGGGGAAGTATTTAGTAGAATAGGAACGAAACGATCGACGATCGTCCTCGGGCAGACATGGAGAGAAGTTACAAGCTTCGAATCCAGTTGTGAATTCGGACTCAAAAAAGAATCGCCACGAGACGGTTGTAGCTCCATCTGATAGTACGGGGAGAATGGATGTTCTTCCTGTAGATTTTTAAAAATTTGCCACTTAGGTAAGGGCACGTGACCCTTTTGGTAAGTAGTGGGGTTCAGTCCCCCACTTCTGGTGACGTCACAAGACGTAAAGGCTCAGACAAGACCTAAGTTTTTTTTTTGTTTTCCTCCGTCCCTCTCCTTTGTACGCCCCCGCTAACGGCCGTGTAAGCATTCCTTCAGGGGGCGTACCGGACACCCACCCATGCGGCTGGGACCGACTTTCGTCATTTTTTTAGGATATCGTATTTCTAAACACAGGGTAAACCTCCAGAAACCCCTGTGCTACGATGGCCGGCGCCTATGATGGAACCCACCCCCCCCCCCTGCGTCGGGTTAGGTTCCCGCTCGGCCGGGCGGTCTCATTTTATGGGTACCGCCGATAGCACACACAAAAGTTCCTGCATCGGTCGGAATCCATGAGAAAATATTTTGAAAAAATATAATCCGGCGGCCGGGCGCGAACCCAGGACCTTCGGAGTAGTAGGCAGATACTCTACCACTACGCCAAAGCCCCGACTATATTGTATGTATGTATGTATGTATGTATGTATGCGTTGTAACATGGCTAAAGTTACAATAGGCGTAACCCTAGACGTTAACTGGCCCTTTTCACTAGGTATCGTCAGAAAACTGAAAAAGATCGGTTGTAGGGCGCCAGTTGTTTTTATTTTCCGTCGGAAACGACAAACCGAAAAACTTACTACGGACTGATCTGCCCAAACTCTCAAAAGGAACTTCAAGAAAAACGTAACCTAATCTTGAAACTAACCTAAACTACCCAAGGGAAAGGTGGTGGGTTGCTCGCGCTGCTCAGGGGGTTGGTTGTGGAGAGAGGGGTAGGTTCGTGTGGAAAATGGTGCATTGGGGCTCGCATCGGCACAAAAAAACTACAAAACCAGTATTTTATGCTGAAATGGATCTGGATATATTCTGACCTCATTGGTTACACCAAAAAAAAATGATAGAGCAAAGAATTAACAAAAAAAAGGAAACGTGATTCTAGAAACATGTCACTAACTCCAAAAATCCATTAGTAATAACCTTTTCTCAAAAACGACGAACTCAGATAATAACTTTTCTTGATAACGGGACTAGCTAACTCTCAAGGTTATACATAACATTTAGTTCTCTATCCTCTACCTCAAAATTAAACTAAACTTATCATCGTCAAATTCTTAATACTACTTTGGCGTAAGACGCAGACGATTAGGCAAAACTGCAGACCTAATAATTGGTCTAAAAAATTACGTAACGCCCCTAAAATGCACTATTTCAAGTGAACGACATAGCTGATAGATGAAAGACACAATTTACGGAATTTTTACTTATCGGAATTCCGACACCTATCGTGAACGTAGGACAGCTTTCACCTTAATAACTAAAAAAGTCGATGAACCTATATGAATTTATATGGCGTCGAAACGCAATTTTCCGAGGTTTTTAGGTTATGTAATACGAAGCACGTGGTAAGCGAACACGACGAAGGTAAACTTAATTAATTGTTCGGGAGTAATATTTTCACCCTTCGGATAACAATTTGGTCATATTTTCTCCCCGCGGCGGTATCCTCGAGATTTGGAATCAAACTCAAACGGAAGTGAATATCAAAACACAAAAAACGAAACTAAACCATATATCTTATACTTAATTATGCGACCTTTGGCAATCCACGTGAGAGCCATGGTCGTTATGGGTCACGTGGCCTTCCCCCCAAAACCAAAAACAAAAACCGTTTTTTTCCGGAAGCTCTCTTTTATTTTCTTTTGAGTGACAGTATAACAACTGCTCCTACACTATCCGCGACGTATCCAGAACCGGAAAATTCAAAAATTATCGTGCAGCTCAGTATTATTTTGGCTCTTCATAAGAGCAATTTATGGTACCTTTATAACTAATTCGTCTGGCTCCACAAGGGTATTATTTAAGGCATGAACTGTTAACTCGATAACTCCTAATAACTGTAAAGGTATAACTTAAATCTAACCTAGCTTCACAACCTCACCTTAACTCGAAACTTATAACTTAAACCTAGACATATCTCCCTACTCTTAACTTAGCTCTAAATTTAATGACTCGACTCTTTATGATTTGTATCGTTGGCTCTCCAGTTTTCCTCTCTTCGCACTTACGCTCCGCCTCGTAGGTGGCCTTGGAATTCCGCGACAAGCGAAGGAATTTCCCCAGAATTCCTTACAAAGTAACAACCTTGAGTGTCAGCAGTGTTGCCAAGGGCATAGACAATTGGACATAGTGTTTTCGGATTTGTTGACATTCCGCCAAGGTTGCGTGAAGACATTTAGAATTTTCAACGCGATTATTCGGAAATCTTCGGGTCAGTCCGAATCCAACAACCTTTGCCGAACAAATCGGGATAAGAGTTCCCTCGGTTCACCAGCAGGTCGGTAAACGTCGCGGTCGATCAGTTACCCACAACTCTAATTCAAGATGTCCGACGACGAGATGTCAACAATGGAACTCTTGAGAGAACAACAATCGACCCCAACAACACCGATCCGGTCAACGACGATTTGAACACAATCGATCATCAGCACAACAAATCTCCTCCATTCGATGCCAACATCAGCATTAAAACTAGGAGGTCTGAGCCTCCTGTCAACCCATCCTTCAACGTCCCTAATGACTCTCCAACAATCTCAGCTTCAACTATCAACGACATGGAGATGGTTTACACCAAGATTGCTGAGCTGAAAATAATTCATGCTGAATTATTAGAATTAACTGCGACGAACACAACGATTGAAGAATTAACGGGTAACGAGACGTACATTAAGGAGGAGTGGAGTGATTTGGTTGAACTCTCTGGGTCAATCATTATTAGAATACGTGAGGATCATCCGTACAAACAAGACAATTTGATTTACAACGCCTCTCAAATCAAAATAGAATGTTTGAAGATAATTTGGAAAATTAAAGGCCAAATTACCAACGACTTACGTGATCGAACACCAACGAACTCAACATTTTCCAACCGACTCCAATTGAATCCAATTGGAGAAATTCAACGGCATGTTTGCTTATTGGAAGAAGTTCGCTGACATCTTCCAAAATCTGGTTGGAAGATGGCATGACTTGGCGCCTGCCGAGAAATTGGTAAGGCTCAAAGAAGCCCTTGAGGGTCCAGCAGCGGACCTTTTGACAAATTTCACCGCAACTGAAACCCATGGCCTTAGGGGATCCCAACTCGATGTCATCCAACGCACATATTGCCCAAGAGACAATTGATCAACTCATTAACACTGCGGGCATCAAACGAGAGGATTTAGGCAAACAATTCGTCTTTCACCTGGTCAAACGCACCCTTAATGCGGAGCTCAAAACAACTTGGGAGCAATGACTTGCATCATCCACCGAGTTTGTCCCACTTGAGGAGTTGGTGGAATTTCTCTAATCCACGGCATGGTAGTTATGCTATAATTGTTTTGGCACACACTCAATCTCCAAGTGCAAATGTAGCTTGTCTTATCGTCTGTGCCAGAAGTGGCATCACACATTGCTCCATCTGGGAGACACGCTAACGCCTGCTGAGAAATCGCCATCGATGAACAACTCAGCGGGACCATCAACGACGGAGAATTCAGGTTCGAGTGTTTAAATTAGTTTCTATTATTTTTCATCACTCAGAACCCTGATTCTCACTCGTTTTCTCACAGCTCAGTTACCAACAAGGAAACCCAAAGACGATTCAACAACGACACATGGCAATGCGACAACAAAGTACCCAGCCAATGAAGTGGTTGCCTACGAGGAGATCTTCAAAAGAGCAATTAACGGAGCTTCTACAACCACTTTCCGTCCAGGAAGAACCACCAACATCGACTCCGAACAACGAGCTCACCAACGATGAGTTAGAATGCGAGGAGCATTTTCAACGTACTCACCAACGAGCTGACACAGGGTGTTACATTGTGAGCTTGCCACTGCGCACATCGACGTCAGCCCTGGGAGAATCAAGGAATATAGCACTTCGCCAATTGCAGTCAGTAAAACGAAGATTAAATGCTAATCCAGATTACAAAAAGTTGTGCAATGTCTTCATCAACGAGTACCAAGCACTTGATCACATGCGACGTGCACAACACACATCGGAGTGTTGTTTGCCAACAACGACGTATTATTTGCCGCATCATGGGGTACATAGAGAAGATGCGATAACAACGAAGCTCCGAGTGGTGTTCAACGGTTCGAGTAAAACATCATCCAATGTCTCTCTCAACGACATTCTCCACGCGGGCGGAAAGCTTCAGGTAGACGTCATGGATGTTCTCACCTGGTGGAGAAGACACAAATTTGTATTCGGGACAGATATTGTCAAGATGTTCCGCCAAATCAACGTGCACCCAGATGACTGGGATTTACAACGTATTTTGTGGATCGACGAGAACCGACAAGTCGTAACTTACCAACTGAAAGCAGTTACATACGGACGTAATTGTTCTCCATGGCTCTCCTTGAGAGTCATCCAACAACTTGTCAACGATAAAGGCCACCGATTCCCAAAGGCTGTGCCATCCCTCACAAAAGGTCTATATGTTGAGGACATTTATGATGGAGCAGACTCCGAGGAGGAATGCAACGAAATCGTGATTCTACTACAAGAGATTTACCACGCGGGCGGGCTTCCACTTCAAAAATGGACCAGCAACCGCCCAGACTTGCTCACACAACTTAGCCTATCAACAGAGTCCTCAACGTCGGTGTAATTTGAAGAATCAATTGTGAAAATTCTTGGATTGTGTTGGCGTTCGTCAACAGACACCTTCAGCTACCGATCACAGGTATTAAATTCAACGAATTTCACCAAAAAAGTTTTGTTATCGGGAATTGCTCAGATTTTCGACCCGTTGAGATTCATCGCACCAGTCATCGCTCGCGGAAAGATTCCCATCCAGGAACTTTGGCTCCTCATATTAAACTGGGATGATCAGCTTCCAATTCAGTATAAACAACGATGGAGAGAATTCCGAGATGACCTCCACCAGCTCAATCAACTTTCAATCCCCCGATGGTTGAGATTATCAACGGATGTAATCCACGGATTTGCTGACGCATTAACAGCTGCTATGGGAGCAGTTGTGTATGTACAACTCCAAAAGCACAACGAGCAAATAAAAACAACGATTGTATGTGCTAAAACTCGAGTAGCGCCACTGAAAAAAATTGACTATTCCACGATTGGAACTCACCGCAGCACTTTTGCTGACGAAATTGGTCATGTGGACTCAAAAATGATGGAATTTTAAAGCTGAAGTTCATTTATGGTCTGTGTCAATAGTCACAATAAGGTGGATCAACAGCAATCATTCGAGATGGACAGAATTTGTGTCCGACCGAGTTTTGAAAATTCAACAAGACTTGCCAACGGCTACCTGGCAACACGTCAGTGGAATTGAGAATCCAGCTGACTCTGCGTCACGTGGCATTTCACCCAGCCAATTAACAGACTATAAACCGTGGTGGCATGGTCCGGAATGGCTATGTCAGCCCTCAACATTTTCGCCACAACAAACAACAATCTCATCAACGGAGGTGTCACTTGAAGAGAAATCGTCAACAGCCCATCCAGCCGCTGCTAGAATTCACGAGCTAGCTACGCTCCTTGAACGCTATTCAACGCTCTCAAAGATGCGTCAAGTCACAGCAACGATGAATCGAGCCATGAAAAGGTTCAAAAAACAACCAACGCCAGATTCTCCAGTCTTAGCACCAACGAGAATCCATCAATTTGAGAGAATCAATCACGATGGAACTTGCTAACGCAGAAGGTCCAACAATTCTGGACGAGATGGTCCAAGGAATGCCTACAACGATACCTTGCCCAGTACAAGCGGAGCCAAGGACAGCGCAACATACAAAAAGGAGACATGGTCTTGATGATCAACGATGACGCCCCTCCTGCTAGATGGCCACTCGCTAGAGTGCTCAACGTTATACCTGGCGCTGATGGCCTCGCCAGAGTCGCTGAATTGCTCACAATACGGGCTGAGGTACCAACGAATCAAAACGGGAGACCAGCTCCACAGAACATGAGGATCCAACGTCTCAACTTCACTACACCAATTGCCAAGCTCTACCTACTACCAACAGATCCACCACCAGCTAAACAACCAGACAATGTTAGTAACGATCCCGACGAAAGTTAACTTGAAAAACCAACGCAGTCTTCCTGCAATGAAGGTGGATCGAGTAGCCGACGTTGCAGGGGACTACCATCATTATTGTCGAGACACCGGAACAACAGGATTTGAGCTAATCATATTTTGCATTAACGTTTTGGCACATGATACGGCTCTCACCCTTTCATTATTCCCTCAGGCAATCCAACGTCAAGAGTTTTCATCATCGGAGCAGAAGACGACCAGGGGAATTTACGACACTCTTGAATCGTCAGTAAGCTCAACTGAGAGATGACTACGTCCAAATCGAGGTCAGCTGGCAACCAACCAACGTCAGAAACAGCATGTCCAACAGCTGATCCAACTCGAGAAACAACTCCAACGGAAAATTATTTTTAACAAGTTTATTCACCATGTCCGATGAATGCGGGTGGAACGTTTAAAGTGGAAATTAATTTTCATGCCAAAAATCAAACTGTATAACCGACGGATTTCGGCAATATTCGGATGCGCTCGGATTGAGCCGAGGTGACTAGCGCCGAGGCATTAGCTCGGTCTGTTCCTGTTCAAGAGTCAACGTGTTCACAACGTTTTTGAGTTTCAACCGTTTATCAACGCCAACCAACTTCGGTTCAAGTGACTAAATTCCATCGTTTCACTTGTGTGTTAGAGATTCGAGTTAATAGTTTTCAACGCGATTCGACGTAGTGTTCAATCAAATATTAAATTCAACCAAGCTAAAATTCACCGATACACGTGATTATTTCGCGATCGTCGTATCTCTACATCAGTTGTCTCGTAAGTCATACTCGTCCCCGGCCTCACCAAACTCCTAATTCCTTGGTCTACATCCGCTACAAATAATAGTTTCAATATAGATTATGATTATTAATGATTGTTAACGTTCATGCGGCGTCATTTATTATATTCATTATATTATTATTACGAGACCGTTCGCGGTACCATATGGATAAAACAGGGGGTAAATCCACGGCTCAACGTTCGGATCCATGGAACTAACGAATTGAAGATCTTTCGTTCCTTTATTACGTACTGATACGTACGATTCTGGAATATCGCCATCAGCTGAAGTAACAAAAATGGCAGCTACTTCATTAATCCTGTGTGCATTGTATCGCCTTGAATCCATTCCAGGCTTCAGGGAAAATAGCAATTGCATTTCGGGTACTTCACCCGTGTTGATGTCACTCATAGATTGCAGTTCCTCATGCATCATTCGATAAGACTAAGCAAATACATTGGACTGACGAAGGGAAGCATCTATTGCAACAACTAGTTCACGATTCAATGTAGACATGAAATTGCATCGAATATCGGTTGCTTCATTTCGATCGATTATAAATAGTTGCCCGTACGACGACGTTTGATTCGATTCTGGATAAAAACTTCTATTATATTGGTAATACACCTGACCATGCAGGTTGAAACATACTAGTCCAGGTCGTCTGTCGGAGAAATCTACTAAATTAGCATTGAATGACGCAAATGGAAAAGCACTATTATAGCAGCGTATGCGTTCATGAAAATGCCTGGAATGTTTATGGGTATTATCAAATAGATCCTGCAGAATACTCGGTGGATTGGGTAGAGCTTCAAGAACGACGTCCCCATGATTACAGTAATCGTTGAAAGAATCTTGACGAACTCGTTCAGCAGCAAAATGTCTAGCATTACAATGACAGCATAGTACATTCATTGGACCAATATCATGTGGCCCAATGTCTGCCACAGGAGTATCCCGTAAACTGGATCGGCCTCTCAGTCGTGACTAAGAATCACTGCTGTTGGCTGCTGTGTTGATGCTCGGATTTGGAAATTCCGAGATCCTGTTATTATGATTACTGTCATTAGAAGCATTATATACAATTGCATGTTGACGACTCGTGCTAGGTGGATTCGAATTGCTCGATTGATTTCGACGTTTTGCACGATACTCACGCTGATACGCGGCATTTTTTTCACGTCTCATCCTTTGACATTCTTCTTCTTCTGCTGTGCCATTTGGGCATTCTTGGTTTCTAGATATTTGAATTTACAGGGGAATCAAATAAGATTATGGATACACGGATAGGTGTTATTTTCAATAAATGAAGATTCGTCCAACGTTTTTCAAGTTGAATTTATTAAGTCGAAGAATATTGCTTATAATTGATTCTAGAATATAAATTTTTCAAGCGTGCCGTTTATTAATATAGATTTGATATGTTTGCCGATGTTTTTTCACCTAAAGGTCGCAGACGAAAAAATGTTGGAGAGAAATCTACGACAACTGAATATCAGAAAAATGATCGAAGCCTTGAAAAGCGCCGTTTTATTATTTGATGATTCTAGCTTGCAATGATTCCCTATTTGCCTTCCGAATTGAGTTATAGTAAGTAGCTTGATTAGTATTATAGATCTGCTGTGGAAAAAATTCTGGGTTGTTCATTGAGATAGGTATTTCAGGTAATCTGTAAGATATCTGGTAGAATCGGGATAATTTGACGGGGAGTATTGGTAATATGATTCAATACAAAAATGTATTTGTTGATGGTATTGATTATACGCATTGGTAATCGTTACTCTCGTAAATCTGGTAAATTGATGTTTTTCATAAACTGTTTGGTATTTTAGGGACAATGCTGTGGTGGCGAATGTGGTATTGGTAATCGATATAGGTAATCGGTATAGGTAATCAGAATAGGTAATCGGTATTAGTGTTTTATATCGGTAATCAGTAGTAGTTATTAGTGGTGGTAATTGATATCGGCATTTCTACGAAATTCGTCGATACTTGGAGGTTGTGAGAAATTAACTTTTCTGGTTTTGGTATTTATTCTGGTATTTCAGGTTAGGGATTTTGTGAAGATGCCTATCACAGTCTTGGCTGCTCTATAATTGTAGGTGACACATACCATCTGAAGGCTACCTAAAGAGAAAAGGATACTTTTGAATATATTTCATTAAAGCTGTATAACATCAGCCATATAAAAAACAGCGATATACTCACAATGATAATATCATTTCCGGCATTTAAAGGATAATTCCAATATGTTGAGTGATTTTGTAACACATTCACACTCCATCATCCATCTGAAAAAAACGAAGGAATTACAGTCAACACAGTATTGTTTAAGGGAAGACTTCTGTGAGTTTCCAAAGTCGCGGAATAGTTGATTGAGGTACTTCATATGTCATATCTAGCTCAAATACATAGAAAAATGAATAAAAGTGAATCAAATAGTCCAGTGTACCTTCACCTTATGCATTTTTTTAGATTTGTAAAAAATACACAGAACAACATTTACGAACCACTTTTTCAAATTCGCCTTCTAAATAATAAATTTTGTTATCTGTTTATAACCAAATGGTGTGTTTTTGTATAAATTTTGAACCTGAAATTAGAAGAAATACTTCATAAATTAAGTTGAAAATTGGATGCACTGGGGACAAACATTTTTGTTCTCATTAAATCTTCATTTTTCTATGTATTCGACCGAAGTAAGACATATGAAGTACCCCAATCAACTATCCTTTGACTTTGAAAACTCATAGAAGTCTCCCCTTAATATTCATCCGCTATCGGCTGGAGTCTATATAGTATATAGACTTCACAAAAAGCTATCAGTTTGAATGATGTCGGAGATGCAAATGAACAAAATTTCCCTCGAACACTTGAAAAACTGGCCAAGAACAATCAAGCCTTTTTTTCAATGCTCTTTGTATGTTATAAAAAAAAATATATTAAAATCGCATTATATTAATTTCAAAACCGTCAATTTTGAACCTCTTATTTAACGTGAAAATCGTGACGGAAAAATCCGAAATTATGACCGAATGATTTGAATACTTATCCATAGAACGGTGTACACCAAATTGTACTGCAATTGATAATCTATTTTAATTAGTAATTTGGGGAGCTCATCTATTACATTGATTGTCTGTCTTACAGGCTTGGCAAACATTCGGAAAGATCGAAAGTAATTAATTCCGAACATTAAAAAGGTCCACCTCGTCTGCTAAATTTTAATTCAAAATTAACTGAGAATTGTCGTCTCGAGAAAATGAAAGGATAATCATTTTCACTATATAATGTGATTCGATTTATGAAAACAATGGCGCCTGCTTTATCTCCCGTCAAAATTTCACACTTGAGTAAACGATACCCTAACTCCAGTATTCTCAATCTAGTTCCATTGCACAATCCCTGATTAACAGACAGATTGCGAATGAGCATTACAATTGCGTTAACTCTTAATCGTAATTCATGAGGAGCGATTGATGACGGATTCAATGTCTCCAAATATTCTGGAAGAAGTGCATCACTTATTTCACCATTATCACAACCGGTAGTTGTATTGATGCTTGTATAGATTTTCTCAGTTGAAATATTGAGCAAATCAACGACTCTTCTGTTGATATCTTCGACATCCACATTTCTTGCCGATAAAATGACCCATTTTGTCAGTTTTTCATAATCTTCATCTTCAATTACATCTTTGTATAAATCTTTGGCTATATCCACATCCGGGTTAGCTATGCAAGTTTCAGTCAAAAGTAAGTCAAAATCATCAACATTGATAGTGCCATTTCCAACTGATAATAAAAATTGACAAAATTGTATTTCCTGTGGTAACGTACGCATATTTTGGGTCAGAGCGAATTGAGTAAACACTGGCCATAAATTGCAAAATTTTATTGAGATATTTACCAGTTCAGTTCGAGTAGCATTTCTTTTGACTGGCTGCAATTGTCGAAAATCACCCCCACGTAACATTACTTTCTGACCAAATGGTTTGTTATTGTTCATCATATCTTGAAGGATACGATCCACTAATTCCATTGCGTGCCTCGGAGCCATAGGAGCTTCATCCCAAATAAAAACATCAACACTTCGCAAATAGTCCGAATCTTTAGATTGCGCTTTAATTGTTTGCGATGAATCATTATAAAGTGCAATTGGTAATTTGAAGGTGCTATGTACGGTTCTACCAAACGGAAGTAGTGTGGCAGCAATCCCCGTAAATGCCATGTTACAAACAGTTTTCTTTTCGCTTCTCAGCAGATGATACAACGTTGTGTAGATGAATGTTTTGCCTAAACCACCCGGTCCATCAATGAAATACGATCGTGAGTCGATGTTTGGGTCAGGGTACATAGATGGGAAATTGCTGATACTGGAGTTTTCATCCTGCAACAGAAGCGTATGCTTTTGCATGAGCTCTAGGTGTAGACATTGTCTGTGCGAAATCCTGCGATAATGCTTCTTTGAAATCTTCCCATAATTGTTCCGGATGAAGCGGTCGACAATGAATCAGAATACGCACAAATAACAGACGCAATTGTCGCGACATCATCCAAATTTCTGTACTGAGGGAAAAATATACTTCGGCCCAACAATTTCATTTTTCAGAGTAATAGGCATTCCAAAAAAATGAAATTTCGTCGTTGCCTTTAATCTCTGACAATTACAATTACAAAATGTAATTATGTGCATCGCTTAACTCCAAACAATGATATGACAATTGACCTGAGTTGAACATTATTTTTATTAATTTTTATTAATTTGAAAATAAAAAATTAATTAATTCGGGCTTCTTAATTATTACTGTACAAATTCTCCTAAGATCCTCGGTCTCATAAGTATCACGTAGAGTTATATGATTAACATCATTGGTAGTTAAATAATGTCCCTTAGGTTTCACTAAAACAATAAAATTCATTTTTCTATAAATATCTATTTCTCTGAAATATGGTAATATTGGGCCGAAGTATATTTTTCCCCCAGTGTACTTCATGCATAGCTCTTGCCCATTCATTATCATCTTCAATCAAGCCTAATGCGAAACATTTTCCAACATAAGTATCATGTCTGATACCATTAACAGTACGTAAGTCGTCATAGCTTTCTGCACCTTTCACGCAAGTGAATAATAGTCTGAGATGAAACAATTTCGTTTGAGTAGGGCTGACTGAGTACATTCGACCAACGGTGTTGTGATATCGTTGACATTTTTTCCAGACATTCTGCGTGGAATGTATAGTGCTGGGGTATTTGTGCATATGCGAAGTTTCTCGCTTCTACCTCTCGTTCATTCAATTTGAAATACTCTAGCAACTTTCAAGTTTTAGTCAAGGCTCGCTGAATTGCATTTGGATCGTCAATGTCATCAATCATAACAGATTGTTCATTTGGCAAATGCACTGGTAGTCTTATAACTGCGTGACTTCTACCACTAAGCGAATGATTGAGTATTCGTGCGCAAGCTTCAGGAGGAGAGACATAGCGACTTTCCACACAATTTTTAATTTCGTCGTGGTCAATAACATTTTGAGCACTTAGATTGGGATCTGACCCTTGAATGACGACCTTATAAATGTATTCATTCAGGTATTTGACTGCTTTAATACTCGAAACTACTTCGACGTTCAAGTGACAATCAAATTTCAGTAACAATTCTTTATTATCAGGTACTACGTCTTGATTCATGAAAAGGAAATGTCTCCGAGAGAAAGTACCAGTATCTGGACACCTGGAAGCAGGATACCCATTGTCATCCATAGTTTTGTCATTATTAAACGGCTTTGGATACTTTTTGGAGCATTTTTTCTTATCGTCGATGAACCAACTGCCACATGGTCCATGAATCATGTTATTTTTTACAATTTCATGTAATCTCGGACACTCGTTTGGATCGGGAATTTCCGCCGAAATATACTTGTCCCCAATAGCCGGAGTTGTCATTTCTGAATTGGGTGCCAATGTCCATAATAAATGCATATGAGGCAAAACATAATGGGTTTGATACTCAATCACCCATACCTAGGCTTGAACTTCACCAAACAGTTTCTTCTTCACCATCGTATCAATCAACTCTTTTCTTTTTAGTTCAAAAACTCATGTAACTAAATCTGGTCTATCTGACGCAGTCTGACCCACACCAAGATTTTCGGTCATTTCTATCCATTTTGGATTACAGGCTATTGTAATGAGTACATCTGGTCTACCAAAAATTTTAACGATCATCATTGAATCTTGGTATATTTCCATTATATGACGAGGTGATCCAGTATGCGATGGTGGAAGAATTACAACCTTACCTATGCGACCGTTAGTGCCTTCTGCTCTTTTTTTAAAATATTCTGTTAAACCTGCATATGAATCGACCCGCAGAGTTTTCTCAATCCTTCGAGAATGATCCAGACGATCTTTCTCTACTTTTACGTATTGATCCACTACCCACTGTTGAAGTAAACGACGTTCCAGCAATAAATGATCTGTCATTGCTTCTCGAATCGACATTCTATCCTTAATGTAAGCATTTCGAGTCACTCTCCGATTACTATTCATCATTCTTATATCCTGAGACCAACCGGTTCTTCCATGCGGTAATAATAATGGATATGTCCAGTTCAGTATTACGGCTCATTGAACTTACATATCGTAAAACTTTAATTCTCGTATTACGAATGGTAAGGTATGATTCTGGAATATCGCCATCGACAGTAGTTGGAAATACTGCTGTTCCTTCATTTACTCATTGAAAATTATAACGTCTGATGTCCTGACCTTTTTTTAAATCGAATAATAATTGTAACTCTGGTTCGATATCCTTGTTCTGCCTTTTAATTAACTCTATTTCATCCTTCATCATAGTGTAAGGTTGCAATCTGCATGTATGTTACAATCCCTCAAAGCTTTATCCATAGCATTCAACACGTTGGCATCAAGATTTGAATGTATTTATGCTCGATAGTTTGTCGCCTCAGCCGGATCAACTATGAAAAGTTGTCCATAAGGTGGCAAATTATCATTGGTAGGATATAATGCTGTATTTATTTGATAATACATTTGCCCCTGAATTTTGAAACAATACGGTCCTGGACATCGATTATTGAATTGCGCTAAATTTGCGTTGAAAGAGGCAAATGAGAATGAATTGTTATAATATCGAATATTGTCGTAAAAATGATTCGACATGGGATGTGTACCACCAAATAATTCTTTCAAAATCAATGGAGGTTCTGGCAAAGGCGGTAGCATGACCTTTCCGTGACTACAGCAATCATTGAACGAATTCCCTCTGTTAGATACTTTTTCACCGCTAAAATGTTTTGCATTACAATGCATACAAACGACATTCAATGGACCACAATAATGCGGGAGAATATCATTTTCATCGAATACATTATCAATGGATTATCGATTTATGAAATGATGGTTCCGATCGTTGAGGTTTTCGAGTTGCCTAGGCAACAGATTGAATGTTATTTCTGGTTATTGTGATGAAGTGTCGTGTCGACAACGATGAGGATCATTAAGAGCATCTGAAAATGGTGGAAAGGTATTCATTGGTGTCGATACCATGTTGCTGGGAATACTTTGAGAGACACTGCTTGTTGATGGGATTTCATGCGAAATGTCGGGCGTAGAAATCGCAGATAAAATATGAGTCATGTTTGGTGATTCAACTTGGGACCCCAAGAACTGTTGTTGCTGAATGGAATTCAGCGGAAACGTACTTCATGCATGACACGAATTTCCCGTAGATGAAAATTGGCTCATGAGAACATTTGGTGCTTTGATTTAAAATGGGAGGAAGAGGTGTTTGATTAATTAAAGCAGGCCGAGATAAGATTGAGAGGACATTGTGAGGTTTCTTGGAGTAATTATGATCTGCCAATGACCTGGTGAACCCTTGCTCAGCGCCATTTGCCCTGAGGTGTAGTTTGTGGACGGATTCAGGCTGTACATCGTACCTGTTTACGTCATTGATAGGAAAATTGGCAATGGAGCTGTGGTTAGGATATATTTTTGGTGTAATAAATTTAACTCGCTTTATTTCAATGTTTTTAATTTCACTCGATATTCTTTTGGCCATTTTGAATAAAACTTTTGAATACAAAATTTGTCGCGAAAGTGTATTGTATATGTGTAGATATTTATATTAGGAACTGATGTACACCATATATCTACAGAATGTAATTTAAAAGATTTTCAAATACATTTTTTTGCTTATACGACAATAATGCAAATTATTTTTAGTTGATACTTAATAATAATAATAATGTTCTTTGAACTACTTAATCAATTTTTACTATTCCACTGACTGATCTTAAGAAAATCTCATAAAAGTCTTTACAAATATTACAGTATTTTGTTAGTGTCATTAATCTTATTAGAAATTGGTTAATCTCCAATAAACTGTTCAATTTTCATAAATAGTAGGTGTAATCTCATAAATCGTGTTAATCTTGCAATTCATTTTAATTCTTTTTTTTTTATCATGCTAGTTGTGCCTTTCCTTGATGAGGGACCTGAAACAGAGAAAAAATATGAAAATAGTGAGCAATGATCAGACAGTAATCAGCCATGACGTTGTACTCCTCCATAACAATTTGATGTGTCTTATTTCATGCATGAATGATTCATTGTAGAACATAACAGGAATACAACGTAAATACTAAGTTGGTATTCTGATTACATTAAGTAGAAAGCCAGTTATAAATATAAAATCTCGTAAGTTTTTGCTTCCGAATGGAAGCATTGCAATCGGTCAATTTAGACTTTGGCTAATTATACTTGTAAACGATATAGAATGGTTTGAAACGTAAAAATACGAAATTTGAGCATAGTGTCTGTATGTATCACTTTTTTTCAAAAATCGTCACTTACAAAATTTAGTCCTTTTATAAAAAGGACTAAATTTTGAGAATAAAATCTGAAAAAATTGTCAGTTATTGGTATTGAATGCATCTACCTGTGAGAAATCGCTTTTTTCGTCTTTTCCTCCGATGGTTCATATCTCAGAAAATAATGAATATTTTTTAATTTTTTTTTTCAAAATGTGCGTCTCAACTAGATCTAGTGAATGGTGAAAGACCATCTAGTAGGTTCCTCACAAGAAATTGGAGATATTTCAATTTTTCTGTTTTTTCTGCTTTCTGCCTTTGTACGCACTCTAGCGTCCCCAAAAATTGATATAAAAACTTAAAATTTGAAACAAAGATTCCTTTTGTGATAGTGAAGAACCCTGTTAACCAGCGATTTGATCGTATGATTAGTTTTCCAGATTTTAATTTTTTCGTTTCCACGGTTTTTGTTTTATTTCTCGATAATTATTCAACCGATTTTGTTCTTTTTTTTCAAAATGTATGCCTTAATGAGATCTAATATGGTTACAAAACATTGAGTCAATTAGTTTGGGTACAATGAGATATTCCTATTTTTTAACTTTTGATTTTGGTTTTACTTTTTGTGTTTGTTCGCACTCTAGCGTCCGCAAAAATTGAGATAAGAACTTGTATTTTGGAACAATCGTTCCTTTTGTTGTGGTGACGAACCCTATTGAATGGCGATTTAATCGCATCATTAGTTTTCTAGATTTGAATTTTTTCGTATTCACGGTTTTTATTCTATTTCTCCATAATTATTCAATCGATTTTGTTGTTTTTTGTTCCAAAATGTGTGCCTTTACGAGATCTGTGATATGGTTGAAAAGCATTCAGTCAATTAGGTTGGGTAATATAAGATATTCCTGTTTTTTAACTTTTGACTTTGGTATTACTTTCTCTTTTTGTTCGGACTCTAGCCACCGCAAAAATTGAAATAAAAACTTGAAATTTGGAACAGAGGTTCCTTTTATTATGGTGAAGAACCTCATTGAATAGCGATTCAATCGCATTATTAATTCTATAGATTTCAATTTTTTCATTTTTACAGTTGTTTCAGTACTGCATTTCTCGATAAGTAATCATCCCTTTTTTTTCCAAAATGTGAGCTTTAACGTTATCTATGAACTGGTCGAATAATATTCAGTCAATTACGTTGGGTAATATGAGCTATTCCTGTTTTTGCTTCCGTTCGCCTGGAAAAAGCTTTTTCAATACTGGAACATTTTTATTTTGTGTGCAATTGGACCATTCGGAAGCTTATCACCAATGAAATTGGGGGAAATAAAACAAACGGTGACATATGTGACACATTCGAATGGGGGGGGGGGGGCGAGGACCGCCTGCTTGTTTTCCTTTTCGACTGGGATTTTTTGGAAAATTTGAGATTCTGAAATCTTTCTTGTTTAGAAATGAATACCGATGGAGAACGTATAAGAAATTCGCCGTGCATATATTAATAACGTGGAGGAACAATTTGGAAACAATAAGCACTTTTAAATTCATATCTCTAATGTAACAATGCCTAAAAAATTGTCTACATGCTGATGGCGCGGGGGAAAACAACCAAACCATGCCGTTTGAAAGTTTGAAAGTTATGGAATTTGACTTGTTTGTAAGTTAAAATTCTTCCAATGCGTAAAACCGGAATTTATAAAACTTGAAATTTTCAGAATTTAAAAGTTTAATTTAACAAACATTTGTTTAAATTTAAATCTTTTAAAATTGCATATCATGGAAATGGTTTTTCTTTCAATTCGAAATATTTAAAAATAGATATTTTTGAAATCTAGATTAACGATATGCGAAACTTATAAAATTTGAAATTGTTGAATTTGAATATTTTTGAAACACGAAAATTTCGAAACTTGACGTCTTTCACCTTTAAAATGTTTCAGACTTGTTTGTTTCAGAATTTTTGTCATTTCAAATTTTCAAAATTTGAACTTGTTGCAATATCTAACTCTGGGAATCCGGAATTATTGAAACCTGCCATTTTTGGAAATTTCAGAATTTTCGGAATTTGCAATTTTTCAAATTCAATTCTGTCGAAATTTAGAATGTTTAAAAGTTGAAATTCGTAGAATTGTAAACATTCCAAAAGTTTGATCTTTTCAATTTGAAAATTTTTATATTCAAAATACTACAAGTTTGATATTAGAAATTCCAAATTATCAAAATCTATACAATTTCGGAAATGTTTAAGATTTTCTTTAACCTCTAAAACACTTTCAAATAGATTTTTTGAACTTAAATTGCACTTCACGCGAGCAACAGAAAGGGATGGGTCAAATGGACACCTTAAGAAACTTTGTAAGACTTTTAAAACTTAATGTATTGTAAAAATCGCAAATAATTTGAAGATTTGAAATTCGAAAGAAAATCACAAAATGCGAAAACTTAAATTTTTAGAAGCGCAAATTCTCAATTTGTGTTTTACGTAATTTGCACATTAAAATTTCTAAAATTTCAAAACTTGAATGTCATAATTCGAAAGTTCCGAAACTTCAAAACTTTGTATAACTATTGTGACAGTTTAATATCTTTTTTTGTTTGGCGACAATTTCAAATATGAGAAATGCTGGACTCTAAAAATGTCCAATTTACAAGATTGTAATTTTTGCAAATTGCGGAAATTTACCTGTTTTAAAAAAGTTAGTGATTTTAAAAATATTTAAGATCTTGAAAAAAGCGACCGTTTCCGAAATGTTCAAAATTGTATAAACTTGAAGCGGTACGTAATTCAAAAATTGAAAAATGTTTAGATAGTTCAGAAAGTTCCATAATTTTAAAAGTTGCAAAAATATCAAAAACTTTTAAGGCGTTGAATTTTTCAAATTCATACAAAATTCTGCAAGTTGGTAAAACCCTAAAAATTCTAAAAAATTTGAATTCTTGAAAATTTCCTATAATTTAGGGTGATGTCCATTTTGCCCCGCATTCCCCTGTCTTGGTAGGATGTTTCGTTTTGAGTACACGTTTTTGCTTGCGTCTTTTTTATATGTAACCGTAAACGATACACTTGATATTAAATCGTACAAAAACATTAATATTTAATGAAAATTGTATAAATTCATTAGCTTGTATTACTCCACACTGGATAAGGTTTGGTTTTAGAGGTTAACTTGTTTAAAAAATAAAGAACGTGTCTTTTTCCATTGATCTACAGTTATCTAACATCAAATTCTATTTCAATCAATTTGTAGCATTGGAAAATCTTAATTTTAATGTAGTTACAATGACGAGCGCTGTCTATATCATCAGGTAATAAAGTCGCCCTAAATGTCACCCAAAAATTGGTGGTTTCGTAGTTTTACTTGTCTGAGTAAAATTTCATTCAGAGACATTTTATGAGTGAGATTTCTTTCTGAGCGATTAATTCTGATTACCTCCATATTAGAATATTACAATGTAGTGAGTTAAAAGAAAAAAGATCAAAATAATTCCAAAAAAAAAGATTATAAATTACTTTAATTGAATATTCACAATTATTTATTTCATGTTTATAATATATCTACAATAGACTCATTAATTATCTAGCTATTTCGACAATGGACTCATTAACTTGATCATCTCATTTTGACTAGGAATTCCGGCGTATAGGGTATGTTGAGCGCCATATGTGTGAGATTTTAAGTGAAAACAAAACATCTTGTTATTATATATAAACTATGAATGTGTGGTAGTTTCACTTTTTATATAAATACATAAATGTGGACAAATTATTTCTGTAGAATACGCAGTATTCATTTGATTTGGAAATAAATCATCAAGTTTGCTCCATTTATCATCCATGGGAGTATAAACATTATAATGGTCAATAGAATCATCAGTAATTACTTGTTGGTTAATAAAATTCACTACTCCAGCCAATTCATATGTTATGGTTTTGATAGTTAATATTTTTGGTAGATTATTTAACGGAACTTCTAAATTATGGTATGTAGGACATTCTATGAAGAGACATTCGTGGAATATAATAGATTGGCTTACATTGTTGTGATTTGAGGGGCATGTAAAAATTTTACTTTCAAGTTGTTGAATTGTGATGTTTAAAATTGTATGGAAATTACGGTAACCCAATTCAAACATTGCTTCACTATGTGGTATGATCATTAGTTCATGTAAATTTACATTAGCGCATATGGGACAATTCAAATTTACAGAATAGCTTTTTGCTCCCTGTAATATTTTATTGCATAACTCGATTGTGTTCTTACTACCATCTAGGATGATATTATTTTTATTTGTTTTTTTGACGTCAATGAAATACTTTTCATATGTTAAAAAAATCTTCAATCGCAATACTGAAATTCGAGAATGATCATCATTATTCTCTCGATGAACTTCTTCGATGAATTTAAATGTTTCGAGTTCTGTGGTATTTATCCAAGTTTTCAAAATTGAATTAGTTTCATATGCTGACATTAAAATTTGCATCACGCTATCAAAACCGCAAGTATTATGTACATGGAATGAAATATTCGCCCGTTGAATACTATCAGATATATTTCCGTTTCTAAGTATTTTCATATTTCTCATTTTTGTTTCTGTTTCGTTGTAATTGTTCATATCACGTTTCTGCAGTTGAACTCTTTCATTTTGTGAAAGAATTCTATCTGAAACAACGTTGGGCTTAGTCGATGTTTGATTAATTCTTGAATCTTTTTTTTCATTGCTAAATATACTACTCTCAGTTTTATCATTATTGTTTGTATTGATATTCTGGATCTTATGTTCATGATCGCTATCATGTGTACTATACAACGCAATAGAAACCGGTTTATGATCTGAAAAGAAAGTTTCATATGACCCACATAGATAATGTGTTGCATTGCTGATGACTACAATATCCATTTGTGTATTAAAATCAGTTGTTGATATAAAGGGTGGTATCCCGCGTATGAAATTATAATGTTTCAAATTTTCTTCTAAAGGCTTATTAGCATGAAATAAATCATTATTGAAGTCACCTATCAATATGCGTTTTATGTCTGAGTTTGTAACCTGAATTAAATTATGTAAATTTCCTATAAATATGGAATTTTTGAATGAAGGTGATTTGTATCCAGTCAGTATTTCTACGTCATCATATTTGAAGAGAATTAAATCTAAATGAGATTTGTTTTCTCCTTCTAATTTGATGTGTCTCAATATCGAATATTCAATTGTTGCATCTGTTTTTATGAATATTAAGATACCTCTGGCGTGTGATTTTATAAATGAATCGGTTCTGAATATCAAACTGAAATCTTTAAGTGCAATATCATCTTCAAGTGCAGTGAATGATTCCGATAATATGAGACAATCGGTTTCCTTGTACCATCTAGGAGATTCCATATGTTTAACATTTTTGTGGAATGATCGTATATTTTGATAAATGACCTTTAGCCCATCGGCATTCAATTCATTGGTGTATGATAGTTTCAACCGCCGTTTGTTGAGTCTTGTATATTCTTGAATTAATGCATCGTTTGTAGATGGTTTTGGTGGGGCATGAAATGACCCCAAAATATAAAGGTTCTTTAAACTACACACTCTGCTCAAGGCCACATAGAATAGAGCTCGATTCAATGATCGAGCATTATTTGTAAGATTTTGTACAGCCCTTGACTTTTATGGATGGTCATTGCTTCCGCTGGAACAATTGGGAATTGCATCCTTACAACTTGATAGCTATTACCCTTATTGCTGGATATTTTGTGAGTTATTCTTGAAACGGGTGTTAAGTGTGGATCTATTTTATTTTCTCTCATGTAACCCAAAAAGGGTTGTCTTTGTTTCACACCAATGTTTGAACAGTTGAAGTTCAACCAAACCTTATCTGGTCTTTGTGTATCAGTAAAAGTGATCTTTTTTAATAGTCCACAAGCGCCGTTAACAATCCTATCTGAAACATCGATATTTAATGTGATAATGTATTGAATCCCCAGTTTTAGATTGATCTTGTATGTAAGTAACTTCAATTCTTGTTTTGTTGTATTTGCAGTTCTTAGAGAGGTGGGAATATTTTCTTTGAATGATTCAGTCCCATTTCCCAAAAAATTATCCTTAGCAATAGCTTGGTAGCATTGTCCTGGATATTTCTTGATTTTTATTTTATTGTATTTACCCACACTTGCATTGTCATAATACAGTCTAATGGCACTGTCAGGCACTTGATCCTCTGATACCTCCCTGCTTTTAATCAAAGTCATATCTTCTGTAGTCATCATTCCCAATACCAAATTATTGAGAGCATGGACGAATTTTTTGTCATCTCTTTGTCTCATTACTTCTGTTAATTCAAAAAAATGGAACTCTTCCCATAATATGGGTTCACATAATGCATTTAAAGCTCCCCAAGTTGGTGGATGATATATTGCTCTATCTTTAACAGGTGGCAATTGTAAATCACTCCGTTATCTATATGGATTATATAATTATATGGATTATAATTATTAATTGTGACTTCACATGGTCGTCTCTTTAGAAAAAGTTTATCTTTTTCCAATGTACTTCGTATAGCGTCGATATACTCTTGCTCAGTCATCTGTAATTTCTCTAACATTTGATCAAAGTCGGTTATTGAGTAGTTTTTAGAATACACGTCCATTAAACTTTGGATTTTCTGTAAATTTTTTTTATATGACTGTTCTTTTCGTTTAGATTTAGTGGTTTTAAAATTTGGGTGGACTTCATCACAGGCTGAGGAAAATTGAATCTGCATTTCGTAGTATTTTTTTCCCTTTATCACAAGTTATGGTATACCTGTGCTTTTGGAAACCAATCAATGGATTTGCAGAATTATATTCACACGAGATATATGTATCGACGATAAAACCTGTGTCATAGAATTGTTACGTCACAATTACACCAAACTTACCTTTTGATAATTCTGGTGGAAATCGTGATGTGACTGAAATACCTTTTTAAGCCTACCTTTCGCAAATAGCTTTGGATAGGTGGGGTAATTTTCCGATTAAGATTAAAATAACTCAATTATACGATTATTTTCATTTTTACGACCACGTATTTATTTATTATTATAATTTCCTTTAAATTTCTGATTTTTACAGGTTATGAATTATTACATTTTCTTTTAATTTTTTGATTATTACAGATTTTTGATTTATTAAAATTTTCTATTAGTTGGATTTTTCCCGATTTTTTTTTCTTAAAATTAATTCCTTCGTGAAACCCGTACAATCTTGCAATTCCAAAAAAAATCCCGGAGAAGACAATTCGCGCAATAATGCAGATAATGGTCCTTAAGGTCTACTTACATTCTTGGTTCTTGGAGATCTTAATTAACAATAAAATTTTTGGACGTGCTGCTGGTTTGAATTTTGCTTTAAACAGGTAAACATAAAATAACTGTGAATATGGGGATTAAATCAAATTGAAAACATGAGGGAATTATATGAGAAAAATTTCTTCCGATTCCGATTTTCCACACTAAATCATACAAGGATCAACTTTTAATCCTTGATTAAGTGGAAAGTAGTTAAATCAAGAGAGTAGTAAGTCTCCAAGCTTGTTCACTACTTTTGTGTGCTGTTGAATTTGACCGTTTTTCATCTCCATGGTTGTTCTGCTATCCAACGAAAAGACTCTCCTGGTGTTTGGTGCTCAAAGTCGGGTATAACCAAAGGGGATGAAGCCATTTCATTGAAGTTCTTACTGGGATCGTTGGGTGTAATTCTTCCTTCTAATTCTGTGTCTGATTCACCGTCAGTGAGGTTTGGAGTCGATTTCAAGAATTTTGGCGGGGTGCCTGAGTGAGTTGACGCGTTCCTGGATCGTTTGCGTGAAGAAAAGTTTCGGGCAGAAAAAAATTGCGTAATTGTCCCTATGGAGGCACTTCTTTCTCTCAGCCTCAGTGTCACCAGGTTCGGTCTTCCAACAGGATTTTTTGCTGTTTTCTCGAGATTATTTTTATACACTTTTAATTCTCTGGGCACGAGGGGATTGGCCATATCGCTCTAACCTCACTTGTTTCAGAGTACTCACAGTTCATCTTAACCGCACAAATCACATGATTCTGACCACTCCGGTTTTATAAAAAAATAGCTGGGAGCAGGTCTAATTATAGTTGTGCTCAATAAAGTGACAACAATGGACCTTTGGAGTTTAATAACAACCCAAATGTTGGCAGCGTTATAAAAACATGTGCTTAGCGTTCGGCTCGCGCATGCGCCCCCCCCCCCCCAAAAAAATGGTGTGTCATGAAGACACGCGATAGAAGTGAAACTGAATCATTGGATCGGCAAGGATTATTTAATTTTCTATGTTTAGAGGGAAAGGAATCATTTTAATCACGTGTCAAACACTTCTTGATAGTAAATATTAATTTATTCATCATAATAATTATACTTTTTTCAAGATACAATAATATTAGTATGGATATGATGAATTAAATCTCAATCAGCTTCACCTTCATTCTCTGGTAGACTCTTCATGAACGAAATGATAGGTTTGTGGTAACTAAAATAGGTAATGAAGACCCTTGACTCCAAATTTTCGATGTAACGTGAGAAAACTGCATCGATCGTGGTACCATGGTGTGTAGTCGATTCAATTGGTGAATTGTTCATTTCCAATGACAATTTCTGTTGCAAGAAGTGAATTAATGCCTTGGAATCCTCTGAAGCAAAATTAACATTAAAATCTCCACCTAGAATCATAGGTATTTTGTCCAGCTCTACTCCAACTTCTGCAGCCCCCACTGGAGTATACGGCAGCAAGTGAAGATGAATGAACTCTATTATTTTCGCCATCTTCTGATTTGGTGAAATATAGAGTGCTATAAGCATAATCCGCTGTCCGCTTTCTGTGCGACATTCAACTGCACACATTTCTCCAACAGATGACAACCCAATTGAAAGCGATTCTAGTTGTTTCAAGTTCAGGTCCATATTGGGTGTCATGATGTTCGTTCCATGAGCAGTATTGCGACACCCCCTGCTCTCACATTATGTCTTTTGAACTGTACGACACAATTAAAATTGGGAACATCAATTTCTTGATCGTTTTCCTTCCACGTCTCTGAAAGTATCAATATATTAGATCGTAGAATCACCGGATCATTGAAATCTCCGCTATGAGCTCCTAAGCTTTGGCAATTGAGGGTTGTTATTGATAAGCCTGGTCTGCTGATGAACTCTCGGAGAATGTCAGTCAAAGTTATCAATGGATTTGTTGATAATCTTCTAAATTCTGATTGTAGCTTGTCCATTGATTGAGCTTTTTTCCGTCCATGATAAAATTTGTTCTTTCCATCCGTCGCAACGATGCACAATCCCTGTATACTTGTGACACGGGACAAGGCTACGTAGAGGAGTTGTTGTGAATGTGTCTTTTCGTATTCATAGACGATTTGATTAAACGTACCACCTTGAGACTTGGGGATAGTAATAGCACACGCTGATACCAATGGCAGATGATTTCTTTTGACGAAAATCGTTTTATTATTGTTCATATATATCGTAGAAGTTCTTCGTGCAATGGGAACTGCCGTGTGGCTGATGTTGTTTGCTTGGATGAACGCAGCGGCTTTTCTCCGGATCTTCTGCCCCGTCTTTGGTGAATCTGGAAATTCCAGCCACACACGAGTTACTGCCCCTGCCTCATCAGTTTCGATATGAACTAGTTTACCAACTGCGCCGTTTGCTAAACTATCCGAGACATCCAGATTGGTTGTTATTATATACCATTTCTCTAACACCAGTATTATCTCGTAGGGCAGACCTCCAGTGTCTATTACCGTGTTTTTATGCAATTTTTGTGGTACAAATGATTGTTGCTCAGCATTATGGCAGCCGGTGAATACATCAGTAGCTATTGAGACTGTTTTATTCTCTGCAGAATTAAGAATTGTCAAATTGTATTCGTTTACAGTATTATTTGTCAAATATAGCCGAATTCCATGTGGACAAAGACGATCTGCTTCCTCTCTTGTATAAAAACGAGATTCGATTAGGTGTATCTGTTCTTGATCCAATTCTTCGCCATTTCCAATTTTAGTTAATAAAGAGGAGAAATCGGCATTCGCTTGTCTCTTTATCCAATTCATAGAACTTCAAGTCACGCCAAAGTGTTGGTGCTGCTATGCGTCGTTTTGTTGCTTGATAGATGGGTGCAGCACGCACTGGAGGTAACTGACGCAAATCACCTATGAAAATGATATCCATTCCTCCAAAATTATCTTGGAAATTTCCTGTTATTTGTTTTAACCGTGCGTCAATTTGAGACAGCGATTCCGCTCCTACCATACTGACCTCATCGATGAGTATAACTTGGACGTATTTGAAGAGCATTCTGTACTGTTGAGCCACTTCAATTGATAATGGTAATAGTTTGGAAAGGGATATTTTCAATGCAGTGTGGATTGTCGTACCATCAATTGCTATTGCAGCCTTTCCTGTTGATGCACATGCGATGTAAGCATTGCAAAAACCATCATTATCTATGAAGCGGTTGTAAATTTCCATGAGGAGTCTAATGAGGAATGTCTTCCCACATCCTGCTGGCCCAGTGAAGAAAACTTGGAGTGGTGATCGGTTTGATGAGAGGAGATTAGCAATCACATGCATCAGGAGTGCTTTCTGCCTCTGATTGGCCATTCTCATTAGTTCATAAAATTGTTCATTAGACATTAAATTATCCCTCTTCTTTGCGATAGCACCCAGCTTGTTAAGTGTTGCTAACCGCAGATCGTCGTACATTACGTGGTCAGCGTTATACAATTCTTGAAAAGGATTTGCTTCAGGAAAAAGGCGACCTACGTTGTCTCCTTCAGCATCATCATCTTGATTTAATTCATCTTCACGACACAACTTTCGGCACATCTCGATGGTTTTCTAGATATCTAAATGTATGAATTTAGTTTCTGCAAGAATTTCATTTTCTTCGTCTCGGAATGGAATATACAAAGTCACCATTTCCCGTTTGTATTCATTGAAATCATCAGCCATGTCGTAGTTTCTGTACCGAATAATCCGAGGTTCTTTCCTTCGTGTCCAATTCCCCTGATTATTCAGTGTGTAATGAGCAACAAACTGGGCCAAATTGACATCTTCTAGCTCTTCAGGTCTCTTTTCGTACTTGTCAAACCAATTTTCTTTCCATATGTTTGTTGCATCATCATCAGCATCCATTTCATTGAGTTCTTTCTGAGTTTTTCGAATTCTTTGTCTTTCGATCGGCCATATTGTTGAAATATAGGTAACAACTGAAGAAGACTTTGACATCGGTTCACGCAGAAGGTACAGTATTTAGCATGTCAACGCTCATTTTCCTAGTAATTTCGACAATATCGAACTCTGGATGTTCATCCATTATTTCAGTGATGTTACGTTGGAGATTGCTAATTCCACGGTTCGTTTTATTGGCGTATTCCACTACGTATGCAGCACATGACTACTCTTCGGTGATCAATTGCACATCCATGTTTGATTTGAAAATATTGAAAATGAATGGGTTGAATGGATTATGCCACTTTTCCACGGGTTGACGTTTAAGAAATACTCTGGGACGATTGATGCCAGCTCGAAGCACATTCATGTAGTAATCATCTGATAGTATTCCATTTCCCTGATAGAAACTATCAATATCAGCATAGTCATTGTTCTCTAAGTTTGTTCTTATCGTGTTGTAATGTTGTTTATACGTGTGGAATCCTGGTTCTTCTTTCTGCATTGGTGTCAGTATAGTTGTGTATCTGCATGGCATGAATGGAGCTTCAAATCTGCATTTTTGATGAGCGTTTGCAGCTATTTTTTTGTAACATGTGAACGTGTGCTTATGTGTCTGTAGTTTGATGTTCCCCGACGATTCTGAAGTGGCCACTGATATCAATGTATCAACTAGTTCAATAGCTTTTAGTCGGTCCGCACCTAGTGGATCCGCTGGAACATTCTCAAGCCATAGCAGAATGTGTGCATGGGGGCTCCCACGATGCTGGAATTCAATTCTTTTAAAATAATGGACAACACGATATTACCCGAAGGGAGAAGACTTTTTGGACTGAAGTATGTTCATTATAACATTGATGAGCTTATTAAAATAGATGGCACATGTTACAGCATCTTCATTGATGAGTGTGCTCTTTTCAATATAATGGAGTTCCTGAACATCTTGTTCTGTAATTTCTGCTCCATTATTCTTCAATTTATATACTAATTGTAATAATGAGGGCCAACCAACTTCATTAGCACTCATAGTTAGGAATAACGTGGGTTTTCCGAGTTGTCTGATAATTGCGAATAAGTCTCTCTTTTTTTCAGCCCAATACCAAGTCGAGTTAGGGATACAACGTAGAAAAGCCAAGTTGCTTTCTATACAATCATTTATATACTCACCTGATTGAATTTGTTCACGTGTAATTTTTGTGTCTTTACCTACGTGTTTAAAAGCAATGGATAGACTGTCACGGACTCTAAACCTCATAATTTTCATTGCCATATAGAGTAAATGATGAGGTGTAACCCCACGTCGATCAGATCTCCTTAGCTCACTGGTAGCCATCATGAATGGAGTCACATTGAGAGCTTCACTAAAGCGCCGGAATTGTCCGAGATAGATAGTAGGGAAAGATAACTCTTCTGCATGCTCATCAAATAATAGACTGTGAGGGACATTCAGTTCTCCAGGAACAATCCTCAAATATTTATCGTCATTCCAGAGTAATGTGTGTTGCTGAGCAAACAGGCTCTCCTCCATGGGGATGTCTTCACTCAGTTCATCTATAGGTATCTGATGAACGACACAATCCTCATTAAAGAAAGATTCATCAACTTTGATGTCGTACAGTTGATACAATGGACTCGGTACTAAGCATCTTAGCCATATTTTAATATTTCTCTTGTTTATTAAACCTGTCATGTAGCTTGATCGATGAATTTTTTTTCCCTTGATATGAACGTAAACACAGTGCTCGTCGTCAATGTTCCTGGGCAAGTGATTGACCATTGTATTGACATCCACTGGAACATTGATCACCTGCCCCAAAATTCCAAATTGTCCATGCGCATGACGCAATCTGCGAATTTGCATAAATGGAATTCTAGGAGAAATGAGTCTCTCGGACACTAAATCTAACTTCGGAAGATGTGCCGGGATCGGGGGATATACAAAGCCATTTAATTTCGACAATGTTGGAATTTTGTCTCTCCTCAAAGCCTGGCGACAGCTGGTGCATGCCAGCTCATTATTACTTCTGAATTCTGGAAATTTTTGTTGAATACGAATTTCATTTTCAACGGATAGAGTCTTCAAGTCATTTTTATACCATAATCTATCACATACACAACACGTAAAACCGAATGGGTTATTTATAAAATCACGGTGAAAGTTCTTATGTGCAGTTTTAAACTCATTAAAGTCTGAATATTGTAATCGATCACCACTATGTACATCACAATCAGGAGGAGGATGAGTCGAAGTCGTTGCTAATAGTTCATTCTCTGGATTATTTACTCTATCGTCCACACTGTCACGTAAGAGGTTAGCACGTGTTTGCCTCCGTTCCCTGCTATCTCGTTCAATTTCAGTTCTATTTTTTTTCCGTTGTCTATTCTGATCAATTGCTTCACTCGCCCGTTTTTTCTCCCGCCACGTTTTTGTCCTTTCTGCACCCGACTTCGGCATATTTGCACAAAACTCTCGATTTAAGTAATGAAGACACGCACAAAAACAAAATATGTTGCTTATGATCACTGTGTTAGAAACCAACAGCTGTTTTCCGCGATCGCGACGCCGCCTGAACGCAGAGAATGACATGAAAGACAGAAAATCTTCCGTCTCATTCTCGCACGATACACGAAGGCCTCTCACTCTCGCCCGATAGACGAGACGTAATGTAGTCCGTCTCACTATCGCTCGATTCCCGGAGGCCTCTCACTCTTACTTACTACGTTAGAGCGAGCGTCACCAAAAAGGTTGCCGATCGAGATTTCAAAACCCTCCCATAAGAAGTTTCACGTTAAAAAATTTTTTATTAAAAAAACATCATTTATATATTTCTATTTTTTATGTCTAATTTATTACGTCATCGCTGAAAAAACAGACACACATAAGCTTGTTCAGAATTCGACGGGAAGCATTTTAGTATACTTAAAACACTGGTTACGAAGGGAGAAGAAAAAAATTGATTTAGGGATCATTACAATAACTTGCTGATAAATCGGGAAGTTAAAAAAGCGGGAGAGCAGTAAGATTACTACGGGCTAATATGCCTCATGAGTTTTCGTATTTTTAACTTCGATAGGAGAAGTTATTGTAATCACCCCGAAATCGAACTTTTTTGTTTTTCGTCATACAGAGGTTTTAAGTATACCGAAATGCTTCCCATCAAATTCTGAGCAAAAGCCTGTGTGTGTGTAGGTCTGCCTGTGTACAAAATTTCGCGCTCCCCTTTCTCACAAACGGTTGAAGTTATTGAAATTGTTAAGATCGCGTTTGAAGCGTTTCCCATCCACTTAGATCTGATTAGTTTGTGGCTACAATCGGTCCAGCGTATATATTGTTATTAACAATTTCAATTGTTTATAACGCTCTACTGCACAAACTATTCAAGTTAGCCGAAAATTTATATAAGATAAGTTATTTGCCATATAAAAATACACATTTTGTCTTTAATTACTTTTTTTCATAATTTGCATAATCAAGGAGGTATAGCCGGCGGAACACTAATTCATGTAATAACTGAATGAATAAAGTTAGCGCTGTTCGAAATGTCTCAATCGGAGTGTTTCGACGCACAATAGAGCGGTATTCATTGCAGATAACATTCGCGCCGCGTATATATTGTTATTAACAATTTCAATTGTTTATAACACTCGACTGCACAAACTATTCAACTTAGCCGAAAATTCATATTGGATAAGTTATTCCCCATATAAAAATACACATTTTATGCCGAATTACTTTTTTTCATACTTTCCATAATTAAGGAGGTATAGCTCCCGGAACTCTGATTCATGTAATAGCCGAATGAATACTTTTTGAAAACCGCGTCCGCCATCTTCGAAATTTTGAGTAGGGGCTCAAAAAAAGTGTCGAAATTCTTATGCACCAATCGACTCAGAATTCGATTTTGAGTCGATTGAGATATACTTGGGGAGACCTTTTTTCGGAAACCGCGTCCGCCATCTTGTACATTTTTAGTAGGGGCTCCAAAAAGTGTCAAAATTTGTATGCACCAATCGACTCAGAATTCGATTTTGAGTTGATTGTGATATCCTTGGCGAGACCGTTTTCTCAAAACCGCGTCCGCCATCTTGGAAATTTTTAGTGGGGGCTCAAAAAAAGTGTCAAAGTTGGTATGCACCAATCGACTCAGAATTCGATTTTGAGTCGACTGAGATCTACCTGACGAGACCGCTTTTTGGTCTCAGTTTACGGCGCCAGGCATCGACGATGGCGCCATACGTGGCAGGGGTCGTCATTTAGCTTGTTTCCATAATTTGCATAATTAAGGAGGTATGGTCGTCTGAGCAATTTGAACTACGGGAACAATGTATATCACCAGGATTGTTCCAGCAAACATGCACGTTCAATATGACTTTTTTCAATATAGGTTAGAACATATCACGAGTTGAACTCGAATATACATAGCGAATGAATATGTCGACAATTGCGGGAAGGATGTCAAAGAGTGGGATAATTAAGAAAGTAACTAGGCTCACGAATTCCAGATGAATACTTTATGGGGTTTAAAAATCAAACTGAATCGATCGCGTGCAACTTAAGTAAAACTTTTATCACTTATATAAATTATGTTCATTTTTTTCTTTTCAGCGACGTATCTTTATCAGAGACTGTAAGTCAATGGCTTCGATCTCCTTCCTTTGATGCTAGACAGTGGAAAGATGAAGAGTTACTCCTAATGCTGCAAACAATGTTCATTGAACTTGACTTACTCGACACGTTTGCAATATCATTGTCAACGCTTCGTAATTTCCTATACGAGGTCTATAATAATTATAATGCAGTGCCGTTTCATAATTTTCGGCATTGCTTCTGCGTCGCCCAAATGGTAAGGATAAAATCAGATGTAGATATGCAAAAAATTATTCATAAAATTTCCTTGACTTCGACCACGTCATCGTCGACAAAAGTATTCTGGGATATTTCCGAAATATGAGTATAATGAAATTACATACATTCAACTCACATCTATATGTGGTGTCACTTTCTTATCATTTTAGGAAAATCATAAAAAACGCGTAACTTTTGACAAACAACAACGAAAGAAAAATCAAATTGAAATAGAATCAGAAGTTGAGCATGATAACGCTAACCACTTTTAAAAACGATAAGCGGAGAAAAATCGATCAGAACCAACACACCAATTGCCAGCTTCTAAGTTTCAAAGTGCAGAGGCTTCGTGCATTCACTATACCTTGGTTTGTCCTGAAACATTAATGCGTTTGGGTTCTAAAGAGCTTGACAAAATCTACCGAAATATTTACTCTACCGAAGTATTTATATTCTCAGCACTTATGATTTGAAAAGGACATTTTGATGAATTATTATAAGGAAATTTAAGTCTGAATATTACGTGCCTTCAATCCATTCCCTCAAATATAATGTCGCGGTACATTATAAATTTGTCATTATTGAATCTTTGCTGGGATAGTACTTCCTCACGAAATTCAAACTACCATAATGCCAATTCTGGAATTTCATGAAACATAAGTAAAGGAAATGGCTTCCTAAATTTTTAATTTGTCTCTCAATCCAATTTTCCCAAAAAAAAGTCCTCAAATTTCATCTCAAATCATCGAGAATTGCATTATTTCATCATTGAAATCGCCGATATATCCGATAGAACTATTAAAGACTTTAATCATATTAGATTATGATCACTTAAAATTTCTATAGATAATTGACAAAATATGTCTCCAAGGATCTTGAAATGATGACAAACCAAGAGTTAGAAACCTTCATATTTTTAATCTTTTCATTGAAAGTCCATACGTCATCATCTTAACAATAGAATCCATAACGTTACTCTTGAATAATTGTTATCAGCACAAAACAAAAATTAATAATAAAAAATTCCATCAATCTAAGGTATGAGAGAGAATGTGATTGTTTGTACTGAATTTTATTGACAAATGGATTGCTCAATGGGTTCCCTTAAAGAAGAATGAGTCTCCAAGACCCTGTCCAATCAGCCACCAATATTTAGGTCTAAACTCAATCTGTGTCGATCCCGTCTTGAACAAGATACAAGGCAGTGTATCGGGTCAAATCACGTTTAGATTCATATAATCACAACCGAGAGATATTTCGTTGGAAATGTAGAATTCAAGCTATAAGTAGCAGAAAGTGTGCTGGTAATGTTATGTCCAAGCAGGACGTGAAGCTAGGAAAAATCGTGCTTAATGATGAACCATTTCGAAGCCTGCCCCAGTATGCCCCGACATTCGCACACGCTGTCTAATCGCGGTTCGGTGACGACGAATATTTCAGGATGCTCCAAAAACCTAGTAAATATTCGATTAATAGACTACAGCTTGAGAGACAGTTCGAAGCATGAAGGCTAACATTTTCCTTCAGATACTTTTTGGGCCTATTATAATGTGCTTAGAGATGGGTGTAAATGGTGGTTGTAACCCTGCCCTGTTTTTCCTTTTTCTCTTTAATCTGTCTGAATTTCCCGTAATGTTCCTGCGAATTCTGTGCTCTGATCTCATTTAATGTAGCACCACTTTTCCATCTCTCCCTAGCTGATTTCGAGTTCCCATGATCAGGTGTTTCTCTAGTCCTTTTCCTGAATCACTTTTTATTTTCAATGAATATGCTCCAGTTAGTGTAGAATAATCGTCTATATCTACATTTATAAATTTCATTCCATCCGGATATGAGATCATCTTGATCGGACTTATCGTGTTCGAATCTTCCGAAGTTCCCTTTCAGCTTCTTCAATATCTTCTCCTTGATCTACTCGGACCATTTCGGTTAATAAATGATTGTCGTCCCACTGTGGTTCGTTACCCTCGTTGTTCTCTTTCTCTGCTGGATCTGTGAGCTTCCGCTCAATCTCGGTACAAATCTCTCCTGGTTTGTCAGTTTCTCCCCACAAATTTTCAAAATCTAGATTGTGTTAGTCTGATATTGCTCGTGCAGTTCATCAGATTTCACTAATTCTAGTATATGAAAATGGTTCTCTCGGTGGAAATCTCCTGTATCATTCGGATAGTTGTTATGAATTTTGAATTTCATTATCCAATTTGATCTAAAAAATTATGCCAACAGTTAATTTAGCATTAATTGTAACTACTCTGTCGTCTAAATAAAACAAAATACCTCTCCTGCTAATTTTCTTGGAGATAATAATTTCTCTGAGATGTCACTTGACGCAAGTATATTTCTCAATTCATGTTCTCTTTTATGAGGCGAAAGAATATAGGTGATAGACTCAGATCCTCTTTGCCATCTCTTTGAATATCCGCGATGTCGTTTTTTTTTGTACGTGCAATTCACCCATTTTCGTCACTTCGAAATTTTGGTAATTGGATGTTTCCATAACTCTGTTGATTTCGTTGACTTGACCTCTAAGGGTATTAGTTGTTACTTTCCTTCTGCCTCTACCTTTAACAAAATCTCTCTGATCCTTTTTTTCGCTCTGGTTAGTATTACTTTGATGGTTGTCCCAGTATGTATATTTTTCTTTAGAATCTGCGTATTTAGCTCGATATCTCTTGTACTGCAGATCCCTCTTGCTGAGATAAACCTCACTCTTATGATGGATCCTCCGGCAATAGCAACATTACCATTTCCTGTCCTCTAGAGTACACTCTTCCGCTTGATATCCATGTTCATGGCATCTATGGCATTGTTCTTTGCGTCTCTCTTCCCGCGAGTATAGTCTTCGAACATTCTTCTGTTCCTTTTGATCCGCCTTAGTCTCCGCTCTCGGTTCTAAGACTCTAATCCTATTCTGTTTCAATTGTCCTATTTTTTTGTGGTGATTACGAGTTGCTCTGATGGCTGGCATGCTTATATCCCCGAATATTTCTGTCTCTTCCGCAAATCTACTGGTCTCACCTCTGGTATAACTTGGATTACAGCTTTGTACCATGCGGATCTTTCCCCTATATTTGATATTTTTTCTGAGTCTCCATATATCTCAGAGTCTCTAATCAATGACTCGAATTTTCCTCAGAAAGCAGCGACTAAATCATTTACCCATTCTGATTTGATATAACTTTGTTCTGATAGAGGTATCTCTGACAATCACCTCAATTTTTCGTGAATCTCTCAGAATTTTAATGATGGATTCTGTCTCATATACACTCTTTTGTGGTAGCTTTCATGTATTGTATTTATTATTAGGTATCTAACCAACTTTTGTCTATTACTCATTAAACCTTGGCTTGTGTTTTTTGGTTATTCTACCTTTTCATCTATTACATACAGTAAATCATTACTCGGTAATTCTGATTTTAGTGAATCTAACCAAACGTTGGTATCTGACTTTGATGTGCGTCTATAACTTCCTTTGGTAATAATTTGATTATTGAACTTTTTCGTTTGTTTCCATGAATTTACGTCATCATTTTCATTGTTGTTCCGGCAAGTTCTATATTTTCATTTGTTGTGTTACTTCGATTGCCCTTTTGACTGTTTGATCTTTTTTGCTTTTTTAAGGGCTCTATTAACTCTACGGGATATTGAATGATTTGATAACTTATAATTTCCCAAAAATTGTTTGATTTCTCTAACTCTAATGCTCTGACTGCGCTGCGCTCTACCTCAGCTAGGGGCTTCGTAGTTAGTATAAGCTGCTCGGTTAGCTTGTAGAGGGCATCAGTCCTTATACCCATTGAGCTCGTCGCCCCTCCAATGACTCTGCTGTGATTTCGAGCGAACTAGCTGCATTCTTCATTGTCTGCGCAACGCGGTGCAGCCCTCTCAAAAGAAACTTTGTTTTGAACTGAATTGCGATATTCCGTGTTTGTTTCGTACTCCCTCTGAACTCTATTTAAACTAGGCTGATATAAAAAAGTGAATTCTAATGCCTGTTATTGAATTTCGTTTTGGCAGTTTATCACATTTGTAGACCAGGTAATTATGTAGGAATTTAGTTTTATTGTGGTCTATTTCGAGCTGCTAAACCTACTAATACCTATACGGTTGAATACATGGAATCGAGGCTAGAGTTGAATTTCCTCCGAAGCGCATTCTTATACATGCACACCTGCACTGAGCGTGGATTTTAGGCACGCCACAAAACCGGTCAGAATCGGTTAATCACGCCCACATATATGGCCCTGACGAGGTTTCTCTTACTCCCTTTACATTGTTTTTGAAAAATGTCAATTTTCAATCAAAATTCATTGTCTTTCCAAAAAAATTTGAAAGATTTAATTATCACATTAACCGCTCTATTTCTAAAAATATTCTGAAAAATCCAATTAAAAAAAAACCGCCCTATTTCTGAACATATTTTGAAAAATTTAATCTTCAAAAATAGTGTGCGCTCTATTCCTAACAACTACATCGTAATTTTCAGGCGAAATTTTTATCAACTGCGTTGTTCGAGATTATCCCTATCAATTTGAGACTTTGGAGGACATCTCGCGGTTGATTTCGAAAGACTCTACTGTAACTCACCGGCAGGAATTTACACAGGGTGGAGAGCATGCTTTCCACTCATAACCTGCCTATTCTAATCCAACCGGCGTTCTAACCCTAAGTGAAATCTGTCTGCTCACCCAGTATTTGCATTAAATTTGAACCCACGAGTTTTTAGTAAACCGTAAACTTAACTTGAATTTATTTAATTACTTAATTACTTCTAAATTGTAATTAGAGGACTAAAACGTTATGCACTTTGTCCGTGACTTTCGAGAAAATTCATATCACAATGAGAGCCCTCTTATCCGGCAATCAGCTATCACTATCAAGGAGGTTTGTTAACCATATTGAGGCTAAGATTTCTTCATCAAGGTAATTATTGAATTCTATGAAGAAAATCAGGCGTTTATCTTAACATGCGTCATCGCCATTTTTTCCAATAACTTCGCAATACCCGGAATGTTCATGATAATTATAACGTATCGTGACGTCACGCCATCGTTTCTCGGGGGGTAAACAAATGCTGTGTGACGCGTGGAATTCTATTTTCCGATTTTTAGACTCGCATCGGAGGTTAAGCTAACTGAACAGTCGTTAAAAAATTTGATTTCATTTTTAAGAAAAATTTATTTGGCAGCATTCCTGCTCACGGTATGATTCGCCGAGGTTTCCAATGACGACGCATGATGGTGTCATGGCGTCGGTTATGTATGAGATATGAATACCACGGGGTGCGTGGGATTCCATGTCTCCCATTTTCATACTCTTATCACGACTCAACTCTACCCGAATATTCGACTTCTCATAACTAGGTCGGTCTTACCAGTTTGTTTGTTTATGAAACAATATTTTTGAGCAGTTGCTCACGCGCGACTCAAATGTTTGCAACGGTGCCAATAATGCACGCTTGAGGCGCCACCGGACGGAGAGGGAATCTAGGACTTATTCGCCCCCTCCATGCCCGATGCTAGCTCTCACTCTGGAATCAACGTGCTAGCGTTAACACGTGTTTTTTTTCAACTCTTGATATTCTCGGTGGGCCAGCTCAGTTCAAACAACTTTAATTAGTTAAATAGTGCTCTTAACAAACTTTCGGAATATTGTGAAAGGACCTCTTCATGACTCAGTGTTAAAAAACAACTAACTTTAGACTCTGTGATAATAAAATTTAAGAAAGTGTGTCCGAACCACGCGTGTCTTTATTCATTCCGTTTTTTCCCAAAATCTCACTTTTCTTTTGCCCAGCTTACCAAACTATTCCCAAACCCAGGTTAATAATCAAACATTTTGGTCCTTCGAGCCGGATTTGTGGAATATTTTTTCTTTTTTCGTGTTTTTTGGTGGTTTTACTCAAAGTGAAGAAAATTTGAAGTGGACCAGCTCAAGAGGTACTCAACCTGATCGTCAGACCATCTCAAGGCCGAAACACAACACCCATCCAAGGCGGAAAATTCAAATTGACCAATGCAACCCAAAGGGAAGTGCCAAAGAATTATTGACATCATAAAATTTTTCTGCTTAGAATCAATTGATCTTTTTTTCAATTATTGGCCAGCTCAAAAGTAAAACAAAAAAAAATGTCATCAGTAGAAGCAGTTTTTACCTTGCAATATTCTCGCGCTCGATTTATCGAGTCAATCGTGAAGAATCTCGACTCAGAATCAGTTGACCAACTCGGTATTTCAGCCCTTGAAGCAAAACTGGGAATGTTGGAGAATTACGTCGATAAATTCGAAACATGCCCTGAAAAGCTCGTTTCAAGCAGTGGTAAATTAGAGGGGTTCCTACTAGTATCCCTACTTCGATAACAAAGTTTTTGATAAGATTCTTGCTCAATTCTCTCACTCTAAACTTTTGCTAACAAATCTATTAGAGAAGAGAGGTTCAAAAAACAATGATAATGGCCGGCGCTCAATGCTCAATTCAAATATGATCAGCTCATCGCGCAGAGCTTTATCTGAGATTGAAATTCCAAAATTCTCAGGAAATTACGGGCAGTGGAGACCTTGGAAAGATTTGTTTCACTCTCTGGTCGGCACTAACCCTGAGATTTCTCCAGTAGAGCGCATGCATTATCTACGATTAGCTCTTCTCGGGGAACCGGCCCAGTTGACCTTAAATCTGACCGTCTCGGATTCGTCTTTCGCTATCGGATGGGAGTTACTCACTTCTCGTTATGGAAACAAGCGTTTGCTGATTTCAGCGTATTTAGACCAACTCTTGAGCCCTACTCCAATGAGCTCTCATTCAGCCAAGGAACTCAATCGCCTGACCATCTCAGTCTCGGAGGCAATGAGCGCGCTGAAAGCTTTGGAGATTTCCACGGATCATTAGGATCCGGTGGTGGTGCATACCACCGTTCGCCGCCTAAGCAATAAACTCCGAGACACGTGGGATAATAAGGTTGGCTCTTCTACAGAGTTTCCAGAACTTTGTTAATAACAATTAACAATTAATATTCTACTACAAATGTGTAGTTTTATGTGTGGATCGACTTTCATTCAACACTTGGAGGCACTGGAATTTAGGGGGTTGTAGGATGGCGGAAAGTTAGTGGATTATTCAATAGAATGCACACCGGTATAATTGTCTTAAATATATTCAAAAATATAAGAAAATATATAAAACTCCTTCATGTTCACTTGAATTTAAATTACACGAGTTGATAACTGATTTTAGTTGAATGGCAAAAGATACCTTTCTCAGTTAGAAGGATAATTAGCTTGATAAAGAAATTAAATGGGTGATATGCAAAAAACGTCCTTTTCACGGTTGACTTGAACTTGTACTATGGGTGATAACTGTCACTAGGTGAATTGCGCTGGATAAGTTTCTCAATTACTGAAGATAATTGACTTGATAAAAATTCTAATTGTTGAGAGACACGACTTACCCGAATAACTTGCTCTTTTACTCTAACTTGCACGTTATGGTGATTTTACTGGGGTGGGGATCGTCGCTGCTGCCCAAAATGCCGATTGGTTCCGAGTTCGATCGGAGTTGACCGACCATCCATAGGCTGGATTGCTCTGGGGGGATTGGATCGACCCAGTTGATTGTCAATTTCCAAAGATTCTGGATGAAAATCTTCCCTCTGATCACCACTGCTGCGATAAATCCCAAAGGGTCGAAGATTTGTGCTATCTCTTTTTTTTTTATTTACGCTTCGATGCGATTATGCATATGTGGCGACCCTCCCACGCTGCCGATGGAAACCGAATTCTTCCCAAACTGTACAGCATTCACTTAGTTTGACCCAATAAATACAATGGCTACCAGACTTTACATAGCTTGGGTCAATCTACAATTGAAGGAACACTATCCCTGATAACGCAACTCTCTTGGTGCTTTTCGTGGTGTTGAAGTCCTTGGATTTGTACCTGAATTGGTCGGTTGATTGTTTTCAACACAATCCAAGTACCTTGATGATGGACTTGTCGAACTGGATGAGTGTGTCCTCTGTTGCTACGCCTAGCTCCTGCAGGGCTTCTGGACAATTGCTGCTCTACTTCTGCAGGAGGAAGCCTCCCGCCATACAGAGTCCGTTTAGTTGAATGGCTATTTCTTGTAGATCCTCAAAGGAATCTGTTCCACCGTATATGGAACATCAGTGGCTAATTGTTGAAGAGCTCTTAGTGATAACTACGGTGAACAGTTGAGTCCGTAGGTGACTGTTGTGAACTCGTAGGTGATGAACTCGTTCTTTCCATTGACCCACAGGATTCTTTGGAGGGGCCAATCGTCTTGATGGACTCGAATTTGTCGGAACATTTTCACTATGTCTGTTCCGACGACAAATCGATCTTTTCTCAGTCTGGTGAGTATCTCCATTGCATCAGCCTGGAGCTTTATCTTGTCTCTACTGAAATTTTTACCAAACCATGAGAGAAACTGAAACAACCAAGCTACCGTATTTTCACTTGATGCGTTATTGTCCATTGTTTATGGGTTGAATGTTATGGTTATGATAACTTAATTGTAATGCGTTGAGTCACTTGAACCATCACTATATTTGCACACAAAATTTACACTAAGAATCTTCAATTACACTAGTCTTAGAAGTAATCGTTCGATTTAAGTTTGCGTAAATTTAACGATTGAATTTAACTCGTTATATCTGACCACTTGGCTAGGCACCTTTGAAGATCGAAATTCTGAGCGCGATATGACTTCGTGAATTGTCCGGAGTAGACTGCCTGATAGAGAATTTGAAAGATGTTTTGTTGCCATCGCCAAAGTGGGTGGGATTTTCTTGTCAAAAGCTTATTGATTAAAAAAATCGTTGGCCTTTTCTCAAAATGCAATTGGCCAAGAAGAAGAACGAGGAAAAGTATTGAAGGGCCGTGCGAGCGCAATAAAATTCGAAAATAAGAGTTTTCGAAACAAGTCCCAACACATGGTGACCACCAGAATTTGAAGGAGAGTCTCAAACCATCAAAGCACTGGAAAAAATGGGCATTTCCTATCATTCACGAATCTAACTCTATGCAAAAAAAAGGCATCATTGTTCAGAAATGAAGGCTCAACGTGATTTTCCTGGCTCTCACATAAGTTTCAAGTATTTTTTCGGAAATAATTTGTGGTTTTGTTTACGTCGAAGGAACATTTCTTTTTCGTGTCAATGCAAAAAAGGGAAGTAGAATTTGAGAAACGGAAATTTTCCCACGAACATTTTTTGATTATTTAAACCATGATAATAACCTCCAATATTGTGTATAAATTGATAGAAAAAAATTGTTGGTACGCAACAAGCTTGGCACCTCGGTAGAGCACGTCATTCAGTGATACACCTGATGAGCTCAGGCTGGATCCGTTGAACACGACCCTCAGTTTTGTTGTGATCGCATCTTCTCTCAATGCCCCGTGATGCGGCAGATAATATACTTGTTGAGGTTCTTGATTTCTTGGTGCCTTCTGCATGTGCCCCAGAAACTCGTACTCGTTGATAAACTCATAGTACAGTTTCTTGTAGGGTCTGTCTCTTCTAAGGCGCGTGGTGATTGAGCTGACCTACTGGAGAGCTCTCTTTTTTGACCCTCCAAGGGCTGTTGATAATGTCCTCAGTGGTAGCCGTACCACATAGAGCCCTGATTCATCTCTGCTGTGTGTTGCTTGGAAATGAGTCTGGCAACCAACTTCCTCTTGTGACAACTCTGGATTGTTTGTTGACTGCGGTGGTACTTCTTACTGGACCCAAAACTTTTGGAGAAGTTCTAGGAGCTGATCGTTCGTATCTCCCCGTACTGCAGATAGGGAGAGTTTGGGTGAGCAACTCGTGATATTGTTGATTGGACCTGATAGTATCCAACCAAATGTTGTTTTTTGGCCAATAACGTTGGTGGACCTCGACGTGACAACTGTGTCCTTGATAATCCGCCCATAATTGTCAGCTCCGATGATTATCTCTATTGGTCCAGGCTGGTGATATTTGGGATGCGCCAGTTGGAGATTTTCTAGGGATCCAATCTTGGTTGACTCACACGAGAATGATGGCAGTCGTGTGGTGAGTTTCTTCAGGATGTGGGCGTTGATTGACACATTCTGAATTTCTCCACTTCCCTGGAGACTGAGTGACACGACTCCCCTCGTGTCTCCTGATGGGAGTCCACCAATCCCCACTAACTCAATGGTTGATGACCTCCTTCGACGATGCAGCCGATTTACTAGCTCCTCGGTGATGAACGAGACTTCTGATCCCTGGTGTATAGCCTGTTGGTGAGATTGCTCTAACTTGTGCTGTGGCTAACAGCACTAGGGGATGGTCTGATTGGTGATTCCTGCTAACTTCCTTGCGTTTTTCATTGCTCCTCTGCTTGGCTAGGTCCTTTGATGCTGATGGTCTTGGTTCTGTTGATGTGGAGACTATGAGAATGATGATCGAGTGTTTTGATAATTGGACTCACTCACCATGTTTTTCCTCTGGTGATTGGCTGTCACCTGGTGCGTCCGAGCTGAATGTACTTCCTCCATGGATCAGCGTATGATGCCTTCGCGTGCACTTGAGGCAAGTCGTCTGGGACGTGCACTTCTTGATGATGTGGGGTCCCAGACAGTTGTAACACAGCTGACTCTGTCCCACAGAGGTGTTTCTTGCCTGGCGGGTGAGTTTCTGGAAGTACATACAGGCAGCGATGAAGCGTGCTCCTTTGCAGCGAGCACAGTTTTTGGATGGGAGGAGCCGTGATGAGTCTTCTTCCTCCCCTGGCTGATTGAAGCGACATGGGCTCGTCGTTTCGGGTTTGTTCATGTACTAGGCTCATCGAAGTTGGCGTTGAGGGTGCTGCCAGCGTTGTGACCCGTCGCACACGACTCGAGATAGGTGATGAAATCCTCTAAAGATGGGAAGCCCTCGTGCTTCCCCAGCTGAACCTCTCAATCCTTGAGCGTTTGCGTATCCAAGGACTTTCTGAGGAGATGAGCATTCAGGTGTTCTAGTAGTTCGCCTTTGATGAGGGCTGTTGTGGCGAGTAGATGATCCAGCGTCTAGTGTCTGATTGCTGTGTTGTGGGTGAGGCTCTCTTGTGTGGGCTTGGTGACCTTTGGCATCGACAACAGGTGGTTGAATAAAGCCTGCGCAATCATCCTCGGGTCCTCGTACCTCTTGACGAGCTTCTGTCACGCTTTCTCATAATTCTCGTCAATGACGGCGAGCGTGGCGATGTGATAGGCTGCTGGTTCACGTAGACTGTCTTTCAGTCTGATCAGTTTTTGGACTGGGGGGATGCTATTGTCCCTTCCCACCATTGACTGAAAAGAATGACTAAATTCTTTCCACTCACCGAATTTTCCAGAAAAAATCTTGGGTGTCAATCTCTCGAGTTGAAAAGCTCCAGAGTTCTCCGACTCCTTGCCTATTGATGGTCTCTCCTTTGGCAGCTCTGACTTCAGTACATAGAGCTGGTCAACGCACTTCCTTTTGGTGATCGCCGTGTCGTGATATACGTCACTTGAAAAATATTCGTGATCGTCTGGGAGAACTGCTGTCACGATGTCATTCAGAGCGCGGAACGCCTCCCAGTCCTGCTGCAGTGATTTTTCTTGGCCATCAAGAATCACTTGGGTGATTTTCAGATTGATACTCGGATTGAATTGCGGCTCAGTGATCGTCGCATATCGCTGTGCGATTTCATCCGCCATGCCGAGGAGCTCTCTCATTCGAAATGCCTGGTGACCTTTCAGCGGCTCAGTTGGTGAAATTAAATTTTGTTCAGAGCGTCGTGTTTGGATTACGACTTGCTCCGGTGTTGAGGTTTTGTTGGGGGGCTCACTATTAATTCGGATGTCAGGAATTCTATCTTCTTCTTCGGCTTTCTTGTTCCTCTCTTCCACTGTTATGTCTTCTGATATGTCGGACATGGTGAGTTCTGTTGACAGGTACTAGGTTAGGTTATCTGTCAGATGCTATTGTGCCGACCGGTGATTTCTGGTGATTGGATCTTCGTCGCTAGATGGCGCTCGAATCTTGGGGTGAACTGCGCGCGCTCACACCCGCACAGACACGAGTTGACCAATGTGTTTTCGAAGGCAAACACTGTCTATTATTTCGAAATGGTGATGGTCACTGGAATGCTTGTCTTTCCAAAATGTCGTGTGAACCTTGTAATTTTCAGGGTCACAGAGCGTCTTTTTTCTAATGCACATGTCACTGTTATACTAATTTTTTCACGGCACCCACAATCCGGCTCGAAGGAGCACTTCGATGAACCAATTGATGTCTGAAGTGGAGATGATCCACTATGAATGGTCGGTCAACTCCGATCGAACTCGGAACCAATCGGCATTTTGGGCAGCAGCGACGACCCCCACCCCAGTAAAATCACCATAACGTGCAAGTTAGACTAAAAGTGCAAGTTATCCGGGCAACACGTGGCGCTCAACAATTACAATTTCGATCAAGTCAATTATCTTCAGAAATTACGAAGCTTACACAGTGCAACTCACCTAGAGACAGTTATCACTCATAGTACCAGTTCAAGTCAACCGTGAAAAGGACGTTCTTTGCATATCACCAATTTAATTTCTTTATCAAGTTCATTATCCTTCTAATTGAGAAATTCATCTATTGCCATTCATTAACATCAGTGATCAACTCGTGTAATTTAAATTCAAGTGAACGTGAAGGAGTTTTATATATTTTGTTATATTTTTGACAAAGCCATCGGCGATACTCAAGCCAGTGGAATAAACTTAAGACAATTATCCGCGTGTGCATTTTATTTCGTAATCCACTAACTTTCCGCCAACCTACAACCCCTTAAATTCCAGTCCCTCTCCAAACACACTACAAATGTGTAGTTTTACGTGTGGATCGACTTTCATTCAACACTTTGTTTCATATCTCCAACCGTACTTGCGATAGAGCGATCTAAACAATTGAATTTGTTAATAACAATAAAACGAAGCGGTTTTTAGAAAAATGCCGCCTTTCGGACCTGGACACCACTGAAACGCGTCGAACAAGAAAAAAAAAAGGAAATGTCCCCAGTGTTCCACCGGAGACGTTAAAGAAAGTTTTGTCCACACACACACACACACACACATACGACCACTTCTCTGAAATCATGTCGGGATGATGTGAAACGTCGAGAACCCTGAAAATTTCATCGAGCTGGCACTTTTCATTTGCGGGGTCATTACAATAACTTCCCTAGGTGGGGAATTAAAAACTCACTGCTCAAGTAAACGTTGCAACAACTTCTCCTCCAGCTCAGAAGCAGCCGTAAGGCCCAGCTCAAAAACTACAGTCCACTGTATCGATTTCTTGGGCTGACGCAGGGTTTCCCTGTTCCTACTGTAACGGTGACCATTACATGCCTACATGTACTGGGTTCAAAAATCTCTCAAACATCGCTCGAAAAGAGGTGGTTGATCAGCTCTATTTGTGCTTTAACTGTTTGGGAAAGCACAGTATTTGCGGGTGTAAGACTACACGTACTTGTAAAGTCTGTCAGGAGCGCCACCATACACTGCTCGACCTGGATCGAGGTCGCCGCCCTGCTCAACCTCCACAGATCAGTGCTACTCAACTTGAAACTTCAAATGCGGATCCGCCGAGACCCGTCCCAACAGTAACTTCCGAGTACAACGATGGAGTACACTCGGAAAAGGAGACTCTAGCTCCATCTTCATGAATTGAGCATACCCAAACGGCCCTATCCTGTTCCGCTCCTACTCGAGCTCACAGTTCTTGGCCTGGTGTTCTTCTCGCCACCAATTATCTCCTGCTCATTAGTGAACTATGTCCTCCTCAAAAAAATCGACTTCTATTAGATCCAGGTTCAGAACTGACGCTCATCTCGGAGAAACTAGTGCGTAAACTAAATCTCAGAAAAATACAAGGCTCCATTTCAATCTCCGGTGTAGGGGAGTCGTTTGGGCCAACGTCTGGAAAAGTCCAATCCACGCTCCAGTCAACTTACGCGGAAGCACGCATTGAAGTGACAGCTCATTCCATTAAACATCTGACACCTTGTAACAACTTTCCTACCAAAACTTACCCCAATCCCAAGATTTCAAAATTACCAACCATAAATCTGTAGGCGAACCATTACCTTCGTCCTGGGTGCCCTACATTCCCGGAAACCCCATGAGCTAACAAATAAAAAAAAAACGACTCCCGACCAACGAGAGGCTCAATCCAACCAGAAAACGTTTTTAGGGCGCCAACCGATCTTTAGGTCGGTGGAATCGGCAAGCCACTAACTTAACCGCAACTAAAATAAATAAACTTCTCTGATCAGCCGGGGGAGACAACCTAAACTTACCAAAAATCTCCGAGAAAGTAGGACCCCAGGGTACGGAATTACCCAGTTCCTCAGTGTGGTGGTTGTGGAGAGGGGGGTGGATTCGTGGTGTAAGGAGACGCAACGAACCTCAACCGAATCAACGAAAACCCAATGCCCAAACTCTTAAAATTAGCTGAAATAGATCAGGATCTTAACTGTAGAAATTACTAGACAGGAATGACCTTCATAATCGATTTTCCCATTTATTCGGCGCTTAGACTAATTCTACATCTTATAGTTAGCTTAAATTCTAACCCGTATCCTTGGATCCTGAGACCAATACACATCCTGGAGTTGGGATCCTAGAGGACTCCATCGGGTAGCTGGAAAACTTAATATTAGGTAGCGTGAGGGAGAGAGAACGAGCGTTAGCTTATCAATTAGCACGATTTCATGTCATTACGTAGCGGAAACTCGTCGAAACGATAGACGGATTCGGATTTCGCCGGAACCGCATCGCTGCTAGCTATGAGCTAAACGATACCGTTCCGTACGTTCATCTCCGTAGTTAGGCAGCAACGATACCAGGTTGCGGGGACCGTGGAGGGCACGAGTAGCCCTGATACCAGGTGGTATCAGTAACGGCGAAGCGAGGAAGCAGTGGTACCAGGTGATACCAGCGCCAGCCATGCTCGGGAACGATGGTACCAGGCGGAGGTAGCATCCACAAGACCAGGGAAGCCTGGTATCAAGTGGTAACATCACCAGCGAATCTAGGGAGCACTGGTACCAGATGGTTTCCTCACCAATAAGGTCAGGAAAGCTGGGCACCAGGTGGTAGCAGCACCAACGAGGTTAGGGAGCGTTGGTACCAAGCGGGTTCTTCACCACTAAGGCCAGGAATGCTCGGTACCAGTTGGTAACGGCACCAGGGAGCTTAGGCAGCGTTGGTACCAAGTGGTTCCGCCATCGGTCGGCGCGGAAAGACTTGGTACCAGGTGGTAACACCATCAACGAGGTTAGGGAGCATCGGTACCACGTGTCTTCTTGGTCAGGATCAGCCAGAAGTCATGGTACCAGAGTCTAGCTAGCGCTAGCACCATGGAATTGGCTAGTGATGGTGCTAGAATTTAGGTAGCGTGGTCACCAATGTCCAGGCAATCATGGTCTAGCCTTGGACGGTGGTCCCAAGAGGCAGCAACCCAGAAAGGTAGCACTAGAGCTCAAGAGTTGGGTAGCTCAATAGCCTAGGTATAGGAAATCCGATTTTGGACCAAGAGTTAGGGAGCATGATACCAAAATCCAATTTCAGGTAGCGCCGACTGCTGATTGTCGGTAATGATTCGTAGAGGTAGCTTGGATTCCAACCATTTTTGTTTAAATATAATTAGCGTTATTTCGTCACCCATACCCAACCGGAATCCACAAAAAAAACTCATCCTAACGCGTCCGCCATTTTGTCGCGTGTACGCCAATTATACCCATTTTACACTAGATTATCCGATTATCCCAAAAAGCGCATGAATTTCCCGAGTCCGGTTGATTACGGAACTCTCGAGAAATTCGTCCAGAGCGGCGTCATTTTGTAATGGAAAGTTGCAAGTCGGAATTGTTGAGGGTATCCGACCCAAAAAATTTCTTTCGCGTCCATATTTTATGCAAAATCGGAAGCATGCAAATTACTAATTGCGTAATTTTCCAATTGCCGATTTTATTATACGGGTTTGAAGCAGATACCCATAAGCAACCATGAGTGCAAGTGAGAAAGGTAGCGCCGCACACGGGAGTGAGCGAGAGGGAGGTATGCCAATATGGCATTCTCCATTACCCATGAAACGGAACTTCTCACGCACTTCCCGGGTCGAATTTTTCACCGAATAGCTCCAATTATTACCCAATTATTTAATTGGATACATTCGGAACGATAATTAGGGGATATTTGGCCCGTTCTGGGTCATTATTATTCTAATTATGCGCGGCGCGTCATGTGGTGATTTGTGGACGGAACTACCACATATTTTCCCTAGTTTTTGTTCATTCGGGGACACTCGCGGGCCTAATTACTTTAATTGTTCATGCTTCTACTTACCATGTAGAAGTCCGAGATAGTCCCAAGTCGTTTTGCACAAAAACCACGCGAAAAACTGCAAAAAAAAAGGTTGCTGTGTAGCACGCGGCGGGGTAACAGCGACTGACTAAAATGGCTGCCAACTCGCCCGTTCTGACTTGGCAACCTGTTGCGACGGAGGGGGAAGTCACGTGTTTCTTCTCCGTAGCGCGGCGCCATCGGGCGGCTGGGGTAGCCGTTACTAGACGAATAGGGAGCGCGGGAACATTTAAAATGTTCCCGTTTCGTCTTATCGTGTTTTTCTGTTTCTATATTTTTTTTAATTTTCACGGGGATCCGAATCCCAAACCTAAAGAGATGGGGATTGATCATTTAGGGAGCTCATCCCTGGGGAATGGTTCTTCGGGGAAAGAGATTTGAAACTCCAAACTTATTGAACCCAAAAACCGTACCGGGAATTTCCCAAATCCCTTTCCCACGCGGGGGAGCGCGATTTCCCTCGACTTTTCCTAGCTTCCCCAGGAACAGTTTTTCCCAAATGAATGAAGAGTACCGGCTGCTCGGTAATATTGTTGGCAATGTCTAACTCGGTACTCTCTAGGTTCACTTAACCTAGATCCCGTCACTACATGTCTCAACACCCTAAAACTTTTACTCATTAATTTACTAATTATTTAAATTTTTTCCTTGTTAACCCGAACTTTGTGCTTACAATACAAAACTTCCCACTGTTTGTTAAACGCGCGTTTGAGTGCCGATAGGTAGGGTTATAAATATTTATTAACCTACTTATAATTAACGAAGGGAGCATTCGCGGTAATTGTTTTCTCTCTGTCTCCGATTATATCTTGTTTACGTTAGCCGGGGTGGCGAAATGGAATTTCGTCACAACCTTCACTACCGACTTCCTGCGGAACTGGAATGGGATCATCTCAAAGATCTCCAGCTGGCAGATCCTGACTTTTTTTTCTTTTTGTTTTTATTATCATTAACGCCTTCGATCCATTATGGATATGTGGGCTTATGGACCATACGCTGCACCGCATTCTCATGATAAGACATAGGAACCCACAGAAAAGCGTGTCGGTACAGGCGGCTACTTTACGAGCGACCTCCCGCTCATCAGATATTCCGAAAAAATTTTCGCCCTATGGGGGATTTGAACCAGGAACCCAAGTGGCAGCGCTAAGACTGCGCGCTTAGTCCACTCGGCTATTCTGACGTCGGTAGATCCTGATTTCAGAGTTCCAGCTCCAATTGACCTTCTCATTGGTGCAGATGTTTTCGGACAACTAATCAAGTCCAACGTAATAAGAGGGGGAAGAGAAGCCCCTGTCGTTCAGCTCACCAGTTTTCATTGGATAGTATCCGGACCCGCCGGGCCAACACATCAGAATCATAGTTCATCTTATCACGTGGCTGCCACCAATGACGAGCTCAATGATCTTCTCACCAACTTCTACGTGCAGGAAGAACTCCCTAGCAGTTCAGACGGTCATCTCACCGAAGACGGACGCCAGTGCCAGCAGGACTTTCATCAAACTCACGCAAGAGACAGCACCGCTTTCAGCTACAGTTTCGTTGCTCGGAAGTTCATATCGTCCAGCTCGAGCATGCTTTCATCGAAAGCTCGCCAGAATTACCAAAGACCAACGCTTGTTTCAGCTATACTCGGACTTTCTCAAGGACTATGAAGATCTCGGATACATGAAGATACTAACTCGCTCTACGACCAGCTCATTAGTTCAGACGGTGGCCGTCGGTCGCTCTGACAAGATCAACTTAGCACATGAAGCACAAGTATCAGGAGGGTTGAGGGTCTTGGAAGGGCTTCGGATAGGCCCCTCTGACATTCGCGAAAGTTACTACCGACGTCATGATGGTGTTCTCAGAGAAAGTAGCGAGACAACGAAACTGCGAGTAGTTTTCAATGGATCGCGAAGACCAGCTCGGGGAAATCGTTAAACGATATTCTCCACACAGGGGCCAAACTCCAAAAGGACATCTCCGTTGTGGTGCTTTGGACGAGGCAGCACAAAGTCATCTTCATAATAAACATCACCAAGATGTTCAGGCAAATCAAAGTTCATGAGGAGGACTGGCCCTTACAGCAAATACTATGGACCGACTCGAATCAAGATATCACGTCGTATTAATTGACAATAGTCACCTACGGCGCTAGATCAGCTCCGTTTCTCGCGAATCGTGTGCTCCTTCAACTCTCAGAAGATGAAGGAGATAGATTCCCATTGGCCGTTTCGCCCAAGGTACAAGGAAGAGATACGTCGACGATATCTGTGGAGGTGTGGATACTCATGAGCAACTCATAAAGACAGCTCAAGACCTTCGCAATCTCTGTGCTGCTGGAGGAATGCCTCTGGCAAAATGGCACACCAACAGTTCAGTTTTTTTCAAATGGATCGCTCCTGGTAGCACCTCCACTGACCAGCGCTCTTATGGAGACTCAGAAACGAGGATCCTGGGTTTATCATGGCACCCCAACCTAGAGAGATTCACATTCTCTACCAAATCATCGCAAAATTCGACCGTCTCAAAAAGAATCGTTCTTTCGGAAATCGGAAATCGCTCACCTTTACGATCCACGCGGATTTCTTCCCCCTGCGGTAATCAGAGGAAAAATCCTCCTACAGGAGATCTGGATTAAGAATCTTGGGTGGGAGGATGACGTTGCACCCCAAACAGCTCACCGTTGGAATCGATTTCGTGAAGATCTTATCCAGCGTCAAAAACGAAAGTAGCTCCTCAAAAAACTGACAATTCCAAGGTTAGAGCTCATGGGTGCAGCTATTCTTGCCAAACTAATTGAATACGTTAAAGAGCAGCTCAGTTTAGAAAATGCTCCGACTCATTTATGGAGAGACTCCTCAGTCACGCTCACATGGATCAGTTCACATCCCTCAAGACGGAAAGTGTTCGGAGCAAGGTCTGCAATGGGAGTAATTAGGTACTGGCTACCATCTAGCGTTGAACGCAGGCACCTACAGTACCTACTACCAAACTTCCATTACGGGATGTGCGAATTTTGAGTATCATGTTCGGGTTTTTTTGGCCGCCAGCAAGTGCGCATTCGAAATATCTACAGTCCGCTTGGATCACAATAATCACCTTTAAAACCCTATCAAAGACTAATAAAAGTGTTAAACAATCAAGAAACCCCAATCAAGGTGTAGAACTATCAATAAATAAGTGAGAAAATTGGAATTAAGGAGTCAACAAAGCTTATTGAAAAATCCCTCCCATCCGGCATCCAGCGGCGGCAATCTTCAGTGAATCTGACATCATTTAAGGTATTTTTCTTGGGAAATATTATCTATCAACAACATTTCTGGTCCTTTGGGCCGAATGGGAGGGTATTTATCAGAGAATTTGGACCATTTAAGGGCTATCCGTCAAAGAATCAAGAGGCGGTGAAAATCTATCGAGGAGGGTCGGGTTTTATCAACGCACTCAATTGGACCTGAAAAACCATCAGAAATCCCCGCATTGGTTCACCCTCCTGAAAAGCCGATAATTGGTCAACAATCATCGAGATTTTCCATGTAGATGTTGAGGTTAGGAAACCACATGGGTGCCGGCGTCACATCGTTGCATCGAGTTCCAGTTGCTGCCATGCAGTAGCTGCCATCTACGTAGCGGAGGCTGCGGTCAACGGTAGAAGTGGGTCTACTGTATCGACAACAGAAATCGAACCGAGTGAGTCCTGTTTTACCGGCTGTAGTCATTTTCTATCAATTGATAAGTTATCGGTTTATTGAGCAATTTTGAGATTAATCGAAATTAAAAATAAAATAATAAACTGATAGTTTAACGGAACAACAACTCGATAATTGCGTTCTATCTCTACGCATCTCAACTGAACGTTGCGTTTATGAGAAAAGAATCAAGATGACAACGTATACAGCAATCATTGATGAGCAATCGGAAATATTTCAGTACATAAAAAAGGCTCATGACGTCTTAATTTCGGAGACGATTACTCCTGCCCGTCTCGAAACTCGGTTGACGACGCTCAATATCAAATAGAATAAATATCTCGAGAATCATACAGTATTACGGAAGGCGACATATACATCAAAACCGGATGTTCAACAATCTTTTAATGAGTGCAAGTACTTTCGTAATAAAGAGTATCAAATAACGGAGGAGGTAAAAAAATGAAAAAATGCTTGAGCTCAAATCGGACGTAGATCCAACCCATCCCACTCTGAATGAATACCTGAATCGAACCTTAGGAACCTCTGCTCCAGTGCAGTTATCGGCCCTCAAGTTGCCAAAGTTTGAAGTTGAGAAATTTGACGGATCTCTTTCTCCCTGGGTGAACTTTAAGGAGATGCATTTACAAACTATTTCCATGAATCCATCTCTATCTCAGGTCCAAAGACTCTATGTCTTAAAAAGTCAACTAACTGGCACGGCCGAAAAACGAATTGAAAATCTTGCACTTGCGAGTGAAAATTATCAACGGGCCTGGGATAGCTTGGTTGAGTTTTATGATAACAAAAGGTCACTTTCACAATTATTCAGTGCGAAACCCACTGTGAAAGCCTCAGCAAAACCTTTAGAGGATTTGCACGCAGAGGTCACCCAGGCTGTCTCATCTCTAGTCACACTCCAGCGACCTGTTGAGGAATGGGATGATCTTGTGGTATATATAGTCGGTCGCAAACTCGATCAAGCCTCCCTCCAGGAATTGGAACGGGTTTTGGGTGCCTCCGTGGACCGTCCGACTTGGAAACAATTGAACGGGTTCATATTATCCAGAATAAGATCTCTAGCATCATACCAAGCAGATTGTAGTCTTTCCTCAGGCTCTGATGCCCTGATAGCCACTGTAAATTCTACCTCATATTCAGCGTAGAAAGCTCCTTCGAAATCGAGAAAAGGGCTGGCAGGTCACAAATCCGTCCATTTAGTGAGTTCTAAAGATTCTGAGCCCAGAAGTTCAACAGAAAAATGCCGGCATTAGCGGCAACGTTTCAATAAATTGAGGGAGCTAGGAATGTGTTATAACTGTTTGGGAACACATATGTTGTCGGCATGTTTTTCAACTAAGCGATGTAAATTTTGCCATAAAAAACATCATTCGCGCATTCACTATCACAATGACGTTTCATCAGGTCCAAGTAGCAATAAAAATAAAGCAACGGGTATGGCTGAGCAATCCGCCAACAGTCGATCATCTTCTGTGATGCCTGGAGCGTCCTCTTTAGCAGTGAGCGGTTCTAATCTGGTGAGAAATTAAGCCAGTCCTCCTGGACCTTCAGTGGCACTGCTGGCTACCGCTGTGGTGAAGAGAAAATCTCGGCATGTAGAATTTATTGAAGGTCGCGCGTTAATCGACCCATGTTCTCAGTGAACTTTAATCTCGGAAAATTTTGCTTAACTACTACGCCTCCAGCGAAGCCATCATTCGCAATCTGTGGCCGGTATTGGTGGCGCCAATTCGTTATCCTCAAACTAGTGGTGTGCAAATGTGTGTCCCCCGTACGGGGCACAAAGAAAACTTTCCGATTTGGTATTTCAGTCCAGCGTAAACACGCAATCATTGTGATGACCAAACTCAACAGTGATATCAATAATTGAAATTGTGACTAATACTTATTGCACACGATCACTTAATTATCCCTTAATTAGGCAAATTACGGAAAAAAGTCATTACCCATAAAAGCTATATTTTTATATACGGAATAATTGACTTTTGAGAAGTTTCCCGATAACTTTAATATTTTCGCCGCTGGAACAGTATAAACAATTACAAGTATTAATAACATCGCATATACTCCACGAATCCCAACCAAAGTGTAATCCGCTCAATTTTGTATGGAAACGCTATCACTCATTGCATACATAATTGTTGAGACCGTCATACCTCCTTAATGATGAAAATATTGAAAAAAGTCTATACAATATATTCTATAATATTCGATATAAAGTACGTATTTTCGACATTGCTGCTACGTTCAGCTCGTGCCGAACAGTTACTTTTCGGCACTCGTAGAACGTAACATCACTGTCAAAAACTATCGTTCGACACACGTGCGACGGGGTGTTTCAGCTCGTGCCATTGGCAGCGCTCGGCTCCGCCTCGCGCCTCCAACTTCGCACTCGTGAACACCCCATCGCACGTGTACCGAAATATACTATTTCATATGGGGAACAGCTTTTTAACTTCCCGATTTTTCGGGAAGTTATTGTAATGACCCCGACATCGATTTTTTTGTTTCCACAGGTGACTGCTGTCTTGACTGTACTAAAATGATCCCCAACAAATTCTCCATCGATGTATGTGTGTGTGTATGTATGTATGTATGTATGTGGCCAAATTTTGATCCCGGAGCGCTCGCGAACGCATGAAGCTTTTGGAATTATGAAAATTGCAATCGAAGCGTCTTCATGTAACCTAGAGTTGATTAGATCTTGGTGAAAATTGGTATAGCCGATATATTGTGTAAGGGCATTTTCCCGGGTGTTTCACCAGGACAATCCACCGAACTACATAGTGCCGTCCCTAACGCATATAGTTGGGCGCCACTCCGGCCTCTGGGGAAAATTAATTACCCAGAGGACTTGCGACGTGGCCTCTCGCAATGCCGAGCTACCATCAGCTTGTCACGGTAGAGGGGCGAGGTCCACCAAGTCCGGAGTGTATCATGCGTCGGTGCCACGCGCCTTTTCAGGACGTGGCATAGCAACAACGTATAAAAGCCTTTTTTACGGGTATTACCCGGGCTTTCCATTAGAGATATTTTTATCTCTAGGATGGGTCTTTCTTCTCCTAGGGAGCTCGACTCTAGGAGAAGGTCCGGATCACTTGCGTATCCTTCCGGACCCCTCAGGGCTTGGGACCTCAAGAGACGGATCTGACCAAGGGGTTATTTCCCAACCTCCTTACGACCACCCACACTCTTGACTACCAATTACCGCACTATCAACGCCAGTCACTTGCCCTTATTACTAACCTGGTGGTGCGTGTTCTGACTGCCAGAATCTCCTTTTTCCCGTCGACCGAATCACGGCTCACTCAGGGGTTCAATGAAGGCTAAGATAACTCTGCGAAGCGAGAGGTTTGTATCTCTCGTCTCAAAGAATCTGTTTTCTCTAATCGGGAGACGCAGTTGCATCTCCCTATGCTCGCCACGATCGATATACTCGAAGGGACGCTATTTTCCTGGCCTTATGCAAGCCAGTGCCACTAAGCCCGCTCTCACCGAGGTTTGCAGCCACTCAGTTCAAGCGTCCACGTTCGACTCTCACGAGATCTCCTAGAGCCTTTCTCCCCCTAGTCTGGATGTCTCGGCGGCGGTGGGAACTACGTTACCCCACCACGGCTAATGAACCCGATAGTATCACGGGGGCGCTAGTCGTTTCACCTAGCCCCTCGGTCACTAGTCCACCTCTCCGCCAACAGAGCGGAATTCCCATATGGCGATCATCTAATAACGTCCTCCAGACGATGGTGCGCTGTCTCACCCAGACCCGCTTACCCACATCCTTCTTTGGTCCTAGCATCTTCCCATAGCCTTATTTCAGCTGTTCCCAGATGGCGCTTCATTCGTACTTTACAGTTTTGAATGTCATATTTACGGGGGTTTCAACCCTAACGAGAAAATCTCGTTACACACCTCCCTCCTTAGGAGAGGTTTCGACCCGAAACCTAAGCGTTCAAGTCAAAACTTCCAGGAGTAACTCATCCTCCGTCTCCGACTCTTCAGTCGAAGTCTCATCCGGGGCTAGCTTATAGGGCTTCATATCCGCTATAGCTGCGTTTTTTGAATGTCGACCGGCCAAATCAGAAATTTCATAGAAATTTCTGGAGTGCTTTTTAGTCACCACGAAGGGTTCATTGAATGGTTTATTCAAGGACGCTGACCGATGCTTTGCAGCATTCGATAGTTCGTGGCTGCGAACTAGAACTAGTTCGCCGACTTGGTACTCTCCGGCTCGGCGACGCGAGTTGTATGCTTGCGCCTGCTTATCATTAGTTTTAGCTAATGCGTGGCGAAAAGCCAACCTCAAGGTATCATGACACTGCATGCGTTCAACCCAGGCCTCCGTTGGAGTTTCTTTAACTTCCACATCGCCTCCCAGCTTTCGTTTTAGCGAATTTGCTGGCTCTGGCTCTCGTCCAAAATTGGCGAAAGCAGGCGTCGCTTTCAGAGATGTGTGTTGGGCTGTATTGTATGCGAAGCGAAACGCATCCAAGTGACAATCCCACTCAGGGTGATCTGATTCTACGTACGCTCGTATCATTGCTTTCAGCGAGCGATTCACTCTTTCGGTGGGAGGACTGCACCCAATCCTACACTACATGCATCCGTTTGCAGGGTGAAAGACCGTGAGAAATCGGGACAAGCAAGGGTTGGAGCTGTCGTTAAGTGCCTTCTCAGCGCTTCGAAAGCCTCTTGCTGTTCTTCTCTCTATACCCACAGCTGTTTTGTCTTGGTCAGACATGTCAGCGGTTGGGCTATGGTCGCAAAGACTGGTATGAATCGTCGATACCAGGACGCCCTTCCCAGAAATCGCCGAATCTGTTTCAGTTTCCGTGGTGTTGGGAACTCCGCGACCGCGGACGTCTTGTCAGGGTCGACTTGGAGACCTTCACTATTCGCGACGAAGCCGAAGTATCTCACTTCGGATCGACAGAATGCGCTCTTTGCAAGGTTGATGGTTAACCCGTGATCTCTCAATTTGTCGAGAACTTTTCCCAACCACGTTAAATGTTCTTCAAATGTACTTAAGATGATGATGATATCATCCAAGTACACGAAAACGTGGGGGTACATTCCTGGACCAATTAATTTGTCCAGGGCTGTCTGGGATGTTGCCGGGGCATTTGTCAGTCCGTATGGCATACGTTCAAACTGATAGAAACCCCTTCCAGGCACTGTGAATGCAGTCATCTGTTTCGAGTCTGCTGCTAGCGGTATCTGCCAATATGCGGCACTTAAATGCAGTGTCGTGATATAAGTGGCTTGTCTGAGCTCGTCAAGGATGCCAGTCATGTTGGCGACTGGATATATATCCTTTTTCGTAGCTTCATTATCCCGTCGGAAGTCAATACAGAATCAATATTTTCCGTTGGGCTTCCTTACCATTACAACTGGACTGTTCCAGCCGCTTTCGGATGGCACGATGATGCCATCTCGGAGCATTTCGTCTACTTCCTTCCACATCGATAATTTGATGTGTTGGCAAACGTTGCGAACTCGTTGCTGGATTGGCTCATGACCTTCCACATCAATTTCATGTGGAGCCAATTTGGAAATCGGAGGACTTCCTTCGTGTGCTGGAATTTTTTCGTCCAACAGCTTCTGGAGCCGGCTATTTTTCTCGTCTCCAGGCGTTCGCAAACCATTGCACACAGTGATGTGGCATGCCCTTTCGACGTAATCAAACCTGAACGTATCTTCTGGTTTGTCTCTAAAGAACCACGAGTGATCAACGAAATCGATGACCATTCTCGCTTCTTTCAAAAAATCCAGCCCTAGTATGAAATCTTCGGACAGCGAAGACATCCAAAGCGTTTCCACTGTGACTGTTCTTCCGCCTAATACCAGAGGTATTTCTGGGGCTTCTTTCACCACTTCGAGCTGGCCTTTCGCCACTAGAACTCGTCTGGGTGGTATTGTTTTAGCTCTAAACCCCAAAGAACACAACAGCTCGATTCCCGCTTCTCCCGCGAATGTTCGAGATGCACCGGAATCCACTAAACCGTGAATCTTCCTTCCATGAATTTAAATGTCTAAATGGAAGGCAAAAGTGACTCCTTTTTTTATCGCCTGCCTCACAAATTCCCAGGGGGAAGTTGTTTCTGGCGACGTCAATGCCACGGGATCCGTCAATGATTCCCAAGAGAGTTTTTCACTCTCTTTGTCATTTCTGGACTCTGGCTTCTTGGGTTCCAGAGATTCTACTTTCTCGGATACGTTAGCTTCCGGAATTTTCAATTCTCTTTGGGCTCCTTTATCCGAGGTTGCCAGCGGCGTAGGTGAATTTTCTTCACTTACGCCTTTTTGGCGTTTCCCGGATTGCACTTTGGGCACTCTGGTGTGTGCACCCCTTATTCACCGCAGACATAACAAAAAACTGTTCTGGGTGCACTGCGGAATCTGAAGGTGTGGCCGACCTTGTCGCAGTTGCGACACACTAACATAGGTCTGGTAGATCCCCGACCTCCACCCCTCCCTAGAGGAGCGCCACGCCTCAGCAGAGCGTGTGCTACCTCTACATCTAATTCAGCCACAGCGAGTTCTTCATCGTAGATAACCTCTACGGGTTCTACGACTGCTGTAGCCTCTGTCGATAGCGCCGTTTTCAGCGCTGTTCTCTCGGTTCTTTGCGTCTTCGTGCGGCGGTACGCAAAACTGGGACACAGGGAATCCTCCGGTTTGGGCGGAGGTTGCCATCTTTTTGCGTCAGCGTAGAGCTTCTCTTGTCTGATCGCGTGCTTTTCGAATTGCCATAACGTCGCATTACGGTCGATGTTAAAGCCAATTCTGTACTTTGGTAGCATGTTCGGATACAAGTACGAGAGCTGTTGTTCGTCATTCCATATGGGCTTCGTTCTTGCAAATAAGCCCTTCATATTTACTACGAAGTGACCTACTGATTCATCTACGCCTTGACGGCGTTATGATATCTCTTCGGCGAGGGTTCTTTGGTAGTCCAACGCCCCGAACTTCTCTCGGAAGCCACAAGTTGCGTCTTCCCAAGAATATGGCTCGATCTGGCGATACCATGTGAGGGCGAGCCTCGTCAGGCACCCTCTCAGGATCTCTAACAGATCACTCTCCCGGATGAGGAGCGTACGTCGAGGGTCGTTCACCATTGTCATAAACTCCTCTACGTCTTCCTCCGGAAGCCCTTCGAATCTCACACCCCATTTTTTCAAGCTTTCGTGGGCTTTTTGAGGAGTGAGATATCGTTCTCTACGTGACGGTCGTTCGTCTCCACTGCTCTCTGACAAGCAGTGAGACCGACGCCTCTCGTTTTTCAAGCATTGCTTTCTTCAGGCAACTCGCGCCTGGCCGTGCGTTCAAACGTCGGCTTTCCGCGTTTGCCATCGGGGACCGTATCGTTGTCGGCCCAAGGCCGCAACTGTCGTCGTATCTGGCGGTGCAATGTTTGCAGCTGGGCATTACCTTCCGCCGCTGTGGGAACAGCCTTCGTTACTTTGACGCTAGGATTTGCATCCTTTGTCGTCACTGTTCCACCAGTGTCGCTACCTATCGGTAATTAAATACCGTGCATTATTCAAATATCGAATTTTTCATTCGATTTTGCATTTTCGCGTGCTCTGGTCGGATATCATTTCAATCCGTCCAGTGGCGCTACCTAACCGTATTCAAATACCGTTCTTTTATTCAAATCTCGAATTTTTCATTCGAGTTTGAATTTTCGCGCGCTCTGGTCGGATAGCATTTCATCCGTCCAGTGGCACTACCTATCGGTATTTTAAAAACCGTTCTTTATTCAAATCTCGAATTCTTCATTCGAGTTTGAATTTTCACGTGCTCTGGTCGGATTTTATTTCAATCTGTCCAGTAGCGCTACCTGACAGAATTTTCCCGGTCAGAAGGGCTACGCTTTCTGGGGAGACGCTAGAGAGCGCCTTCTACCCAAAATCGTGCTTTATTTAAATTTCGAGTTTTTCATTCGATCTTGAAGTTTCGCGCGCTCTGGTCGAATATTATTACAATCCGTCCAGTGCCGCCATCTGACGGAATTATCTTCCATCAGAAGGGCTACAGTTTTTGAAGTGAAACTTCTTATGGGAGGGTTTTGAAATCTCGATCGGCAACCTTTTTGGTGACGCTCGCTCTAACGTAGTAAGTAAGAGTGAGAGGCCTCCGGGAATCGAGCGAGAGTGAGACGGACTACATTACGTCTCGTCTATCGGGCGAGAGTGAGAGGCCTTCGTGTATCGTGCGAGAATGAGACGGAAGATTTTCTGTCTTTCATGTCATTCTCTGCGTTCAGGCGGCGTCGCGATCGCGGAAAACAGCTGTTGGTTTCTAACACAGTGATCATAAGCAACGTATTTTGTTTTTGTGCGTGTCTTCATTACTTAAATCGAGAGTTTTGTGCAAATATGCCGAAGTCGGGTGCAGAAAGGACAACAACGTGGCGGGAGAAAAAACGGGCGAGTGAAGCAATTGATCAGAATAGACAACGGAAAAAAAGTAGAACTGAAATTGAACGAGATAGCAGGGAACGGAGGCAAACACGTGCTAACCTCTTACGTGACAGTGTGGACGATAGTGTAAATAATCCAGAGAATGAACTATTAGCAACAACTTCGATTCATCCTCCTCCTGATTGTGATGTACATAGAGGTGATCGATTACAATATTCAGACTTTAATGAGTTTAAAACTGCACATAAGAACTTTCACCGTGATTTTATAAATAACCCATTCGGTTTTACGTGATGTGTATGTGATAGATTATGGTATAAAAATGACTTGAAGACTCTATCCGTTGAAAATGAAATTCGTATTCAACAAAAATTGCCAGAATTCAGAAGTAATAATGAGCTGGCATGCACCAGCTGTCACCAGGCTTTGAGGAGAGACAAAATTCCAACATTGTCGAAATTAAATGGCTTTGTATATCCCCCGATCCCTGCACATCTTCCGAAGTTAGATTTAGTGTCCGAGAGACTCATTTCTCCTAGAATTCCATTTATGCAAATTCGCAGATTGCGTCATGTGCATGGACAATTTGGAATTTTGGGCCAGGTGATCAATGTTCCAGTGGATGTCAATACAATGGTCAATCACTTGCCCAGGAACATTGACGACGATCACTATGTTTACGTTCATATCAAGAGAAAAAAAATGCATCGATCAAGCTACTTGACAGGATTAATAAACAAGAGAAATATTAAAATATGGCTAAGATGCTTAGTACCGAGTCCATTGTATCAACTGTACGACATCAAAGTTGATGAATCTTTCGTTAATGAGGATTGTGTCGTTCATCAGATAGCTATAGATGAACTGAGTGAAGACATCCCCATGGAGGAGAGCCTGTTCGCTCGGCAACACACATTACTCTGGAATGACGATAAATATTTGAGGATTGCTCCTGGAGAAATGAATGTCCCTCACAGTCTATTATTTGATGAGCATGCAGAAGAGTTATCTTTCCCTACTATCTATCTCGGACAATTTGCCGGTCGTATGGTGGAGTAGGTAAGGTGCCCGCCGACGGATCTCGAGTTCCTGGGTTCAAGCCCAGGTACCAGTGGATTTTTTCTGGATTATTTGATTTAGTCAAATAATGGGCACCACAAAAGTACAAAACAGTTCACCCCCAAAAGTTATACGACTAGTACCAAAAACTGTTTACAACTGAATGTTCCTACCCTCATTGTGAACGAATAACATCCATAACTGTGTTACAAAGGAAAAAGTCGTGAGCGTCTAACGACTCTAATAAGTCCAGAGCCGGCGCTAAGAACCATTGTAGTTGATGTGTCGATAACAACAAACCGAAAGTAAAATTATCTCGCACAATTCCGGCGCTTTAGTGAAGATCTCAATGTGACTCCATTCATGATGGCTACCAGTGAGCTAAGGAGATCTGATCGACGTGGGGTTACACCTCATCATTTAATCTATATGGCAATGAAAATTATGAGGTTTAGAGTCCGTGACAGTCTATCCATTGCTTTTAAACACGTAGGTAAAGACACAAAAATTACACGTGAACAAATTCAATCAGAGGAGTATATAAATCATTGTATAGAAAGCAACCTCGGCTTTTCTACGTTGTATCCCTAACTCGACTTGGTATTGGGCTGAAAGAAAGAGAGTCTTATTCGCAATGATCAGACAACTCGGAAAACCCACGTTATTCCTAACTATGAGTGTTAATGAAGTTGGTTGGCCCTCATTATTACAATTATTATATAAATTGAAGAATAATGGAGCAGAAATTACAGAACAAGAAACTCCATTATATTGAAAAGAGCACACTCATCAATGAAGATGCTCTAACATGTGCCATCTAGTTTAATAAGCGCATCAATGTTATAATGAACATACTTCAGTCCAAAAAGTCTTCTGCCTTCGTGAAATATCGTGTTGCCCATTAGTTTAAAAGAATTGAATTCCAGCATCGTGGGAGCCCCCATGCCCACATTCTGCTATGGCTTGAGAATGCTCCAGCGGATCCACTAGGTGCTAACCGACTAAAAGCTATTGAACTAGTTGATACATTGATATCAGTGGCCACTTCAGAATCGTCGGGGAACATCAAACTACAGACACATACGCAAACGTTCACATGTTACAAAAAAATAGCTGCGAACGCTCATCAAAAATGCAGATTTGAAGCTCCATTCATGCCATGCAGATACACAACTATACTGACACCAATGCAGAAAGAAGAACCAGGATTCCACACGTATAAACAACATTACAACACGATAAGAAGAAACTTAGAGAACAATGACTATGCTGATATTGATAGTTTCTATCAGGGAAATGGAATACTATCAGATGATTACTACATGAATGTGCTTCGAGCTGGCATCAATCGTCCCAGAGTATTTCTTAAACGTCAACCCATGGAAAAGTGGCATAATCCATTCAACCCATTCATTTTCAATATTTTGAAATCAAACATGGATGTGCAATTTATCACCGAAGAATACTCATGTGCTGCATACGTAGTGGAATACGTCAATAAAACGAACCGTGGAATTAGCAATCTCCAACGTAACATCACTGAAATAATGGATGAACATCCAGAGTTCGATATTGTCGAAATTACTAGGAAAATGAGCGTTGACATGCTAAATACTGTCGAAATTACCAGTCAGGAAGCTGCATGGTACCTTCTGCGTGAACCGATGTCAAAGTCTTCTTCAGTTGTTACCTATATTTCAACAATATGGCCGATCGAAAGACAAAGAATTCGAAAAACTCAGAAAGAACTCAATGAAATGGATGCTGATGATGATGCAACAAGCATATGGAAAGAAAATTGGTTTGACAAGTACGAAAAGAGACCTGAAGAGCTAGAAGATGTCAATTTGGCCCAGTTTGTTGCTCATTACACACTGAATAATCAGGGGAATTTGACACGAAGGAAAGAACCTCGGATTATTCGGTACAGAAACTACGACATGGCTGATGATTTCAATGAATACAAACGGGAAATGGTGACTTTGTATATTCCATTCCGAGACGAAGAAAATGAAATTCTTGCAGAAACTAAATTCATACAGATTTACGACGACAACGAAATATTGATTTTGGAGCGACATAAAGAATTCTCATCGAATTTAGATATCCAGAAAACCATCGAGATATGCCGAGAGTTGTGTCGTGAAGATGAATTAAATCAAGATGATGATGCTGAAGGAGACAACGTAGGTCGCCTTTTTCCTGAAGCAAATGCTTTTCAAGAATTGTATAACGCTGACCCCATAATGAACGACGATCTGCGGTTAGCAACACTTAACAAACTGGGTGCTATCGCAAAGAAGAGGGATAATTGAATGTCTAATGAACAATTTTATGAACTAATGAGAATGGCCAATCAGAGGCAGAAAGCACTCCTGATGCATGTGATTGCTAATCTCCTCTCATCAAACCGATCACCACTCCAAGTTTTCTTCACTGGGCCAGCAGGATGTGGGAAGACATTCCTCATTAGACTCCTCATGGAAATTTACAACCGCTTCACAGATAATGATGGTTTTTGCAATGCTTACATCGCATGTGCATCAACAGGAAAGGCTGCAATAGCAATTGATGGTACGACAATCCACACTGCATTAAAAATATCCCTTTCCAAACTATTACCATTATCAATTGAAGTGGCTCAACAGTACAGAATGCTCTTCAAATACGTCCAAGTTATACTCATTGATGAGGTCAGTATGGTAGGAGCGGAATTGCTGTCTCAAATTGACGCACGGTTAACACAAATAACAGGAAATTTCCAAGATAATTTTGGAGGAATGGTTATCATTTTCATAGGTGATTTGCGTCAGTTACCTCCAGTGCGTGCTACACCCATCTATCAAGCAACAAAACGACGCATAGCAGCACCAACACTTTGGCGTGACTTGAAGTTCTATGAATTGGATAAAGTCATGAGACAAGCGAATGCTGATTTCTCCTCTTTATTAAGTAAAATTGGAAATGGCGAAGAATTGGATCAAGAACAGATACACCTAATCGAATCTCGTTTTTATACAAGAGAGGAAGCAGATCGTCTTTGTCCACATGGAATTCGGCTATATTTAACAAATAATGCTGTAAACGAATACAATTTGACAATTCTTAATTCTGCAGAGAATAAAACAGTCTCAATAGCTACTGATGTATTCACCGGCTGCCATAATGCTGAGCAACAATCATTTGTACGACAAAAATTGCATACAAAAACGGTAATAGACACTGGAGGTCTGCCCTACGAGATAATACTGGTGTTAGATAAATGATATATAATAACAACCAATCTGGATGTCTCGGATGGTTTAGCAAACGGCGCAGTTGGTAAACTAGTTCATATCGAAACTGATGAGGCAGGGGCAGTAACTCGTGTGTGGCTGGAATTTCCAGATTCACCAAAGACGGGGCAGAAGATCCGGAGAAAAGCTGCTGCGTTCATCCAAGCAAACAACATCAGCCACACGGCAGTTCCCATTGCACGAAGAACTTCTACGATATATATGAACAATAATAAAACGATTTTCGTCAAAAGAAATCATCTGCCATTGGTATCAGCGTGTGCTATTACTATCCACAAGTCTCAAGGTGGTACGTTTAATCAAATCGTCTATGAATATGAAAGGACGCATTCACAACAACTCCTTTACGTAGCCTTGTCCCGTGTCACAAGTATACAGGGATTGTACATCGGTGCGAAGGATGGAAAGAACAAATTTTATCATGGACGGAAAAATTAACTTTGGGTAATATGAGCTATTCCTGTTTTTGATTCCGTTCGCCTGGAAAAAGCTTTTTCAATACTGGAACATTTTTATTTTGTGTGCAATTGGACCATTCGGAAGCTTACCACCAATGAAATTGGGGGAAATAAAAAAACACGGTAACATATTTGACACAGTCGAATGGGGGGACCCGAGGACCGCCTGCTTGTTTTTAATTCCGAGAAGTTTAAGCAGTTCGTAATTTGAGACGGGAACGGAAATTTTGTATATAACATATACGGGGGGACGTTCGGCAAGTTATTGGTTCGACCCGTAGAGGGTCAGACCCACATCCCGTTTATTTGATGATGTATTAGTGGCGGGAAAAAATCACCACGTGGTTTGAAAAAAAATACCGTGTTATTCTTATGGATAAAAAGAAAACTGTTGGAAGTCGCCTTAAAATTAAATTAAAAGGGTGAACCTTGATGGGAATTTTTATTTATTCATTTAGAGTATAGCCAGGGGGCGAATGGAGCAAAACTAGTGGTGTGTGCCCCACTCGGGACACAAACAAAACTTTCCGATTTGGTTTTTCAGCAAAACTTACTAAATTTATTCTTCTCCAAAATACTACGGTTAATCGATGTGACTCCGTTATTATCATAACGATAACATGCCAATTCGACAATTCCAAACTGACTTATTCATGAAGCAGTTAATTATGAATACTTGAGTAGACGCATGGTGAGCATGAGGATGAGACTTATGCGTGTTACTTGAGTAAGCGTGAGACACCAATAAGGATGCACTGCAAAACAAAAACTTTAATATTTTACCCAGTGGAACAGTATTGTTATGTCAAAGATTGATGATCCTTGGCATAAATAATAGACAAACATAAAACGATAATTCCAAACAAGCCCGTTGAATCTAAATTAAGTTCACCCTTTTGATTTTAACAATCTACTCGAGCAGAAAGAAAATAATTAATCCCCCAAATACACCCCGGAGGAAATAAATTTTGAAAACACTGAATTTAATTTAAATTGACTCTTTCACATCTGTATTTTAGAACAAAAGCAAAAACAATATGAATGATACAATAAAACTTAGATGAATTCCTTTTGTTGAACTTACAGTTATTGGGATTTTTCATTTATAAATTAAAATGGATTCTAATTCAATATTTCACTTGAGTCTATATAATAAAACAGAAGTTACTACTACTGTTACAGTTGAGTCAATTCGAATAAACTGAAGTCAAAAATATTAAAATGAAAAATATGGAAATCTTCATAAATTAAAAATCTCCTTGAGAGGTCGATATTAAATCTTATCATAAGACTATGAAAAGAATAACCTCGAAGGGCATTGACAAAAGTCTAGTAGGGCACTGCCTTGTTTTACATAGTGCAAGATAGTTTTATTAATTTTCCTGAGAGTGTGACCTCAGGAAATTGTGGAGGGAAACTTTGGGTCCAATGGCGTGTAACCTTAACCTAGAGTTTCCCTTTCCAGTTGGCTAGTCCCGATGTTTCATGGCTATCTCCATCCCTTCCACATTGAGACTCCGTTGATGACGTCAGAGTGTGGGCGGACTTTTCCACCCCCGATTATTGACAGAATTGCTTCGGGAGATTTCGCCCTCCACAAATCCACCGTGTTCACTTTCAAAATAACATTATTTGAATAAATCTATATTCATTGTATGAAGGTTCTAAATAATTGAAATAATTATGATAAATATAATTATTTTGGGTGTTGCTTCTTTTTCTGTTTATTGTATCTGGTTCGATTAATTCAGAATTATTATTTAAATTATTCTGAAAAAAAAGTCTGGGATTGAATATTGAAAATAACATGAAGTTCTCTTGATGGAGAAATAACTTGATTTCCTCCAATTTGGATATGCTCTCCGTAAGAATTTTTGTATTGGCTTGTTCGCCAGAACTTACTCATGCCAAATATGATTTTTTAAACATATTACTGATGTTTTTTTTAAAATGGTTTTAAAATGAATTTATCGTATAGATCTCTAACAGGTTTTCGGGAAAAACGGAAAAACTCATGTCAAGCCCCATCTCCAGTATCTCTGGACACTTGAGCCCCCTTACCGTTATCCGGTTGTTTGAGTTTCCCAGAGAGTTTTGGGTCTTATCTCTCGAAATGCTAAGGGCGTGCGGCCGCCTGCAAGTCATAAAAATGAGGGAGATAGACTGAGCCATGCACTTGAAAAGTGCATGGGTATTGTGTGAAAACTGACCGATGTCTAAATTTTATGAGTTGGTTTTCCCCGAAATTTGGAATTTGTAATTGTTTTCTTTTATTCTATGATCTGCAGATGGCTCTCACTTATAAGTCTTTGGAAATTCTTGTTTAAAATGTTTATGGCATTTCCAGGAATTTATTACTTATTTAAAGTTTTTGAAGGAAACATAAAAATGAATTAAAATCAACTAAAACTCGGCGGATGTCACAGTATAAACAATTGCAATTGCTAATGACATTGAATATACTGCACAAATGCCATCCGCTCGATTTTGCATGACAACGCCTCGATTGGGACCGTCAGGGCAGCGCTGGGTCCATTCGTTCACCAATTACATACATAATTGTGGACACTGCTATACCTCCTTAATTATGCAAATTACCGAAAAAAGGCATCCTATATAAAATACGTGTTTTCATATGGCGAACAACATTTCTTATATGAATTTTGCGCTCACTCTAATAGTTTATGCAGTAGAACATTATAAAGAATTGTCATTGTTAATAACAATATAAGTACTGGACCAGTTTTACTCAAAATTTAATCAGTTATAAAATATGCTTATATCTTTCAACTGTGACATTGAATACCTGGATTACAATATTTTTGTGTGAATGAACGTTCATTATCACTATTTTCGATTTTTGCTCAACATGAGTTTCTCAAAAACAGGGGAACTACTCGATGGATTCGATCAAAAATCTAATCAGCTCTAAGTTACACGGAGACGCAACGATTGAAAAATAAATTAATCGAATCGCACGATCCGTTTCCGAGAAAACACACACACACACACAAGCATACAGACACTTCTCTGAAATCACTTCAGGATGATGCAAAACGTCGAGAAACGTGAAAATTTCATCGATCTCACACTTTTCATTTTCGGTGTCATTACAAAAAATTCCCTAGATCGGGAAGTTAGAAATGTGTTTTAACTGGTACCCTAGTATATATATGTGACCTACTAACACAAGAGAATGTCCACAGAAAGTCTGCGCCGAAGAAGAAAAAAGTTTACTATTTTTTTAACAAAAATGGAGGGTTATAATTGGTTTTTTTGTGAATCTTCGTGGAAGCATGTTAAACTGAGCATATAAAAAATCAGCGCTCTAAAAGCGATAGTTTGTAAATACTTTGAAATTAAATTTCCAAATAGTGAGCTGTATCGTCATGGGGTAGGCCGTTGTCGTGAGAAAGTCGGTGGCGATAAGGTGGGGGTGCGAATTTACAGGTATACGCACGTGTCGAAGAGACACTATCGCATCTCCTGATAATTAAATTGTTTTAATTCATACCACTCGATTTACGCTGATATTAGAGCCACTGATTCTATCCTATTCTTAAGAGTAGAGAAAATCTATAGATCATCTCGATGAATTCGGGGCCTACGAAGTTTCACTTCTGTCACGTATATCTCTACGCTACTATTTTTCATCTTGCATTCATATATATCAACAATGACGTGGTTGAAGTCTTTGAAATTTTGACACCACCATTTCAATGTCCATAATGATATAATTATTCTTAACAACTGATATTAGATTGTATTCTTTCTTGTCTTTGAAGATGTACACCATAATCTGGGCTGTGGATCTACTCTCGAAGATTGGACACCTTGAAGTTCTAGTGTTAATCGTATCATGTATTTGTCACGATCTCGATCATCCTGGGTATAACAACATTTATCAGATAAATGCACGAACGGAGCTGGCATTGCGGTACAACGACATTTCACCTCTTGAGAATCATCATTGTTCCGTGGCATTCAGGGTATTAGAGTATCCTGAATGCAATATCCTGGCTTCTCTGGATACCGCTGCGTTTCGCACTGTGCGAGAAGGAATCATCCGCTGTATTCTCGCCACGGATATGGCGAGACACAATGAAATATTGGGACAATTTACGGAGACTGTTCCCGAGTTTGATTATTCGGATAAGTCACAGGTTAATCTGGTTAGTTTAACTTTAACGATATCCAGGAGATCTAAGGTTGAAGGAATTTGAATACTTTCAAAATGTTATCCTCTACAGAAATGACAAATTTACCGCGTGAGCTATAGTTCATTCTGAATTCAGCGATTGCAAATTAGTGGACTAAAATCTTAATTCTCGTTATGTATATATTCCGTCTCTATTTTCTCATATCAGATTGAGATAATATTCGAGACTATATGGACCATTTCACATGCTGTCTGATGAATGAACGGAATTTCACGTGATAAATGAACTGAAATCCATAAAAGTATATACTTTAATCCATATTTATTTACATGTATTCCCTTCACTATTAACATTGACATCATCAATTTTCTGAATATCACAATCGTCATTAAATACTTTTACTTTATTTTATTTTATTCCCGAACTTTTTTTCAACAGAAGTGGAACTTACATACTATATTTTAGTTAGGAACTTTTTTATTTCACACTTTTGTTTAAATAGTCAGAAATTAGTACATAACCTAGCTTGTAACTGCATCCACTGGTTTTTCCGATTTTTGTTCATCATCACTTGAATTATTTTATTCCTTGAAATATTTATTTAGTGAATTATTTCGTTAACTTTTTCGACTAACGTTATTCATTTAGTCAGTATAAATATAAATAAATATCAGAGGAGCTCTCTGCATGGAGCTGAAACACTAAAACTCTGAAATTTCATAAACTCACTGTTGATATTCAATACATATATTAAAAGCAGCCTAATCTTCCCCCTGAGAACGTATGTGCTTCACAGTCTGAGTTGCGCAAATGCGGTGCGCAGAAGACAACGTAATGACTTCACTTTTAGTTAACACTGGATTTCACGGCCCACTTTTTTCGGCTTACCGCGGGGTATAAATCAATTCTAACGGAGTAAACTCCAAAAATGTGATGTGAACCCTAACCTTTCCCGCTACAGAAGTTTCTGGATTGACGGCCGAACAGGAACAGTTCGAAGCTACGGAATACGTAACAAATGATGACGTCGATGTATTCGCTGACAATTCATCACATCTATATAACATATTTTATTGCTATCGGGCGCCAGTTGGCGGAATCCTCTCAGTTGGGTTTATATACACGCGGAATAAAGCAATAGCTAGTTAATATGATGTAGAGATATCTAAATATACAGGTGAATTGAATAGCACATCTACCTTGACATCGCTCAAATTTAGCTATCGACCGACATTATAGTCGAGCGGACTAAGCGCACAGTCTTAACGCTTGCGCTTGGGTTCCAGTTCAAATCTCCGACAGGGCGAAATTTTTTTCGGAATGCCTGATGAGCGGGATTGTTCATAGAGTAGCCGCCTATACCAACTTAGGCTTTCTGTGGTTTCCTGTGTCTTGTCATGCGAATGTGGTATAGGGTATGGTCCACAAGTGATGACCAAATTCAACAGTGATATCAATAATTGCGACTAATAATTACTGCACAGGATCACTTTAGTTTGATTTTTAAGCTCATAAAACTATTCAACAGGAATTCGTCCGCCTGGTTATCCCATTTACCTCTGTACTTACTTAGTTATCCCGCTCTTCGACATTTTTCCAGCAATTGTCGACATATTCACGCGCCAAGAATATTCTAGTTTAACTCGCCATGTGTTGTAACCTACATTGAAACAAGTCATATTGAGTGTGCATTTTTGTATAAGGAACAAACCGGGTGATATGCATTGTGCCCCTCTTTCAAATTGCTCAGACGACCATGCCTCCTTAATTATGCAAATTATGGAAAAAAGTAATTACACATTGTTATAAGTTGGATGTTGATATTTTGACTTTTGTCCGTTGAGTTTTATAGGGTGGATGGACGGGGATGAATAAAGGAGCTGAGAAGTGCGGAAACAAATTCCCGTTAATCACGTTGATTAAGCTGCCAGGCAAACCGTAAATATATCGGGATAAATGCGTTGTCTAAATTATTTGCACTTCATAGAAAGTTAATCGGTGGTGATATGCGATGAATTAAATACGGTAATTGTCTGGTGAAATACGGTGGGGTACGGTTTGTGTCGCGTTGCTGTGCGGTTAAATGGCGACGGTCGCGAAATAATCACGTGTATCGTTCAATTTTAGGTTGGTCGAAGTTAATAATCGATTGAACATTACGTTGAATCGCGTTGAAAACTATTGTTAAACAATTCATGCCCGGAGGCGTAAATTCAGAACTCGACTCTGTAACACACAAGTGAAAAGATAGAATTTAGTCACTTGAACCGAAGTTGGTTGGCGTTGGTAAACCGTTGAAACTTAAACAACGTTGCGAACACGTTGACTCTTAAACAGGAACAGGCCGAGCTAATGCCTCGGCATTAGTCACTTCGGTTCAATCCGGGCACACCCGAATATTGCCGAAATGCGTCGGTTATACATTTTGACTTTTGGCATCAAAATTAATGTGAACTTTAAGCACACATAAAAGCTGTATTTTCATAAAAGAAATAATTATCTTAGGAGAAGTTTCCCCATAACTTCAATATTTTACCGGGTGGAACAGTATAAACAATTACAATTGGTAATAACATTGCATACACTGCACCAATTTCATCCAGAATCGAATCAGTTCTAAGTTATATGGAAACACTTCGACCTTGAAAACTTCCATAATTTCATTCGTTCATGAGGAATCGTGGCGCAAAATTTTGTACACATCCATACATACAGACGCGTACATACATAGGGACACACACACACACAGGGAGAAACCTAACGCCCGAAACCAAGGGTGGCAAGGGAGGGCTCCCTATAACAGCGCATGAAGCAAATATGAACAGTGATGATAACACAATCGTATCCCACGCGGACAACCCCCAAAAGGGGAATTCCGCCGTCGGTTCCGATCAGGTGACAGTCCTGATGGCCGGCACTGGCTCCTCGGACTGTGGGGAGAGCCAACCATCACTTGATGGTCGCACGGGTGGCCCACTTGGCCCCAAATGCTACAAGTGGATTCCTAAGTACGATGAAGACTACCTGGGATCAGCAAGAAAATGATCTGGCAACGCTGGTGAATTTTCTTACGGATAAAAATCGAAGAACCATCAACGAAGAGATTCGTAATCTTGCTAGGAAAATCCAATCTTCCGCAAGGCGGATAAGAACTATGGCAGAAACAGGGGAATGCAAAACATCCCTACTAGCAGCGGCATGGCTAAACCCCCCCCCCCCCCCCCCCAGGTCCTAGATTGGGTCAGGTAAATCTAGGGAGCGGTCATAATGCCAGGGTAAAATCCGGAACATCCCAACAAACGCTCATGAGACGGGATAAAAGAAAGGCGAGAACGCCGCCCGATGACACAGGGGGCAAAAAGCTCAAAAGTGCGCTAACAACCTGACCCATGAATGTGGAGGAGCTGGTAAGCAATAACACTCCGGTAGCCGGAAACGGTACCACGAACGAAGCTTCGAATTCCGTAACGCAAAATGATGAAGGTATTTGGGAGACGAAAGAAAAAACCAAATTGGCCCAAAATCCTCCAGGAGTTCCGCAGAATAATCTTCAGTTGAAGAAGAAAACAGCCATGCGACCGGATGCGCTGATTATTCGACCGACCGCTAAAGATATGTACTCTGAAATTTAAGGCCGAATAAAGAAAGAGGAGGGCGTTTATGCAGCTAGCACATGCGTAGATAAAATCCGCAAAACAGCCTCAGGAGATGTTCGATTAATGGTTGCCAAAGGAAAGAAAAAACAGGCTATTGAGCTGAAGAAGGCCCTGGTTGGAGCCCTCAAAAACGATGCAACAGTGGTCAACAAAGGACCCCAACAAGAACTGGAAATTAAGGATCTCGATGACGTCGCGATCAAAGAGGACATTCTTGATGCCTTAGGACAGGCTGATGGCGCGGACAGAGACATCTCACTGAGCGCCATCAGGTCTCTTCGCAAGTTATACAGAGGGACACAATCTGCCTCCGTAATACTTCCTACGGCGACTGCAAGGAATATACTGAGCAAGGGCAGTAAGATACGGATAAGCATGGTATATGCCTTTATCGTGACAGTCGCAAGACCACTAAAGTGCTTTAAGTGCTGGCAATACGAGCATCATGCCATTAATTGTGAGAGCTCAATGGACCGATCAGAACTGTACCACAAATGCGGCGAAAAAGGGAATAAAAACTCTGAATGCAAGGCGTTTCCCAAATGTGTTCTATGCCTCGAACGGGAACCCACGAAGGATCACGCCCATGTAGCTGGTACAATCAAGTGCCCAGTCTATCAGGGTGCACTTCAGAAGGTCCGTACGAAACCATAGTGCGGGTGTTGCAAGTGAACCTTGCCCACTGCGGAACCGTATAGGAACCTATATACTCAAGCTTGGGTGACCCATATTAGCCATAAAGCCGCCATTTGGTCTTGCGGTGCTTTGCCGTTTGAGGGATACGACGGTAACGAACAGTCTGGATTTGTGGTGTCCAAGGTGAATGGTATCTATTTTTATAGATGCTATGCATCACCAAGCCTTTGTTATGAAAACTTCACAGCATTTCTAAATAGACTCGTGGTGGATGCGAAACAGCATTTCCCGGTGGCCATTGCGGGACATTTCAATTCCTGGGCAGTCGACTGGGGTATCAAGGGGACGAATCAGCGGGGGCGTGCTTTATTAGAAGCCTTTTCGACTTTAGATGTCGTCCTATTGAATGATGGAAATGAACCGACATTTCGCAGAGGACAAGCACGCTCATTTATAGATGTCACCTTCGTCAGCAGCAGCCTGATGAAAAGAAAATGGGCATGTGAGATATCCGAGATCACTGCCAGTGACGATCGATCGGTACTCTGGGAGCTGTAGGTTGATTGGAGGTCTGCGCCCACATCGAATAAAACATACGAAACAGGCTGGCCCGTTCGTACGGTCTCGAAAGTCATTTGATGCTGAAAGATTTCAAGCGACACCAGCTTTTGGGTTCGATCACATTCATTTCCGCAAATTTTCTAGTTTCGTATTTGGTTTATCTGAAAGTCTGATGAAGCTTGAAATGGCAAATGGCAAGGGAATATTGCATACTCATCATATCCAATATCCTGACATTAGTAATCTAATCAGAGACATGAACAAGTTTCAATTCTAAATATCTCTAGCTAAATCAAAGAGTCCCGTAAGTGTCTAAAAATGTCCCCAGACAAAAAAATGAAGAAGTTTTCAAATGTTTGATTGTATATCAATGTTTATTATCATTCTGACTTGAACCAATGAACTTTGGCACTTACGTATATACGTATATATACGACTTTGTTATATAGAGAACGACATTATTCTCGCGAAACTGAATCCACTTATCTCTTTATTATATTGTTTTTTTTCTTGGATTTCTATCTCTTTTCCTATAATTCTGTTTAGAAACCCATGGCAGCTGGACAGAGCGACGTCGAGATTGTGAATTGGATAGCGAAAAAACGACTTACATTCAATTTTTTTGATGATCAGAGTACCCAAGTCTTCTTTGGAAAGCTCAATTCGGAAATCACTATGCCACGTCGGGATGCTGCCAAGCGAATGGTGATGATACAGTTTGAAAGGCAACAGAAAAATGTTTAGTTAATAATCCATCTAAAGTTTCCTTCACTGTTGACGGCTGCACAAGTTATAATGGCAGGTAATACTACGGCATCACTGCCCACTTCATAGGAGATCATTGGATACTACACTCTATAGCTCTGGACTTTATTCCTGCTCTGGGTTCACATACCGGAAAAGCCATTGCCAAAATTTTCTTGAAATGCATCGTGGACTATCTGCTTCAGGACAAGATACAAGGAATAACTGTGGATATCGCAGCGGCAAACACGACCTTCATGTCCACGCTCGAGGAATTGGTGGTCGATTCTGGGTACCAATTTGATCCTGTCAATCAACATTTTCGCTGCTATGCACACGTCATGAACCTTGTAGTTCAAGATATATTAAAATTGATTAACGTTCAGGTCAAGGATGGTGATGATGATGTTGATTTAAAGGCTGTTGAAAATGCTGATGACAAAGACGAGTTGGCACAGTTCGTTGATGATTTTTCTGAAGATGTGTGCACTTCAGTGCCATCTGATACCTTAAATCCCAGTATTGCAATCACGAAACTGAGGACTACGTTCAAGATTATCAGAAACTCACAGCAAATGCAACGAATTTTGAGGGGATTCTGTGATGCTGTGGGAATTTCATATTTGAAACCAATTTTGGCTGTTCTCACCAGGTGGAACAGTACTGACAGCATGATAAATGGATCGAGAATGGAAAAGGCGTTGAATTTGTTGTGGTCCCAGTGTGGACGAGTTGCAGGGTATAAGTTGAGCGAAGACGAATGGACATTATTGACGCAGATCCACGCTTTCTTGAAGGACTTTGCAACTGTTTCTAACACCTTGGGAGGGCAGAAATACGTGATTCTGCCTATGGTGGTCATAGCATTTAATATGCTGTTGATAAGACAGAGTCATCGACGTTTCCCTTAGTCGAGAAAGAAGAACGTTCCCAAGTGGATGAGATTTTAATCGCAGCATTCCAGGCTGCACGTGATAAAATAACTACGCATTATTCCAAAATAAATTGATACTAGACCCCACGCACAAACTCGAGACGTTCGTCTCTATGATATGGGACCGAGAAATGCAAGAAACTTCTCTCAAGGTATTTAAAGAAATGTATAAGGAGAATTATTGTGAGTTGCTTGATCGTGTAGAAGCAGGAGAGAGTGGTCAGAAATTCACTTGGTGGGAGATGCTCCCGCTTCTGAAGACAAGGGAATTAAGCTAAATTCATTGTATAATGATTCAGTAGAGACTAAGGATTGGGAGGAAGAGCTTGCTGAATATTTGCTTCTAAAACGTGCAGGTAAAAACCAAGATGTGCTTGACCGGTGGAAAGGAAGGGAAAAAATCTCCCAACATTATCGAAAATGGCAAGAGATTTGTTCTCCATTAGTGCGACTTCCGTACCGGTTGAGAGGCTGTTTTCCCTGGCAGCTTTGATTATGACACCAATTCGTAGTTCTATGCAGGATGAATCAATCCGAGCATTACTATGTTTACATTCATGGACCTCTTGTGATTTACATAAGTCGATCAGTGCTCCATGATAACTCAGATGATACCCAGTATTCACTCCATTATTCTTAATGATAGGCAAAGAGCCAAATATTAGCATAAGTATTCTATAAAATTCTATTAAATGCTGTGAACCACGAATATAACGATATTTTCAAGATTCAGATCAGAAGCTGGTAATTTTGATCTAAAGTTTATTTTTTTTGGTCAATATTTTATGAAGATTCGCATATAATGACTATTATGAGTTTATTAAAATTAAGTGTTTATGACCGTAAAAACAGTTCCTTAGCATGTTCTCACTTCTTTCTAATTTTGTACTCCCGAGACCGAGACCAGACGAGACTAGCATAAAAATTCTGCGGAAAACCGAGACCGAGAGGAGACTTTCTCTGTCAGAATCAGGACGAGACGAGACAATACTTTGTATCCCGAGACTGAGACGAAGGCAAAACGATACTCAAAATTTCTGTTTTTTTTTTCGAGACCGAGACGATACTCTTTGAAATATCGTCTCGTCTCGTCTCGTGCGCAGCCCCATTGCGTGTCATTTTGGTATACTTAAAACACCAGTCACAGGACGAAACAAAAAACTTCGATTTCGGGGTCATTACTATAGAATCCCGAAAATCGGGAAATTAAAAATATAACGTTCTTGCGATAGAGTCAGATAAACAATTCAATTCGTTAATAATAATTAACTACGGATGTGAGAAAAAAAATGGGCTGTGGGTTTGGCCCTCCGAGGGCCAAAATTATAACTTCCCGATGTCTGCGTGTGTGTGTGTACTTTCTTTCCAATCTCTCATTTTTCTCACCATGGAGCTCTCTAAATGATTTCAATTCTATAACGCTCTAACGCCGAAACGGTAAAAAATACGAAAAAAGTCACAAGACACAAAATATGTATTTTTTTATAAGGAACAACATTTATTGGACCCATTTTTGCGTATCTATATTATTTCGTGAGATACAGCGTTATAGACAATTGAAATGGTTAATAACAATAGAAACCAGCAAACATATATCGAGGAAAAACTAATCAGCTCTAAGCTACAGCCAGACGCTTCGATTGCGTCATACAAGACCTTGATCGGATAATTTGTTCACGAAAAATCGTTCCGGGAAACTTTTGGTTACATACAAACATCGGTACACACACACATACAGACGGGGCTTTGGTGTAGTGGGTAGAGTGTCTGCCTACTATTCTAAAGGTCCCGCGTTCGATTCCCGCTCACTGCAAATATTTTTTCTGAAAAATATTTTCTCACGGACTCCGACCGATGGCAGGAACATTCCGTGTGTGCTATCGGCGGTATCCATGAAGTGAGACCGTGAGCCGGGACCGAACGCGACCCGTCGCGCGGGGGGGGGGGAGGGTTCCATCGTAGACGCCCGCCATCGCATCACAGGGGTTTCTGGAGGTTTACCCTGTGATTAGAAATACGATGAGCTGAAATGGCGAAGTCGGCCCCAGCCGCAATGGGTGGGTACTCTGATCCGTAGTATTGCCCATGAAGTAATGCCTAACAGCGGTTACGTGGGTGAATACGAATAGAGAAAGAGTAGAAAAAAAAAACACACACACATACAGACATTTTATTTGAAATCGATTTTTCATTTTCGAGGGCAAACCAATAACTTCCCCTATCGGGAAGTTAAAAAAACATCAACCGTGTACATCCTACGTGTGGAACGACTTTCATTTGGCAGTTTGTTTCGTATCTCTAATAATTCCCACGAACTAGCGATATAAACAACCCATTTTGTTAATAACAGTCAACTTTAGGTATTAGCAATAAAAGTCATAATGTAGCGACTAGCTACACATTCCAAGAGGATTATACTCTACTTCCTCCAATACCACGACGACAAACGCCGAAATTGCCGGATTTCGATCGGCCAGGCACTATCAACCTATCGTGATCGGTGTTCGTGAGTTTTAGGATCCAAGTCATGCGACAAGGACTCCGTGCCCATAATTTATACAATAATTATTTTTCTTACCTTTTTTATTCTGAACTGTATTAGTTCGGGACCTAAATACAATTGTTACATATTAAACGTAATTTATGGTGAGTTAGTTCATTACCCGAACCACGCAACTCCTATAATAAGACATGAAATGTGTATTTTTATGTATGGACCGACCTTCATTTGGCACTATGTTTCCTCTCTCTAACCGCTCTTGCGATAGAACGATCTAAGCAATTGAATTTGTTAATAACAATTCGCTATAGGTGTTAGCAAAAAACGTTATACAACATCAAATATGTATTGTTATGTGTGGAACAACTTTCCTTGTATCGTTGATTCCGTGTCTTCAACCGTTCTGAAGATGCAGCTATATAAACAACTCAATTTCTTACTAACTAGAAAACCATTGGGTCGATTATGCTCAGAATCTAGTCAGTTCTAAGTAAGGCGGAAACCTAATGAGGATACGAAAACCCATGTTGGATAATTTGTGTAAGAGATATCGTTCGACAAAATGTTGCTCACATACGCACACACACACACAGAGACAATGAGTCGGGGCTTTGGCGTAGTGGTAGAGTATCTGCCTATTCCGAAGGTACTAGGTTCGCGCCCGGCCGCCGGAGAATATTTTTTCAAAATATTTTCTCATGGATTCCGACCGATGCAGGAACTTCCGTGTGTGCTATCGGCGGGACCCATAAAATGAGACCGCCCGGCCGAGCGGGAACCTAACCCGACGCAGGGAGGGGGGGGGGGTGGGTTCCATCATAGGCGCCGGCCATCGTAGCACAGGGGTTTCTGGAGGTTTACCCTGTGTTTAGAAATACGATGGCCTAAAAATGGCGAAAGTCGGCCCCAGCCGCATGGGTGGAAGGAATGCTTACACGGCCGCTACCGGGGGCGTACAAATGAGAGGGACGGAGGAAAAAAAAAAGAAAAAAAAACCACAGAGACAAACATCTCCCTCAAAATGGTTGGAAACGTTTCTGGCGATCATGAAACGTGTAGATTAAGTGAAATTTCCAGTTTCGATTTTCCGACCCATACCAATAATTTCCCTAAGATCGGCAAGTTAACAAGAGTCTCCTGCTTTAGTTTGGCCCTGCAATGTTCGGCATAAGCATTGCAATGGCAGACTTCACCGCACCTGCCTTACTGCGTGCATTTTGGACTTGCTGTCTAAAACTAAGTCGGGCATCAATCATAATTCCCGGGTACCGTATGTAGGGCGGAAACTTATTTCGTGCTCACCGACTTGTAGCGTAATTGTTAACTTCCCGACCTTAGGGAAGTTATTGGTATGGGTCGGAAAATCGAAATTGGAAATTTCACTTGATCTTCACGTTTCATGACGGCTAGAAACGTTTCCAATCATTTTGAGCGAGATGTTCGTCTGTGTGTGTGTGTGCGTATGTGAGCAAATTTTTGTCGAACGATTTCTCCTAGACAAATTATGCGATTTGGTTTTTTTTGTACTCATTGGATAGGTTTCCGCCTAACTTAGCCCTGATTAGATTTTGAGCATAATCGACCAGCGATTTGCCAGTTATTAACAAATGAATTGTTTATATCGCTGCGTCGGGAGAACGATTGAAGATACGAAAAAAATTATTCAATCGAATTTGTTCCACACACAAAAATACCTATTTAATGTTGTAGATCTTTTTTGGCTGCCATCGATCGTTCAGTGTTATTAACAAATTCAATTGTTTAGATCGCTATACCGCAAGAACGATTAGAGATACGCAACAATGGGTTAAATGAAAGTCGTTTCATACGTAAAAATACATATTCGATATGTTAGACTTTTTAGCCTAACACCGATAGTTAATTGCTATTAACAAAATCGATTGTTTATATCGCTCGATCGTGAGAATAATACGAGATACGGAATAAAGTATCCCATAAAAACTGGTTCCACACGCAAAAACACACATTTGATATTTTATGACTTTTTTGACTAACGCCCATAGTTAATTGTTATTAACAAAAGCGATTGTTCATATCGCTCGATTGTAAGAATAATTCGAGATACGGAATAAAGTGTCCAATGAAAGTCGTTCCACACATGACTAGTGGGGTGCAAATGTGTGTGCCCCGTACGGGGCACAAGCTAAACTTCCCGATTTGGTATTCCAGCACAGCATAAGAACGCAACCGTGGTGATGAGCAAACCCAACAGTAATATCAATGATTGAACTGAAAACTAATGATTACTGCACGCGATCGATTCAGTTTGATTTTTGAGCCCCATACAAATATTCAACTGGAATTCGTCCGCATAGTTACCCTTCCTATCTCTGTACTTTCTTAATTATCACGCTCTTCGACATCATTCCCGCAATTGTCGACATATCCATTCGCCAAGTATATTCTAGTTGTATGAGGAACAACCCTGGTGATATGCATTGCTCCCGTATGTAAAAATGCTCAGACGACCATACTTCCTTCATTATGCAAATTATGAAAAAAAATAATTACATATAAAAGGTGTTTTTTCATATAAGGAACAATTCTCTTTTAAGAAGTTTCCCAATAACTTTAATATTTTACCCAGTGGAACAGTATAAACAATTGCAATTGTTAATAACATTGCATATATACGCCACGAATGTCATCCAAAATGCAATCCGCTCAATTCTAAACGGAAATGCTTCGATTGAGACCCTCATGACAGCGCTGTGTTCATTCGTTCACTCACTACAGACATAATTGTTACTACAGAAATAATATTAGCAGCCTGTGTCGCAGTTCCAAAGGTTTCAGGTCTATGCAAAGACTCAGGAGATGGAGGTTTCCGCTCCACGGTTTCTGCCCCATTCACGGCAACAATTGGAAGACTGAAGGTATTTTTGCGACTCTCTAATTCTAGTTGCTCTCGTCGTCTCCATACCTCATCCAGCGAACCCCAGTTGGCAGACCACCGGAAAATTAAGGGTGTTCTCCCCGCTTTAAGTCGTGGGATTTTCAAAGTCGTCTGAGTAAAAAAAGAATCATTATTATTCCCATTTCATGAAAAATACCGTAGTAAACATTCCTATGAATGCGTAATAATAATAATAATGCGTAATAAACCTACCGTGCCAGCACGTGTCCTATCAGCATTGAATCGGTCAATTTTCCACTGAACTTCTTCAGGTAGAAAATGTTACTCACAGACTGACCGCCCAGAACTGGATTTCTCCAACTTCAACGCCGCTTTGCATTCATTAATGCATTCTTTTGGTACCGTAAAGGAATGGTATTTCACAGGATTAGATCGATATTGCATTTCAAAAATATAGAGGGTAAAGTGTCAACTGTTTTCGGTTATTGAATTTACGAATGCCGTAAATTGCGCGCGGAGTAGGACTTGTGATAGTGGTGGGGGAAGGCTCCAGGCAGCCCTCAGCGCCACGTAGCGGAAGCGCGTTAACTGGACATCGTTATTATAGGGGCATATCGTTGAGTAGCAGGGGGCTGCAGCTGTTGGAGCTCCATGAAGTTAGCCCGTGCTTATTAAACAATTATTATTACGACCATCAGAATTTATTAAGAGGTGAATGATAGACAATGATTGATTATAAAAACAAGTTGAGTGACTAAATTTTTTTTGAAGTGAAACTTCTTATGGGAGGGTATTGAAATTCGAATCGGCAACCTTTTCTGTGACGGAAGTAGGTGGTGGGGGTAACGCGTAGCGTCGAGACAGTGGAGGCCGTGATTCGCTTGCCCTAGGTACCTGTAGTAAAAATTACAATGTTTAGGCAGCGTGACGGTCGCCGAACAGAGCAGTTGGAACTCCATAAAGTTAGCCCCTGCTTACTAAAAATTTATTATTACGACCATCAGACTTCATCGATAGGCAAATGATAGACAATAATTCGTTATAAAAACAATTTGATTGACAAAATTTTTTTTAAAATGAATTTTCAAAAAATTGGCCCAACAGATAGCCCCCCTTTTTTTTACAATTTAATGATAGAAACTTCTACTTCGGCTCGATCTACGCAGAATTATTTGATAGAAATTGATAGACACTTGGCCGAAATCGATCAATTCGATAAACTAACGTAAGTAAGAAAAACCTAATGCCGATCATGACGCTGCGGCGGGGAGTCGAATCAGAGCGGCAGGGAAGGGGGGTGGGGTGATCTCCCATCGCTCACCACGAAGAGGATAGACTAAAGTAGAGCTCATGGAGAATAGAGACCAGGAGGCCGAACAGTGGGTTACAATAATGCGACGGAAACAGCTTTAAGATAGTTTTTTTTTTCTACTCTTTCTCTATTCGTATTCACGCACGTAACCGCTGGTAGGCATTACTTCATGGGCAATACTACGGATCAGAGTACCCACCCATTGCGGCTGGCGCCGACTTCGCCATTTCAGCTCATCGTATTTCTAATCACAGGGTAAACCTCCAGAAACCCCTGTGATACGATGGCGGGCGTCTACGATGGAACCCTCCCTCCCCCCCCCCGCGCGATGGGTAGCGTTCAGTTCCGGCTCACGGTCTCACTTCATGGATACCGCCGATAGCACACACGGAATGTTCCTGCCATCGGTCGGAGTCCGTCAGAAAATATTTTTTCAGAAAAAATATTTGCAGTGAGCGGGAATCGAACGCGGGAACTTTAGAATAGTAGGCAGACACTCTACCCACTACGCCAAAGCCCCTTGACTTGACTTGAAAATTGGTCCAACAACAACAAAATTGTTTATTAGCATTTGTCATATATACATACTATATACAGTATTAATATCTTAAGTGCTACGTTCTAGATCACCAGCCGTTGGTTTTATATCTAATTTGAAAGAAGTGTAACCTAATTTTTCATTATTACAGATATTTGTGATTATTTACATGATGACTCGATATAAGGAAAAATGACTTCTAAAAAACCTTATAAGTAATGGGTGCATGAGGGGCGGGAGAGAAAAGGATATATGGAAAGGTGGGACAAAACAGGTGGTCAGCGGGACCAATTGGATTTTATGTCAATATTGATGTTTTGGAGCTGGGGATTAGGATGGGATTGTAGCTTAAATTTAAATGTCTCATTTATTCTATCGACAAATTCGCCTATGGTTGTCATGCCGAGCGTTTCGTGTATTTCCACAATAGTCGTTCTTCTTTTAAAATTTCCTATTATTCGTAGGAATTTATTTTGAATCACTTGAAGATGATTCAAGTGCATTTTCGCTGCATTGTGCCAGGCAGGACAACCATAGGTGATAATGGGACTAATTAACCCTTTGTAGAGAGTAAGTTTGAGGGATTGACTGAGCGCGGGTGATTTTAGCAAATTATACAATCTTACTAGGATAACTTTAGTCTTGACCTTGATTTCAGATATATGCTTTTTCCACAGGAGTTTGGAATCGATGTGTAAGCCTAAATACTTTACAGAGTCGGTTGGCGTGATCTTATCGTTACGAATAGTTAAGGTCGGCTTGGCCTTGGAGCTAGTAAATAAGATTGCTTCTGTTTTAGCAGCATTCACTTGAATTTTCCATTTCGTTAATTCACTGATTGTGAGAGAAGCAGCATTTTCTATTCTTCTAATAGCTTTGTTTATCGATTTGCTAGCTGAGTACAAGGCAATGTCATCAGCATAGCCTGCAATGGATACATTTCTCGGAATTCTACTAAAAACAGAAGCAATGTACAAGTTGAATAAAACAGGCGAGAGAATAGACCCTTGTGGGACTCCCGCGACAATTTCTATTTTATTCGAAAGCGAAGTTTCGACTCGAACTCGGATATATCTATTTGAGAGATATGATAGTAAAATTTTACATAGATATTTAGGGACATTTAATCCTTCGAGTTTGTATATAAGGCCTGTGGGCCAAACAGAATCAAAGGCCTTCTCGCTGTCCAGGAGAAGAAGAACGGTATCTTCTTTCCGGTCTTTCGCGGATTTTATATCATTCGTAATTCTAACCAGCTGGTGGCAGGTCGAGTGTTCTGATCGAAAACCAAATTGATTGATAGGCATTAGTTGTAACTCTTCTATGGGTTTTTGCAGACGAGCTAAAATTATTCGCTCAAAGAGTTTAGCCAATACCGGTAGGAGGCTGATAGGCCTATAGCTCACCGGATGCGAAGGGGGCTTACCGGGCTTTAGAATCGGAATGACCACCGCTCCTTTCCAGAGTTCCGGGAAATATTGTCTGAGGAGGCATGCATTGTATATCTTTGTTAGTAAACTTATTGCTTTAATTGGGAGGTTTTTTAGTGCTATATTGGGAATATTATCCACACCCGGGGCAGATTTATTTTTTAGTTTTTTGATAGCGGAAGTGATTTCACGGGGATTCGTGAGGAATTTTATGGGAGTTTCGATAGGGGCTTTGAGGATAGTCTTTCTCACATGACCTGTGACTTGTTGTTCAAAGGATTTGTTGCCTCGGGAGGCCGATATTTCGTGTATTTGTGCGTAGTGTCTGCAGAGTGTATTTGCCTTGTCGTGGTCTTCTGTGTGGAGTGTGTTGTTTGACTTTAGTGTGGGAATTTTTCGTTTACCGGTATTATTAAAATATTTTGCTACGCGCCAAATAGAGTGATCTTTTAAGTTTATGTTTCTGAGTTTGTTGTCCCAAGATGATTGTTTCCATTCGGTTAATTTAAGTCTGATTTCTTTTATGAGCTGATTGAGTTCGGAGTTAAGGTAGCGATTTCGGGTTTTTTGCCATCTTGACCTAATGTAATTTTTTAGCTTTATTAATGAGGCTATTTCGGGTGGGATAGGAGTGTGGGTGGATTTGGTTGAGCGTTTGGGAGTGGAGGAATCCAGGGCTGTTTGAATGACTTGGGTGAAATGTGTTATGTGTTGATCTATTGCTTCAGTGTTGTTACAAGTAGGGTTTGGTGTAGAAAGCTCATCATTTAAGGTATCCTTGAATTTATTCCAGTCGGTTTTCGCGTAGTTTAAAATTTTTGATGATTCTGGTGAGGTCGGTCGGCCAAATAGGGAGAAAAACAATGGTAGGTGATCGGATGGAGATTCGGAAAGTGTGGTGAAATTATTAATGATAGAGATGTTGTTTGTTAATAAAAGGTCAATAGTACTAGGAGTGTTTGAATTATGAGGGTAGTGTGTAGGAACGTCTGGAAAGAGCAGATTAATTTTTTGTTCCGTCAAAAAATTTGAGAGAATCTTACCTGATTCGTTTGGCCTAGCAGAGGTCCAAGCAGTGTCCTTCGCATTGAAGTCTCCAACAATAATTGTTGGAGTACTATCGGAAAATAGGTGCCTCAATAGGTTTGTATCTATTGAGACATCCGGTGGATTGTAGATCGAGTAGATCTTCGTTTTTTTATTGTTTACTTGGACCTCTACTCCCACGTATTCGGTGAGCGACAGGAGATCATGCGGAAGAGTTCTATGTGACAAGGTTTTGTGGATCGCCACCGCAACACCACTACCTGCTTTGGCCGTTCTGTCTTCCCTGATCAGCGAGAAGTCTGGGAAGTTAATTTTCTTCGTTTTGCTGTTTAACTTAGTCTCTGAAATCAAACAAATTTTGATGTTATTTCTGTGGACGATGTGTAATAACTCGTCCAGATTAGGCTTGAGCGCAAAAATATTAATTGCTAATATGTTGGTTATGTTTGCTGGGGAATCGTAGGTGTGTTTGAGGAGGGTAAGAACAGGTGGACATAGGATGCGATGATTGTGATCCTATCAATTGGTGTAAGGGCTGTTTGGAGTTTAGAGCTCATCTCGTTTAGCTCTGAAAGGATTTCGGGAATTCTAAGGGTTGTTAGCTCGTCAAGGACTTGCTTTGCTGTAATTACATAGTTTATAGTTCTACTTAAATGAGATTCGGGAACATGTGTTTCCATTGGGATGGTCCTAGGTTCAGCAGTGGGTGCGATAAGATTCCTTCTCGAGGTTTCCACCGTCGGGAAGAAGGAAGCGTAGGTGGGCCTGGACGTGTTGACAGTAGAACTCGGAGTTGGCACTGGGACTGCAGGAGACTGGAGGGACTGGATGTTCCTTTCCAGATTCTGGATCGTGGCCGAGTGAGGTGTAGTGGGCAATTCCAGTGGCGCTATGCTGAGCCTGGCCGATTGAGCTCGTTTTTTCTGAGTTTCCATGAATTTTAGGCGCATGGAACACTCTGTATAGCTGGCCGTGTGGGCTAGTCCGCAGTTCGCGCACTTGAGAGTTTTCGAAGTGCAGGCTTTGACGTCATGATTTGACGCACACTTTACACATCTGGGGTTCAGGTTGCAGTGTTGGCTTGCATGGCCGAACCGTTGGCACCTAAAACACTGGGTCGGTTGCTCGGATTTCACAAATTTTTCTATCTTGTATGTGTGATAGAAAATAGTTTTAATAGCAGCAAAGCTGCTCAAGGTTACTTCAGGGCCAACCGTGATTGCGAAGATCGGGAGAGGCCTGTTTTCTTTAATATTTCCGTCTTTATTTACTTTCACGAACTGGCGAACAGAAAATACGTTAATGCCTTGATTTGATAATTCGGCTTGAATTTCGGCTTCCGAGAAACTGCTGGGAAGCCCTTTCAAAATAAATTTCTTCGGTCTTTCACTTTTAAGGCCGTAGGTGAAAAAATTAAGGTTTTGCCTTTTCAGGATACTTGCGATTTTGTTGTAATCGTCGGTCGTTTGTAGGTGGACGATCGTGGTACTTCCATTAAACTTCATCCTGAAGTTTTTATCCGAGGCATTGACTTGCAGGAAATTTATTAACTTTTTGGTCTCCAATTTGTCGTTTTCAACGATGATTGGAGGCACTGAGGTTTTTTTTTGAGCGTCTTGAGGCCCATCAGAAGAGTTCGGAGGATTGTTGGGGCGGGCTGGTTCAGAGCTCGCGCTGTTTGACCGTTTCATAACGGTTTTTTTTGGGTCTTCCGTCGGAGGACTCGTTTTGGCTTTCCTTTTGGGAGCCAAGGGAATTTTGAGGTTTTTTAGATTTGACACTTTTGTGCCAAAACTTTTACTCGATTTAAAATTTCAATGTACTAGAAGCACGGTACGTTTCAAATTTGTAATTCGTAGGGAGCGGTAGACATGCGTCCGCACGACACCGACTCAAAACAAATACTGACGCCAAAGCCCCGTCAGCTTTAAGATAGTGTCAGGGCACTAGTGCTGCTCTGAGACCACCAACCTGTCGGAAGGGCGGGGGGGGGGGGGGGGGGGGGGGGGGGCGCTGTAAAATCGGACTGGTAGTGGGACGATCACTATTGTCCAAGCAAAGTTGTAAACGAAATTTTACCACAATCTTATATTTTCTAATGAATCACAACAAAAAGAAAATGAGACAAAAGCCGAATGCAGTAACATTTCCAAATAACTATGTAAGTGCCCATGGCATTCGAGTGCTCATGTGAGGAAGTGAAGTTGTAATATTTTATTTTTCTCTCGAATGTAATAGTTTATGTTTTTCTCTTTTTTTTTCACTGTTCTAAACTTTGTAACATTTTAGTTTATTTAATATGAAACTCATGTATTTATAACTATTATTCAATAATGTACGCCATAATAAATATGTATATTATTGCTCCACGATATCTAACACCATCACATGATGAGTGATATGCAGGCTCAAACGGGTTGCGGTTAATACATCTTATTATTCCTTAAAGTTATTAATTATAATGTCTGAGTTAGCTTACCTTGCTTGCACGATACATATACTCACAATATCGGTCTTATGTTGAAGGAATTCGGGTAATTAGCCTCAGTTTTAATACCGGAATTATAATTGAATGGATCTTCGAATGAAATCAATTTATATGCACAAAAAAATTGACTAGGCTATTCGAAGTCTTGCACGAAACGTGTTTCGTCAGTTAAACCGCTGGGAAGGAAGAGAGCCATGCGGTCTACTCAAAGGTAGATCCTGTCTTCAATTTGGTTGGTTTACCCCCTCCATACCATACCATATTATATAATGGTGATGGAATGTGGCGCTTCTCGTCCCATTACAATATCCCCCTTTTTGTTTTGATGATTTTACTCAATGAATCAAAACCAGTCAGAACAAAAACTAACACACTGGGAGTCCATCCAATAGTGGCTCCAGAAGTAATAGCTTCAATTAGCGTCAAACCGAACAATATACTATCGTTCATATGATATTCGTGATTATCCAATGAATGAGCGCGAAACAGGGATTGACAAGTTTCGTCTCACCACCGAATCAACCATCGGATTGTGAATGTCATTCAGTTTGGTCACGTAACAGCGATTGACAAGTTACGATTCCAGCACATATGAGCATTTGGTTTTCATTGGGTTACGCCAATTTCCGCATTAGTGATTTCCAAAGTTTGAAATCCTTTCATGAATATTATATCCTTCTTAACATCTGTCATTATCTCCTATGATAGTCATGATTAGGCAATCCATATATCATAAGTGCGATCAACACCATCATTCCATGTTATAAATATGCCCACATATTCATTGAGTACAAGACAGCACCATCCAACAACATCACAAATGTGTGTATCGCCAACACTAGGGATCCTCCAAAGGAAACACAGCAGCAATTACACTGAGGGAAAAATATACTTCGGCCCAACAATTTCATTTTTCAGAGTAATAGGCATTCCTAAAAAATGAAATTTCGTCGTTGCATTTAATCTCTGACAATTACAATTAAATGTACAGATGTGAATCCCTTAACTCCAAACAATGATATGACAACTGACCTGGGTTGAACATTATTTTTATTAATTTTTATTAATTTGAAAATAAAAAATTAATTAATTCGGGATTCTTAATTATTACTGTACGAATTCACCTAAGATTCTCTGTTCCATAAGTATCACGTAGAGTTATATGATTAACATCATTGGTAGTTAATTAATGTCACTTGGGTTTCACTAAAACAATAAAATTCATTTCTTTATAAATATCTATTTCTCTGAAACATGGTAATACTGGGCCGAAGTATATTTTTCCCTCAGTGTATCATTATTACAACCCCATTCCGGTATTGCCGTCTAACTGACTTATGTGTATGGGATTATACTGATTAGAACTCTAACAATTGACCTCATTCTATCCATCCAGAGTCATCGTTTTACATTTTTTTTTGTCCTGTAAGAATTGTGTCTTACTAGTAGTGTGACTATATTTTACTAGAGATATGTTCTTTTATCCCTCGTCTGGATGTCATGCTTGCATACAAGTCTCATAAATAATATAGGCCATACATCATCTCATACTTTCCATTCAACACTCCGTATTACCGATTTACATACATTCCTTCCTATCCTTTCTTGTCATTATCATTTTTCCTCACAAAGATTGCATCAACTAAAATCAATATCGTTCTGAATCGTGATAGTTTTATATTTTCTAATATTAGTTATGTTATAATTTCTCGTGAGCTCTCGCTTTTATTCATCCTCTAAAACCATCGCGTTTCTACCAATTAGCTTCTTAATCCAATACGGCCCTTCGTATAAGTGAAAAAATTTTCGAATGACTCGGTCCGAGTTACTCGAGAGGTGTGGAACTCGAAGCAACACGGCTTCTGCTACATTTAAAGGGATCGCGGAAGCTGGACCTTGATTTCTTTTTGTTCTCTCACAGGCTTCCATAGTTCTCTCTCGCTAACACAATCACCTGTTCCCTAGACATAACACGCTACGGCTTTGGGTAATCGATCAACTTATGGATCTGATCCGCAATGGGTTTTCCGAAATGAAGTTCCAACGGAGTAAACCGGGTAGTACCATGTGTAGTGCAGTTAAGGAACTCCTCAATTTTTGGAACTTCCTTAGCCCATGACGTATGCCTCGATGCGCACAGCATACGGAACATTCGACCTAACTCTCTCATGACCCGCTCGGTTGCATTGGCTTACGGATGTCTGATCGAACACAAACTCGTTTTAATATTTTCTTTATGTAAATTTTGAACCCAAACCTTCGAACGAAACTCCGTTCCGTTGTCGGCCAGGATTCTCCATGGATACAGCTTAAACAACTTCGAAAACGCATCTAGGACAACAAAAATATATTCGACCGCGCCAATTGATCGTGGTAATGGACCTTAAAAGTCTACAGTTACCAACTCTCCTGGACTATCAGCGTGAATAGAGGTGTATTGACCTTCCATACTTCGACTTAAATGCTTAATTCTCTGACAGAGGTCACAACACAGGACACTCTGCTTAATTTGGCGTGCCATTCCCTTCCACCAAAAATTACGTCGAATTTGCCAAGTCGTTTTGAAGACTCCGACATGCCCCATCCTTTCATGCTCCGACGTAATAATGAGCGCCTGTAACTTTTTAGGAACCACTACCCTCCAATTGTCCGAATCCCTTTCCTCATGGAACCATACGCCCTTATGCTCATGAACGAGGTCTCCATTCTCCTTCGTCGCCATCAACTCTAAGTTCTTGATATACTCCACATCTTCTTTTTGCGCTTGACGGATGTCTTTCAGATGTCTACGCATATCTGTACACAATTCGAGATGGCTGAGAGATACCAACAAACTTCCAGCTGACTTTGATACAGCAGGTTCATCACAACACAAAAGGAACGAAAGAGTATAGCTCGGTGATCGCTGGACATGAAATTGTCCCTCAGGATTCCTACTAAAGAAATCAGCTACCGTATTATCAACTCCTCGACAATGTTCGACGTTGAAAGTGAATTCCTGAACACAGAGATTCCATCTGGCTAATCGAGATGTGTGGAAAGGTGATATCGTCAGGAAAGTCAATGCTTGATGATCGGTCACAACCGTGAACTCCCTGCGAATCAAATACACCCGAAATTTTCCCACCGCATATACCACTACTAGAAGTTCCTTCTCTGTCGTGGTGTAATTAAGTTCTGCTGGTTGCAAGCATCGACTAACCAATGAAATGATTCTATGATTACCATTATCATCGAGTTGATATAGTAATCCACATATCCCCGTATCCGCACCATCAGTTTGAACTCGGAACTCTCGATTCACATCATAATGATTCAGTTGAATACAACGCTCAAAATTCCGCTTTTCCTTCCTCCGGTCTAATTCCTTCATCCGACAAAATGAACCCTAACAAGGGAACTTCGGAACGACAAAACCTCGCCTTTTTTATATTGACCGAAAAATTCAGTTTTTGCAACCTCTCAAACACAAGCTCCAAATGTTTCTGGTGTTCCTCCGCATTCTTGGACGAAATAACCAAATCATCAATATAACATGTAAGGAATTCACTGAATTCCTCCCCCAATGCCAAACTTAACGTTCTAATGAAACCGCTGCCGGCGGTCTTTAATACAAATGGAATTCTTGTGAATTGATACAGGGTAGACCCATGGAGACAAGCCGTATATTGCCTGGAAGCCTTTTCGGGAGAAACTTGCCAGTAACCGCTAGTCAAACCCCGTGTACTAAACACTTTAGCACCATTGAAAGTCTGCATAATTTCTTGAATTGGCTGAGGCGATTCATTATCATCTTTGATGACTGCATTTAAAAATCGTGCATCAAGGCATAACCGGATTGAATTATCTTTTTTTTTACAATCCGCATGGAATTACAAAATTGGCTATCAGATCGTTTGATAATTCCCAGGTTCAACATTCGCTTAATCTCTTCCGCCACCATAGGTCTCCGGATACGATTTCCTGACTACCACTGTCTCCTTCTTCAACACGATACGATGTTCATAGACATTGGTACATCCAGGCTTATCAGAAAATAATGATTGATATTTATTTATGATTCGTTCAATTGGAATTGGTATTTTTTGGACACTCCATCGCTAAAACAGCGGCCGAACCGGACCTGTCAACACCTTCAAACTCTGGAAGATCGATTATTGCCTCCGCGATCTCCAAGGACTTTTGCACATGTAAAGTTCTACATTGAATATCGCCTATCCTAATTCGATTGATTTGCCCTGACACATCCCGCTCGAACGATAAAGTCTCCGCCGATAACCCTATCCCCCGAACTTCTAAACCTGCTTTCGCATAGTTTATGATTTTTTATTCTCAAAATTTAGTCCTTTTTACGTTAAATTTTGTAAGTGAAGATTTTTGAAAAAAATTGATACATACAGACACTATGCTCAAACTTCGTATATTTACGTGTCAAACCATTAAATATCGTTTACAAGAATAATTAGCGAAACTGAAAATTGACCGATTGCAATGCTTCCATTCGGAAGCAACAAAACGAAAATAATCTTCTTTCTTCATTACAGAATTGCCATTAATTTTTTTCGAATTTTCCCCAGTAAATTACAGTCAAATACCCTACATCATTAAAAATTGTATATAGAAAGTGTAAAAAGAAACGACAATAGTGTCCCTTCTTCGTTATACAATTGCAATTAATTTTGTTCGAATTCAACCCAGTGAATTCAAGTCAAATAGACTACATCATCAAAAATTGTACATAGACAATGTGAAAAAACGAAAATTATCTCCCTTCAGAACTCAATTTTAATAACTTTTCCTCAAAAATGATCCAGTGAATTACATATATTAAATTCTGCAAACGAAAAAAAATCCCTGTATCGTAATTGAAGTGAATTTTGCAATTAAATTTTTGCACAATTGTATGTAACGAAAGGCTCCATCCATATTTATATTGGAAATGTTTTATATTTGAAAAGAGCGAATAGATCGAAAATTTGGGGATCCCAAATGCACAAATGTTTCTCCATTAATAATACTTGATTTGAATATTTATTCTGTTGTAACTTGATTAGTATCTTGGTCTTGCCTTTGCTAATTTTTCTGCTTATAAGTATACTTCATTTGGCGCTTCTTTTATATTTCATTATTTTTTCAGATACCAGAGAGATAATCAGCAACACAATAAAAGGGTTGCTTGGCGTTTTTTTTAAACAAAATTCATTTTGTTTTTTTTCTAGATTTCACTATTTAAAAAAAAAATCAAATAGGCGATTCTGCCATATTGGAATATATTTTCCAATACGAATGCATGCTATATGCTTCAACATAGTTAGCGGGGGTATGGAAGATAATTAAAACAATCGTGTTGGTATCGCTTCCTTTTTCAATGGTGAACAATGGTACGTTATTTATGAAACCTTGGTATGGATAGTATTGGCAAAAACAAATTATGAAAAAAGAACCTATGATTGTCGCGGGGAATTGGTGCAAAAAAATGTAAAAATCAGTTGTGTAGAGAAATCAATGGTAAAATATTAGTATCGCTAAAAAAATTTGTTAACGATGGACAAGTGCAATTATTAATTATTAGAGTGGTCTTTTGAAGGTCGACCCATTTTTTCGAGCTTTGTCACATTCAAAAAGGTCACCATCACCTCATATGACAACTAAAATTGTTAATTAACTAATCATGATTTCCTCTCCCTCCTTCCGCGCGTATATTCTATTGAATACATATGTAAAAATGGTCCAACGTTATCTCGCATTTGAACGTCAATATGGTATTTATTGTTTAACGCATGAAACTCAAAATTTGGAGTTGATTTTGACAGCTAACCTCAGTCACTGGCGCGCATTTTCCGATTTCGGCCTCTGTCAGTTGGCCCACGTGGCCTTACCCCGACTCCTCATTCAACATAGACTCGCGAGCTGTAGAACCCATCATTAACAATTGCACTTGACCATAGTTAACAAATTATTTTAGCGTTAATAATTTTTCCCCATTGAATTTTCTACACAACTAGTTTTTTTCACATGTTTCGCACTAATTATAGGTCCTTTTTAACATTTGTTTTTGCGAAAACTACGCATACAAAAATTATATAAATAGCGAACGATTGTTCCCCATTGAAAAAGGAAGCGATACCAATATGATTGTCATAACTATCTTCCAATCCCCCGCTAACTATGGTGAATCACTTAGCAGTGAAAATGAACTGCAGCCCCATACCGTGGCCGAGTCATCTACGGGTTTTGAGGTCGGCCAAACGCCGAGAACTGAGCCTTCTACTTCAGTCAATTCTCTTCGGCACCGATTACGTGATTGCCAACTTCAGGTTACAGGCAACTTGCAAACTTAATTCTGACTGACACGAGAAAATGTGAATCGCGAAAAATGTGAATACGAAAAATTGAGTGCACTATATCTACGTTGAAAAACATCCAAAAAATAAAGTAAAGACAGGAGTGTAACGGCCATATGCGATTTATTTCATAAAAGTGACGTTCTTTCCCGCATAAGTAGTACCGATTCATTTTAAATTGGATCTTTTTATCAAGACGTAGTGGTGGGGGTAGTTGGGAAGCGTATAGATACGCAGCAGCTCTCGGCCGGCTGAGACTGAGATGAGAAGACAAAAGGGAATGGACCAATAGGTAAAAAATGGTTACTTGGCCGATCCGCTGCCGCGTATCTCGATCAGCATTAATAGATTGATCATCGACTATTTCCAATATTTTTCCCTCAATTTGTCCTACAAGCTCAATTAGGTCATTCGACGGCTGAATCAGATATCCTCAAGACAACATGTCGATCATGACATGATCTCCCTCTGAAGGAACGGTTCGGAGCCTTTTGATGCAGTCGCTCCACTGGTTCCACTTTTCTGCATACCTGGCGACGTAACCAGCCATATACTCAGTTGGTGCATGGGGAGTCCTGGGCGATGCCGTTTCAGACCCTGAGTTGTCTTCATCGTCGTTTCGAATTGTGCTCTCTCTAATGTGTCCATTTTCAATGACACTGTCAATTACTAGAGTCCATTCCAAATGTCCACTGCGTCGATTAGAGCGACTAGAAGAGTCGAGCATCTCACCTCCAGCTACATTGCTCCCTTTTCACGGTTTCACCAAAAAGTAAGTACTCATTAAGCGAAACATCTGGCCAAATAGAATCGAATCCGGATGATCATTCGACCCACATGCCTCTTGCTGGCCCAAAATAACGCTCCAGCGCATCTTGGTTTATTCTTGCAGTCATAAGATAATCGTAGTTGCACTCATATCAGAGACAATGCAGTAATTCAAGTGTTGCTTTTAAAGTGATCTTCAACCCATAACAGGTACTTTCTGACATAAGTATAGCCTTGTTGTTTCGCGCCAACTTCCCATGAAGAGAGGAAATCTAGGAAATCTTTAATAACTTGAAACAAACCGCATTGAGAATCTACAGCCTAGTATACAACAAAAATCGTGAAAATCTTACTTTTTCTTCATCACTGGCCAGATGTAAAGCATTGCCAGGGGTTGGAGACATCATAACTCTGGTGAGACTATTAATGCGACTGATCAATTTGGTAGTGCACTCGCAATCAGCAAGATCTGCATGTTTTTCTCGAAAAACTTTCATAGCCGCTGCGTCGCGTTCATCAAAGAGCTGAGAAAGAAATACACTCATGAAATACAGAATAGTTCCGTGGTGACATTGTTGTTACCATAGAATTAAAAACTTTCATACTTGGAATGCTAAAGGTACACTCCTTTTTTGATAGTATCGAGGCTTTAAGTGGTGAGGCGTCAACTTATCTGCTATCTTCAAACCATAGGAACTGTCTTCAACTTCCAAGAGAACCTTCCAGTGCTTCATGTGAAACTCTCCATCAGGTGTCGGTGAAACCATTGAAATGTCATATATATATAGAAAGCAGAAATGAATAAGAACGCAATGAATGAGTAGCCTTTGATAAAAAAGAAATATTTACCCAAGTTTGGGGCGTCGATATTATGAAATTTCTGAAGTTCTTGATAAGGTGAAGGAAATCAGAGAGAAACCAGAGCCTTCTTTCAGCATTGCAAGGATGTTGGCAAGAAATATTTTCTTCATCGATTCCAAACTTATTCCACATACCTCGGTTCCATGTAGCCCCATCCGTAGTAATTCCGTCGACGAAAAATTCACTGTCCTCCAAAAGTATAATACATTCCAAGATGAGGCAATGCAGTACTTTGTTATTAGCACAGCCTTTGCTGAGAAAGCAGGCAACTGCCTGAACCCAAGAGCCACGAAAAGGTTGGTACATCAGGACCAATGCGTGGTCAGCCATTTCACGTTCGTGGTTTTTGGGTGTATGGTCCCCCAAGTTCACGAAACCATGAAATTGGCGAGAGTCCCTATCGAATTCTAAAATCTCACTGAGTTTCATCTCATTCGCGAGGAGCATGCCTAAATATACAAAAGTATTTTCATTATTTTAAGGAAACGAAATTCCCCAATTTGCAACAGCTTTACACAGACCTCGTTTCTCACGTGGATCCATTTGCTCACCCTTTTTCCGCAATAGATCAAACGTGGCCTTATTGAATGCATATGAACTGTCCATTGCTTTCACCCATTTATTGAGAGTACTTATATCAGGTAAAACAAGAATGTTACGTGTTCTCAGATGTTCGTAAAGAACACTCAGATACTCATTCTTTGGAATATCGTCGACCATTATTACTCCGTTTTGCTGCCGAAAAGCACTCTCCCATGGCATCTTGCTGTGATTTGCGCAAATTACGGATCTCTTCGTCAATGCGGCTGCTTTTGCCATCGCACTTCTCTTTTTAAATTTCTCCACTGCTTTTTTCAAAGAATCGACTTGCAGATAATTTGAAATATTTGTGTCCATAATGGCATTTAAAAAAGATCAAATTTATAGGTATTACATGTCTTGTTACCTTCGCTATTATCCTGTTATTCTTCGCTTTTTCATTTTTCATGGATTTCTTTGTTCTGCGAAGCATCGAATTTTGCCTGTCTGCCTTGCGAATTTGTTTTTTTTTTTTTGCTTCCGAGATATTTGGGCGTTCGACTTTTTACACGGTAAACATTGGACACAACCGTACTTGACATATGGTTGATTAGCTTGAGCAAAACCGTGGCACAAATCAGAATGACTACAAAAAAACATGATAGAATATTGAGGAAATTTCCTATAAAAACGACAGGACGAAACTCTGCAGTGAAGTGGTAAACTACGATACCTGCATTTGGACTAATGCGAAACTATTGATGAGCCAGTAAAAATGAAGACACCAATACTTTGAACGAACGAGTTTTGTAGGACAAATTAAAAGGAGATTGCCAATATTCTAAAGGATCCTTCTTTGTACGGAGGAAGGATATTTTGGCGGTTTATTGTAAAATATATAGCCGATTTCTTTACGCGGGACCTTTAGAATCGTAGGCAGACACTCTACCCACTACGCCAAAGCCCCGTCCGATGTCTGTGGGTGTGTGTCTGTATGTACGTGTGTTTCCGAAATTTTGATCCTAGGTTTCTCACGAACGAATGAAGCTATCGGGACCGTCAATATTGGGATCGAAGCATTTTCAGGCAACTTGGAGGGGATTAGATTTTGGATGAAATTGGTGCAGTATATATATTGGTATTAACAATTTCAATTGTTTATAATGTTCCATTGCATTAACTATTAGAGTTAGCGTAAAATTTATATAAGAAAAGTTGTTCCCCATATAAAAATACGTATTTTATGTCGAATGACTTTTTTCGACAATTTGCATAATTAAGGAGGTATGACCGTCTCAAATATTATGTCTGTAATGAGTGAACGAATGAACACAGCGCTGTCACGACGATTCCAATCGAAGCGTTTCGGCGCAACATCGAGCAGTTAACACTTTGGATGGGATTCATGCAGTATGTGCAATGTTATTAACAATGTTAATTGTTTATACTGTCCCACTGGGTAAAATATTGAAATTATTGAGAACCGTCTCAAGAGAGAATTATTCCTTATACACGGAAAGAAATATTGCATAATTTTTAGGTTAACAGTTAGCCAAAAATTAGACCTCTGGTGCTTACACGGGGAACCAAGTGACAGTTGATACAAAAATTGGTCACCTGTGGTGTCTAAAAATTAGACGTCCCGGTAGGCTAATTTTTAAACTACCTTTTCCCGTAATATTTAGGCATTCTGGCGTCTATTTTTTTGTTTTCCTTTGTACTTAAATAATAGTAAATTTCAGTACACTGCTCAAAAAGTGACAACCTTAAAATCGTATTCGCAAGAAAATACTTTTCATGCGAAGGAATCAATATTTTACGTCATGGAGTCTGAATTGTTCAGCTACTGAATAACGAAAAAACATTTAGGCTGGAATAAAAAATTATTGGAATATAGGAGTACAGGGCTAATTGGATCACATAAAAATATAATGATGTACATAGTTTTGCATGTTTTTTTTCTACTCTTTCTCTATTCGTATTCGCCTACGGAACCGCTGGTAGGCATTACTTCATGGGCAATACTACGGATCAGAGTACCCACCCATTGCGGCTGGGGCCGACTTCGCCATTTCAGCTCATCGTATTTCTAATCACAGGGTAAAACTCCAGAAACCCCTGTGGGGTTTACGATGGCGGGCGTCTACGATGGAACCCTCCCTCCCCCCCCCCCCGCGCGAAGGGTCGCGTTCGGTCCCGGCTCACGGTCTCACTTCAGGGATACCGCCGATAGCACACACGGAATGTTCCTGCCATCGGTCGGAGTCCGTGAGAAAATATTTTTCAGAAAAAATATTTGCAGTGAGCGGGAAGCGAACGCGGGACCTTTAGAATAGTAGGCAGACACTCTACCCACTACACCAAAGCCCCGTCACTATAGTTTGATATAGTTTGATAGTTTTGCATATGTTTGTCTTTATTTGTTAGGGAACGTCAAATATGTTACATCCAATTTTTAATTATTGATTTGCCTCCGGTTGAAACCCGAAAAATTTGTGATACAATGCACCCGTCCAGGTCATTCAATTGCAGCAATTTCCAGGAATAGATAGCATTCATGATACGGTATCCTTGAATATGTTCATCAAAGCAAGTATTCAGAAGCTCCTTCGCAAAAATATAAAAATGGGAATTGTTGAGGATAATGGTTTCAACGATATGAAATAGGGGACATTCTTCCGAAAAAATGACTATTACTCTTGCTTTCTTAATTTCCTAACCACCGTATTCAAATTTTGGTATTGTTGAAACGATCATTGATAGATCGTTTAAATGTACAAGCAGCCAAGGTACTATGTCATGAATGCCATCTATATCTAATAAGCGAACTTGTTTCACTGCTTTCTCCTTATAACTAAATAATTCTGGAGTTTTGCTTTCTAATAGGCAAAAACTCAAGTTAAGTTGATGCATCACAGCTATTGTTTTACATATATTTATTCTACATACCGCCGTCCGAGAGACGATTTTTCCTTCACCTCTGATAGTGGAAATCTTGGAAAGTGGACCACATAATGTCATGACCCTCCAATAATGAATTAAAAAGTGATGCTTGAGTTTAAAATTCGCGGGAAATATGTATCTGTGGAGTTCTAGATAGTCGCGGACTGCGACGTGCATTTCATCCGGCGTATCGATACCTACGTCATAACTTAATAATATCTCAACAACATCGCGCATTCGCTCGAATAACTCCCTGACCGAATCGTCTTTTGCAATTAAATGCCCAACAATTAACGGCAGAGATCGAATCGAAGTACTCATTTCTGCAGCAGTTATAAGGATACACTTATTATCAATACTGTTTTTCGAAATTTCTGGAGGCTTGTTTTTCATTGATCCTCGGCCGTCATTGAATCCTTTGATCCTTTCATTCAAGGCCGACAGAGTGAAGTACTTTTTTTTATAAATAAAATCATGCAAAATCAACCCCACATCGTAACGACAAAAACCTGCTAAAGAATCATGCGTAACATCAACAGATAAATTTATCATGGGATGAAATCCGCTCACCCCAGTGAAAACATACGCTTGATTAATTCCTGTCGTTTTACTTTCATTTTTCTGTAGGTCCTTCTCATAGTTATCTTTTGTGCGTAATGAAACTTGGCTTTCGTCTATATATTTGTTAATTTCTGTATTACTAATCAAACAGAATCGGCAGAACCGAAGATGCTGGAAGCTTTCCGTAAAGCCCAGAAGTTGGTGCAGACCTAGGTTGTCACCTATAAGTAGAGCCAATTTAAAATGGATTCTCACTTCACGGTTCGGTAAGTGAATTAAAATGCCTGTTTCTTCTAGAAAAGTCAACTCAGCCTTGGCTTTTGAGAAAACGATTGTATTCGAGAAATATGTGCGATCCAGACTGTTGAATAAAATGAATACAAATATACACTAAAGCTTGGCTTGAAAATGAATCGGTAGACAAGGGACACTGATATAAACCGCGCCGAATTTTGAAATACCCCTGTGACTCCCGAGTGTATTGTTATTTTCATAATCGTCAAAATGCAGGAATAAGTGTAAGACGATTTTATGTAGATCACTATCCAGACTTGCCCACAATTCTCCTTGTATGAAGTTGGAGATGATGGTTCTATCGTTGAGCAATGCTCGTCTATAATCTAGAGTTTGTTCCAAAACTGTAGGTAATTCGAAAAATTTATGTAAAACTTTTCGGAGCGGAATAAACTGGGCCACCATTTTTAGAAAATGCATAGCTGTATCCTCATTCCCAACTCTATAATCTCGCCGTTCACTCAACATCAATCACTCTGGTGGTCTGAGAGTACCTCTTTCTTCGAAGGCTTTAAAACATCGATGCTCCTTTGTCAAATGGCTACTCCTGATGATAACATCCTCGACACTATGTTTGGCTTCATCTATGCTTTGGCTCTCAGTCATACAAGTCACAATATCTTCACGAACTTTACTCATTAGTGTTTCGTAAAGACTTGCAGTACGATTGATTATTTGCAGCGATCTTATTCTAGCCACGTCGTTGTAACTGTACAACTCGGCCACAAATCGAAGTGGCTCATTCTCCCATATCAGCGAAGTGCTCACTTTGGGCAGTCCCACGACTTCAGCATGTACTTCTATCGAGATATTTGGCTGTGGATTGTCTACTAAAGATAGGTCGATGGGGTCTAGATCTTGATGCTCGTCGATGATTTATACATCGTTTTCATTCCCAAAAATGCTCTCAACATTGACTTCGATTTCTAAATTAGTATCGAGAGGACGAATTTCCGTCATGTGCCTGATGTTAGCATGCTTCCGAAGACTAGAAATGCGTACCGACGTGCGCACATAGGTACTCCACAAGTAAAAGAACGCCGATCCGAGTGACAATATCGCAGATGTTTTATAAACTGTTGTTCAGTAGGACTTCGCTCACCGCAAAATTCACAGAAAAACATAACTTAGACAATTTGGAATAATATTAATAAAGAAAATACAGAAAAATGAGAAAAACGAACTCAAAGAGCCCTGTCTGAGATGAACTTTTGAGCGTGACCTATCAATGCATCGGTATTACTGTTGCTGGGTTGTTCGAATTCAGCAATATTGTAAAATGCTTTTTGGAGGAAGAGGCATAGTTGCACAATGCGTTTCGGAAATGTCAGGCCCAAAGCAAATAATGTTTTAAACCAAAGATCAATTGCATGCAGTGACGAATATCGTTGGATCCTCCACTGTGTTGTTTAAGCATACATAAGCTGATGTTGGGTTGTCAACAGGTCCAACGAAGATGGGAATCGGCTGGAATGTTGTACCCTCCAATCTATGTGGAGTTCTTTCTGCGTTCAATGCTACACTGATGTCTGCTGCGGTTTCGACGGAAATGACGAACCCATCACGCTTTTCCTGAGCTCCAAGCCGATTTTGTCTTTGATTATTAGGTAGCAAATACAGAATCACGGCATCTCTTCGATCTATGTGAAGGAAAAGGATGTTAATTCAGCATTGAAATCGAGGAGTTCCATACTGGACGAAAAATGAACAATCAAAAACAATTCTTACTTTGTAATTCTGGTAATGCAATCAAGAGGGCTTTGTCTGTCAGTGTGAGGCTATTGCAGGTATTCAATCTTTCAATTAAAAAGTCTCGCGCCTGACCCCATCGTTGCAACAATTCTCCAGCTTCCGGATAAAATGCTTAAAAATCCCTCTCCAACTGAAATCGAAAAAAAGGTTATTAAAAACCCAACCCCGATACAAGTTGGCCATCAAAACAGGGTAGTTTCATACAAGGTTAAGAAACTGGAAATCTTTCTTTTCTGTACAAATAACACGATGGGTATAAAACATTGCAGATCTTACCAACGAGGCACCAGAGGCAACTGTAAGACATCGAAACCTAGCACAGTAATCGAAGAAGCTGATATCACTCTTCAATAAGTTTCGACGAAGGACACGGGAAACGTTCCAAAGATTACGCAACTCTTCGATATTATCCAAGTTTTCGTTGATGCGTTCCTCAAACTCCTCAAGCGTTAGCTCACCAACGTCGTCTGCTTGTGCATGCTGAACGTTTGGAGGCCCCAAAATTCCCTTCGCTCGTAGGGTTGATTGTTTGAATTTGAAGTGCTTCAACAACGTTCCTCCGACTGGTATTTTGCGACTCCTTAGAGATCTGAAGGGCCTGTAGTAGGTGGCTGTCCTCTCCCCGTTGAAAAGATCCACAATTTCTTGGGCCCACTGAATAAATTGCCTCTTGGTGATGCTAAGCAAGATTATGCAATCTAATGTCAATATTTTTGATACAAGTGCCTATAATAAAATTGAATTCATTGATTCTTACATCAATTTTTGTAGATATCTGACTCCTTGTTCCCTAAATACTCGGTCGTATTGTCTGTCGACTTCATCCTTGATAATGCACCGAGTTAGTAAATTGCGAACATTCTTTTTCAAATAACCCACTGCAAGATAAGCTGCGATGATCGTTTTCCCGTCCGCACTCTTCAGAAGCATCTGATGAAGAGTCTAAAGTTCAGGGAAAATATATTTCATTCATTTTAACCATTTTCAAAATTTCTGTTTTGAAAACTTCTTGGAAATTCATATTTTTCTTCCAAAATTATTCGAAATTAGAATAATCTATAAACTATTTTTTCAACCTTTTGAAATATTTCTGCAAATTACGACAATATCCACAAATCTAAAAAAAAATTGAAATTGTTAAGAATGTCCGTAAATTGAGAAGATTTCTCAATACTCCTGGAATTATACTCCAGACAATTTTACTCAGAAATGTTTGAACATTTCGAAAGGTGCCCGAAACTTTTATAGTTGTTAAACTTATTTCACAAATTCTTGCTAATCGAAAGAAAAGAATGCTCTGGGTTTTTTTCTGTGTTGTTCTTGTAGACGTTAAAATTTCCTTTTTTTTTTTTTATTAAAGCACCAAATCTTATGATTTATACAGTTTGTTCAAATTTTCTGAATTCTCGTAAACGTAATAAAAATGAACGTTTTCAGAATTTTTGAGTTTTTGAACAATGCAAAGCTTTTTAACTTTCAAAATTTCTTTGGTAGTTCGTCAGTTTTTCTTCGCAATTATTGCAAATTTGACAGATGCAAAGAATCACCTTCTTGACCTTTATAGAAATTTGGAAATGTGGAGAATGCTTGTGATTTGTCAACATTAAGAAGATTTCTGAATGCTCAAGTTGCTGAAGTTTTATAAAAAATGCAAATGTTTGAACCGTTCCTGAATTTCTGCATCTAAATTTTTTGAAAATTTTCGAAGAATGGTGGTCAAGTTTAAAAGTTCCAAAACTATTCGAGATGTTGAAACTTTTTTAAAGGTCTAAAATACTTTTGTGATTACTTTTGAGAGCCTTGAGGAACATAGAGAGTTCAAACATTTTTCTTAGTTACTAAAATGGTGGTAAATTTATGGAAATTCGAATTCCAATTCGGAAATGTTGAACAGTGTTCCTCCTCTATAAATTTTTTATATGAAAATTAATTCGCCTCTTTACCTGAAAAGATTATTTGAAATACTTGAAATCCATGATTGACTGTCAGTCAATACATACACAATATAAAAATCGAGACCTAATTTCTTTTCGCAGAATATAAGTATTTGTAGATTGAGAAAAACAGATTTCGACGGAGTATTATATTATTTTTCCTTCTTTCCGAATTTTTTCGAACTGGGTTCTCAAAGTACTCAGGATCAGCCTTGAAATAAGCTGAAATAAGAAAGCGATGACAAATGAATTATGATAATGATAATAATGACGTGAAACGTAATGAGCCTTATCAAATATAGGAATGCAATGAGTAATATAATGATAGTAAATATACCACCATACAGACGATGCACTAGGAAATAACACAGCCTCACAGTACATTATAAAATGAAATCGCCCAATCTTCTCTTTCTTGTTACCATTATCACTGGAAAAAAGGAACAAAATTACTAACCATCACCACTTAACTAGTAGCCATATAAATAAACAATAATGAGGGGTGAACGGAATGGAAATTCATCTGTTGGGTCGGAAATAAGGTTATGCCACATGGCCAGAAGCATGATCGATGCAAAATCATTAGAATAGATTGTGGATATTGTGTTATTTGCCTTAGAATTGCACGAATAATTTTTTTTTAACTTTTCCTCACAAAACATGCAAAAAAACCGTTCCGTTGACATGAGATTTTGCGCGGTTATGACGAACGGCCATTTTCTACCAACTTCCGAATCTTCCCGAATTAGCACGAGCGTACACGAAATGAGGGGCGACAAAAAAGTAGAGAGAAGAAAGACTACAAATTAGACTCCTGGAGATTAAATGTCAGACTCCGAAGCTGAATTGGTTACCGTTGATGACTAAAATTTAGTCAAATTCAGTTTAAAAATTGATCGAAACTGAAAACTAGACCTTAGTCGGCTAAATTTGAGGTACACTTTAGCTAACTTTTGGGCTAGAAGGATTAGTATTTAGATCTACTGCGGTTAGTTTTTAAGATATTTTCAATTCGTCCCACAATTAGACTTCCAGTTGGTTAATTTATAGCTGAATTTTCTTTCCGTGTATGAAAATACACCTTTTATATGTAATGATTTTTTTCCATAATTTGCATAATTAAGGAGGTATTGTCGTCTGAGCAATTTGACATACGGGAACAATGCATATCACCAGCGTTGTTCCTCATACAACTAGAATATACTTAGCGAATGGATATGTCGACAATTGCGACAATTCCAGTTGAATATTTGTATTGGGCTTGAAACTCAAACTGAATCGATCGCGTGCAGTAATCATTAGTTTTCAGTTCAGTTATTGATATCACTGTTGGGTTTGCACATCGCCATGGTTGCGTTCTTATGCTGTACTGAAATACAAAATCGGGGAGTTTTGTTTGTGCACACATTTGCACCCCACTACTTTTTGTTTTTTGATCGACGAAAACTTATTATTTTCCAGGTCGGACGGGAACGATTTATGCGAAAAATGTTTCGTTCAATTGCTACTAACAAATTCATTTGTTAAGATCGTTCTATGGCAAGTACGGTTGGAGGTGCGAAACAAAGTGTTTAATGAAAGTCGTTCCACACGTAAAAATACACATTTGATATTTAATTACTTTTTTTCTAACAGTCATAGTTAATAGTTATTAACAAATTCAATTGTCCAGATCGCGCTATCGCAAGAACGCTTCGAGATACGAAACAAAGGGTGTAATGCAAGTCGTTTCACACGTAAAAATACACATTTGACGTTCCATGACTTTTTTGCCAACACCCATAGTTAATTGTCCTTAACAAATTGTATTGTTTATCTAACTACTTCATATTAAGAAATATAATTAACTTCCCGATATAGGGAAGTTATTGTAATCACCCCGACAATCGAAAATCGGATTTTCACCAGATCTCCACGGTTCAAGGTCTCCCGAATCATTCTAGACCATTTTTGGAAAAAGGTCTGTATCTGTGTGTGTGTGTGTGTGTGTGTATGTTCGTATGTATGTGCCCAACTTTTTCGTCAACGATTTCTTGAAAACTAATGGTCCGATAGCATTAATTTTTTTCTCGATCGATGACTTTTCATGTAATTTAGTGCTGATTAGATTCTGGAAGGAATCCAGTCAGCAGTTTTCAATAATTTCCAGAAAATCGAAAGGCCAAAAATCGCAAATCGGGTTAATCAACGGTCATCCATAAACTATGAGAGTTAGCGCAAAATTTATATTAAAAAAGTTGTTCCCCATAACAAAATAGACATTTTATGTAGAATGGCTTTTTTCCATAATTTGCATAATTAAGCGGGTATGGCCGTCTCAACAATTATGTATATAATAAGTAAATGAATGAACCCAGCGCTGTCATGAAGGTCTGAATCGAAACCTTTCCATTCAGAATGGAGTGCATTACATTTTGGATGGCATTCGTGCAGTACATGCAATGTTATTAACAATTGCAATTGTTTATAGGATTCCACTGGGTAAAATATTAAAGTTAGCAGGAAACTTATCTGAAGAAAACTATTCCCTATATGAAAATACAGCTTTTACGTGAAATAACTTTTTCCATAATTTGCATAATTAAGGAGGTATGGTCGTCCGAGCAATTTGAAATACGGGAACAATGCATATCACCAGAGTCGTTCCTTACACAACAATGCACATTCAGTATGACTTTTTTCAATATAGGTTAAAACATATCGCGAGTTGAACTAGAATATACGTGGCGAATGAATATGTCGACAATTGCTGGCCAACTGTCGAAGAGCGGGATAACTACGTAAGTACAGAGGTAGATGGGGTAACCAGGCGGACGAATTCCAGTTGAATAGTTTGATGGGCTTAAAAATCAAACTATAGTAATCCTGTGCAGTAATTATCAATCGTAATTTCAATTATTGATATCACTGTTAAGTTTGGTCATCACAATGATTGCGTGTGTATGTTGTACTGAAATGCCAAATCGGGAAGTTTAGTTTGTGGCTCATATGGGGCACACAGATTTGCACACCACTAGTCTGTATCTGGACCGATGTTCTCTGCCTGCCAGATTGTAAACAATCAATGATTGAAAATAGTTATAACACATTACCCCCCTTCCCGTTATCATACAAAGGTCGAGGGAATTTCGTCGTTGGATTTTGTGTTTTGTGGGAGAAAATTCGATTCCGTGCTTCATGAAATCCGTTTCAATGTATCTCGTGGAGTTGTCGATGTATGGAAAAATGACGTAAAAGGCTTGGCAAAAACTGCCACAAAAAGTTTTCCAATATTCCGTAATGAAACTACTCGTTCACGAAATATTTGACTTTTTAAGAAAATCTAACAAATCAAAAGTTATATTTTTCTATAGGGAAGTCATTTTCCTTTTCAGAACTCATTGGTTAACTGATTATATCAACTACACAATTAGTTATACATTACGTTCGGTACAAAAATAAATAACTCACCTCACAGGTAATGTCCTTCTGACATATGTGGTAGCGTCGAGTAGTCTCGGGAATGGCATTCGGTTTCAAGGTAATTCTGTCTCGATTCATGGTGTGCTTGATCCCACCAGGAAGAAGTACTTTAGAACTCCCCAATATACCGTCCGATCGGAAATGAAGTTCGCACAAAACTTCAGTGTTTTTTGCCTTGCGAACTAGACATTCTTCCCACTTTTGTCGAATAAAGGGTTTTGAAGCCTGAAATAATAGCAAAATTATTGTTGAATAACTCAGAACATTATGGTCAGCTGTATCGATGAAACCAAATTTTCAAGATTTATGTTAACTAAACTAAATTTTTCAGATTTATATGCACACTTACCTCAGGAGGAAATCTAAGCAATGTTTTATTATCCAGGCTTTGTTCTTTATTTTTTTTTTCACCTGCACCTCCGGATTTACAACCGGGAAATCTTCGTACTTCGTACGTGTGCGGTGATAGAGTGGTAGCCGCGACGCCTGTGGTCATTTTGAGACTCACTGTGGATGACCACCCGCTTTCTCACAATCTGACGCATCGCCCAGTTGAGTTGGGCCTCCTGGTCACTATTCCCCATGGTAGAGCTAGAGGCTCAGATCTACGGGATTGCTTGACGCCACATGAGTGACGATTCCGACGCTCGTTATCACCCCGTGTGAGGCAGGGCGCCACTAACACTTCGGGAGGCCGTCAGGCTGAGCGACGGCCCAATAAACGAGGAACTCAATTTCAATTCTCTTCGTTAATATTACGGATTTGTTTCCTAGCGTTCCCTCGATTATTTTTGCGTCTTGAAAGAAAAGTATAATTATCACATTGAATAAATGCGAGTATGTTGTGGAAAAATTACTGATTAGTAATTTAAATGCATTCTTTCCCATCAAACCGAAAAGCCGAATTATCATTTCAGCTAGTCACTATGAACTTTCACTTCTGTCGCGTGTCTTCATGACACACCGTATTTTTTTTTTTTACCTTCCCGATCTTAGGGAAGTTGTTGGTATGCGTCCAAAAATTGAAATTGCAAATTTCCCTTGATCTCCACGTTTCATGATCCCTAGCAACGTTTCCAACCATTTTGAGCGAGATGTTTGTCTGTGTGTGTGTGTGCGTATGTGAGCATAATTTTGTCGAACGACTTCTCCTAGACAAATTATGGGATTTGCTTTTTTTTATACTCATTGGATGATTTTCCGCCTAACTTAGCCCTGATTAGATTTTGATCATAATCGACCCAGAGATTTGGTAGTTATTAACAAATGAATTGTTTATATCGCTTCGTCGTGAGAACAATTGAAGATACGAAAAAAATCATTCAATCAAATTTGTTCCACAAACAAAAATACATATTTAATGTCATAAAACTTTTTTGGCTGCCACCTATCGTTTATTGTTATTAACAAATTCAATTGTGTAGATCGCTATATAGCAAGAACGATTAGAGATACGAAATAAAGTGTCCAATAAAAGGCGTTCCACACATCAAAATGCCCATTTGATGTTTTATGACTTTTTTCCCAGCACCCATAGTTAATTGTTATTAACAAATTGAATGGTTTATGTCGCTCCATCACGACAATAATTAGAGATACGAAATGAGCTGTTGAATGAAAGTTGTTCGACACGTAAAAGTTGTAATGAGTTTTCCCTCATAACCTAGAAGCGATGACACTTAGCCAGACTCCGTATGAACTAAACCCAAAATACAGGTGAAACTCATTACCTTCGGCCCCATTCTCTGACACCACTAATAAAAAGAAAGAAATCGAACAGGGGTAAATTTTTAATCGTAACCTCAATTCGCTAACCCGGAAGATACGTAACCATAATGTTCAGGACGGGTTGAGAAAAGGACCAGTCTCTCTTGTTAACAAAAAAAAAAAACCAAGATGGCGTGTTGTTGAGCGTTTGTGAGGTCCCGCTGTGAAGTGTCTATTATAACGGACAACCTTGTCTCTAGAGTGTCTCATTTGGAGATATTTATGCGTTGAAGGATTGCAATCGTTACAAACGTATTATCTAGTGACCTTGTAACCGGTGAGGAAATAAAAATTCCATTTTTGGGAGCACGGTTTGGCTCCAGTGTGACACGTGGGATTTTTAGTGCTGGGCATCTACTTTTTTTTTTTTAACTTCTCCGGTTTTTCTGTGACTTTCTTTGAGTTGAGGCCTTTTTACATGTGATTAATTGCGGTGTTGGTAAAAACGGTTGCTTACACCACTCATTCATTACCCGTGCTGGGTACTTGCAACTATGGCAAGTCTATCGCAGCCCCCTCACTCGGGCGGGTCACAGATGTCTTCGCGGGATACTACAGTACCATCAGAGCAGTCAGCTATTCTATCCTCACCACATGGAAACAAGAAGTGTTCTGGATGTGAACTATCAATTGGGAAAGCGAGGTCAGTTTGCTGTAAATTATGTGGTGTGTTATATCATCGTGCTTGCGGAGTTATTGCTGCCCCACTTCCGGATGGGTCATATAAACGTTGTTGTGTTCCGGTGTATCCAACAAGATGTCACCTGAAGTAGCCGAATTTCTAGCTGTGGTTAGAATGGAAATTAACCCCAAATTGACAGCAATACAAATAACTGTTGACAAAACTAACAAGAAAGTCGATAGTACCAATAAAAAATTGGATGGGATGGCTAAGGAGCTAGTTGCCGTTGAAGGGAGAATTGTCGGTGTTGAAAATGATATGTCGGTCCTCAAAGGGAGAATAAGTGCTATTGAAAATAACGTGGATCTAATAGTGTCACCTCTCGTTTAACGTCGTTATGTGTTAATGAACTCTCGGAACGTTGAAAGTGTGCAAAAACTCTAATCGTCTTTGGGGTCATTGAATGTTTGGATAATAACGCTATTATCAGAGCAGACCATGATAACTCATTTATTAAAGAACTATTACTAACTGTTAATCCTGAGGTACAGCCAAAAAAAAAATATTCTGCTAACGTACCTAAGCCCAGACCCATTAGCGTTACCTTGCAGGCTGAAAAGATTGTGATCTCAATTTCACAGATTTTTTCAAGAATGAAGCGTGCAGGGAAATTGTTATCGACCTATCAAACCCTGATTTTGACCTCAGGCAAAACTTTGGCCCAGAGGAAGGAATTGGCTAGAGTAAAGGACGAACTAGTTCAGCGCAAGCTGAAGGGGGAAACGGACATTCGGATTATTACGAAGCATGGATTACCAACAATCCACTATCGGTGGCACCGATGCCTCAATCCACCACGCTTATCTCGAATCCAGCCCTACTCAATTCTGCAGCACCTTCCTTGGACGCACGTCTGACTCCAATAGTGGCTCCTTAAGTAGCAACAAAGAACTTTGAATTTTTTATCAAAACACAACTTGTATTCGTAACAAATATGCACAGGCGTTGTTAACTTGTTCCTATTTTCGTTATGATTTTATTATTTTGATGGAAACATGGCTGTCAAGAGATAGAGACTCCTCCGAGTACTTTGATGAGAAGCTGTATGCGGTTTACCGGGGGGACAGGGCTGATCCGATGAAAGGACGTGGGAGTGGAGTGCTGATTGCACTCAGGCACTCTATTTCTGCCAGGGCGATTGACCTATCCTCAATTAAAGAATCGTTTGTATACATTGGTATTATGGGTGGTGCTGTGGCAGTATGGGGGGTGTCTGTTATTTTCGTCTTTTAAATTCCGCCTGATGTCTCTTCTACGGATTACTCTGAGTTCTTTGACCGCCTGTCAGAGCTTCGGGTATTGATTGACTCGTATGTGACGATTTTGGGAGACTTCAATGTGTCGCAAATGGAATTGCTAATAATCCAACGTGTCTGTCGTCACACATTAACAGAATTAGAAAACAATCACGTATTCCTCACATTAAGTTGGTTGACGGTCTTGAGGTTCATGACCCCGTTAAGGTGGTTCAGGGCTTCCCCTCGTTTTTCACTAGTACATATGTACTGCCGCAGCGCTCTGCTGCTTTAGAATCAATGCCTCTGAATCACTTTGGGGATAACCCCTGCATCAACAAACTTGGAACTGCTACAGCACTTAAGTCCCTTAGCACGAAATTAACTGCTGGTCAGGATTTAATTCCTAGCTTCCTTGCGCACGACTGTTATCAATCACTGGTTGATCCCCTTCACATAATTTTTAATAAGACTCTTGAACAGGGGTGCTTTCCTGATGTGTTTTTTTTTTTTTTTTTTTTTTTTTTCCACTCTTTCTCTATTTGTATTCACCCACGTCCCCGCTGGTAAGCATTACTACATGGGCAATACTACGGATCAGAGTACCCACCCATTGCGGCTGGGGCCGACTTCGCCGTTTCAGCTCATCGTATTTCTGATCACAGGGTAAACCTCCAGAAACCCCTGTGATACGATGGCGGGCGTCTACGATGGAACCCTCCCCCCCCCCCCCCCCGCGCGACGGGTCGCGTTCGGTCCCGGCTCACGGTCTCACTTCATGAATACCGCCGATGGCACACACGGAATGTTCCTGCCATCGATCGGAGTCCGTCAGAAAATATTTTTCAGAACAAATATTTTGCAGTGAGCGGGAATCGAACGCGGAACCTTTGGAATAGTAGGCAGACACTCTACCCACTACACCAAAGCCCCGTCACGCTTTCCTGATGTGTGGAAGGAAGCTAAGGTAACTCCGGTTTATGTATCTGGGGATAAGAGTAACGTGCTGAACTACAGAGCAATCTCAATATTGTGCAACTTTTCCAAGTTTTTTGAAAAATGTCTATGTCAATACATAAGTCACTCCTTCTATGCGTGTCTGTCACCTCATCAACACGGCTTTGTCAGTTCGAGATCTACTGTTTCTAACCTGACTTGTATCTCTCATTTTATTAATAGTGCCCTTGCAGATGGAAAGCAGGTTGACGTGATATACACGGATTTCTCGAAGGCGTTTCACCGATTGAGTACGGACATTTGACTTGAGAGGTTGACGAATATTGGCATTGGAGACAGGCTTCTGCGCCTACTGGACTCATACCTTCTGAACAGGAAGAACTATGTATCCTACAATGGTCACATGTATGAAGTAAATAAATAAATAAATGAATAAATAAACATTTATACTTTATTCTGGGCCCCAGTTCATTTTTAATGCTGCGGACTCAACGAACCGCTACAACGCCTCGACGTAGATCAGGTCTGGCTGACCCTTCTGAATCTCCTTAACTTAATTTCTAAACCAAATTTTTGAACTAAGTACACCCTACTGGAGGATGCGGGTACGGGGTTGCCGGTTGTTCAGTGTGCGGGTCATGTAGAGAGACGGGGTGGATTCGTGAATAGTACAACTCAATACAATAAATATCTACCATAACGCGGTAACTAGACCATCATGGGCAATTAAAACGGTAGCGATGACATTCAATCTTAACGTTACGGTAGTAAGAATGACTTCGATAGCTTCCGGTAGTAATGATATCGTCCGTGACTCGCGGTAGCGGTGACATCGCTCGTGATTCACGGTCACTATGGCGTCACTATTAATACGTTTTAGCGATGATATCATCGATGACTCACGGTAGCTATGATGTCATTGTTGACATCCGGTAGCCATGATATCATCGATGCCTCACGGTAGCTATGATGCCATGGTTTACACACCGTAGCCATGATATCATCGATGAGTCACGTGAACGAGGAGCAATAATCCCATAATACTAAATTCCTGAGCCGATTAGTGTTTAGGGATTATCGGATTAAGTCTGGAATTCAAGCAATAAGTTTTCCGATTTTATGTAACAACGATAGGGTCCCCATGCAACACCCAATTCCAACGTAATCTAAGCGTGACAAAAAAATTCATGCGGTAACATTTCTCTCGGTAACCAATTCCACGTCGAGAACATGATCCGCGAGTTTAACGGGATACGTAAACATGATCGGTAGCAAGGCATCCCGTTCGGTAAGTTCGGGAGGAAGAGATAGAGTTACCTTTGCCCTACGAGACCATAGTCATCTTTAGAGAATTCCATCCATAAATTACAGATACGGTAACAACGAGAGCATAGCCAAACCCACCCGGAATTACCTACATCCCATACCATGTATGAGAAAAACGGGACTATCGCGATAACATAGCAAAATCGGTATAGTTCTCTCATACTAAGTATGATAGAAAAGGTGGCTATGGCGGCAGCACATCGCGATCGGTAGCACTCACTCATACCATGTATGAGGAGAAACGGTAACCTATCCTGATCATAGATCGCGATCGGTCATCAGCTAACTCATACTTATGTATGAGGAGAACGGTAGCTATCTCACTCATACTCTGTATGAGGAGAACGGTAACTATCTCGCTCATACTTACGTATGAGGAGAACGGTAGCTTTCTCTTTCATACTGTGTATGAGGAGAACGGTAGCTATCTCACTCCTACTATGTATGACGAGAACGGTAGCTATCCCACTCATACTATGTATGAGGAGAACGGCAGCTTTCTCACTCATACTGTGTATGAGGGGAACAGTAGCTACCTCACTCATCCTATGTATGAGGAGCACGGTAGCTATCTCACTCATACTGTGCATGAGGAGAACGGTAGCTTTCTCACTCATACTGTGTTTGAGGAGAACGGTCAATATCCTGATTCTAAATCGGGATCGGTAATTGTTCCACCCATATTCGGTATGAGTAGAAACCATACTACTCTAACTTTTCTATAAAATGACTTTTTCTGATTTTAGCCTAAATTCCCATATTTCACGAAAAATTTCCGGAGAACACGTTTTTTTATAAGAAGAAGACTTTTAATCCTCTTGCAGCACGTGTTAATTTTATTGAAAAAAAAAATTCCTCCGCACTGTTTCATCACACAAAAGCTTTTGATGGGGTGGCACAAGAAATTTAATTTTTAACGACCACCCTAATGCTTATGCTGTGCTGAAAAACCAAATCGGGAAGTTTTGTTTGTGCCCCGTATGGGGCATACACATTTGCACACCACTAGTTAATAATTATTTTCTAATTAATTGTGTTTTTATGGGTCCCGCCCCACAGCGCCATCAGCGCAGGTGCAGTGTGTAGGCGCCTGGGACTTTTGCGGGCACTCAGCTGTTCATTATTTTGAATATTGCTTCAAAAACAGAACCAGTAATGACCAGTGAACAATTGTCAAATAATTGATTGGTTCAACTGTAGTTCGATTTTTGGGGGCCACAGTAATGGAGTGTGGGGCAAAACGGTTACTTGGAGGAAAATGGACATCTCCAAAATGTGGTCGAATTTCGCATTTATTAACATTTTCTGATTTTTTTCAATTTTTGACATTTAGTGGATGAGAGGGGTAAATGGACCCGCTAAGAAAGCAGTTATTATTAACTTCCCAATATAGGCAAGTTATTGTAATGCCCCCGAAAATCGAAAGTGAGACTTTCATGGTATTTTCACTTTTCTGGACGTTTCACATCATCCTGAGTCGTTTTCCGAAAAGGGTTTGTATGTGTGTATGTATGTGTTGTAACGTGACTTTTTCTAGTGGGGTAGAAAAGCCCGTCACCTTCGCCCTACTTCCCCTATATCAAGGAATTTCGTCACAACAAAGAAAAAAAAAGATGGGCGCCAGGTAATGTTTACCGGAATTATCAAACCTCAAACCCAAAACGAACAACAAAATCCAAAACTGTTTCGAATGCGCATACCAAACAACAGAGAATGCGAAAAACTTGATCTTCGGGGAAAGGTAACGGTACCCGGTTCGCCCAGTGTGCTAGGTTGTGGAGAGAGGGGTGGAAATGGGGTCATTAGGCTCATTACGCAACTAAATGTAACCACACAAAAACAAAAAAAAAGGAAAATAAAAACTCGAAATGAAAGTAAGCCTCCAATGAAGATAATCCACTAACCAAATTTTTATTTTTGAAAACTAATTAATCAAAATTTATTCATTCCGCCGTAGTTACATGTCTCGGCAGGCGAAAAGGTCAAAATAACAATACTAATTCCAAGAAACTCATAATAATACTCCGAACAAAGGAGTCGGAACCCCGAGGTGATTTTATTCGCGCAATATTTCTCTCCCATACTTTATTTCGAAAATAAGGGAACAATATTTTCGCAAGCATGACATCATACCTACTAAGGATAGACGACACCGAGGTAATCCCAAAAAATCGGACTATAAGAATCCGATGGAAACGAAATAAATTTTCACTAAACGGAGATCCCTAATCCTCCGTGAGGAAGAGAGATAGACGAAAAACTCAGTGCGCGAAAATTCACTTCCCGGGGGAAACTTAAAAGTCATTTTTAATTTCGGACCGCTCTGACGCGAATACCGTTCCGTGGAAAAACAATATCGGACCGGGGATATAATGCCTCCGGAAAACCCTAATGAAGGGAACGCGACCAAAACGGTGGGTTTCGGATAAAATCTCCCCGACTTACACACTTTTTTTTTTTGCGGAGTCGGATGGGAAACGGCGACTTCCCTACCCGAAATTTTGCCAGATTTTCAGGAATCTGGAGCCAGCGAAAAAGCCACTGGAAAATTTCCTTAAGTTATCTCCAAACTTCCTTCCATAAAACCCAGTGAAAATTCACTGGAAACATTCCCCAAATTTGCATTCCAAAATTCGCTCAATGAAACACCAGTGAGAATTCACTGGAAAAACTCTCCAATGTATATGCAAAAATTCACTCAGCGGAAAACCAGTGAAAATCCACTGGAAGCATTCCTTAATTCATATACAAAATTTTCATCCACAAAAAGACCAGTGAAAGTTCACTGGAGAAATTCCTTACATTCACTAAAAATTCACTCATTAAAAACGAGTGAGAAATCACTGGAGAACTTCCTTACATTCACTAAAAATTCACTCGTTAAAAACCAGTGAGAATTCACTGGAAGAATTCCTCAAATTATTCCCAGGAATTCACTAAATAAAAAGCCAGTGGGAATTCACTGGAACAATTCCTTAGAGCCTACCAAAGTACTCACTCATTCAAAACCAATGAGAATTCACTGGGGAAAACGCCTTCATTTGTATCCCAAAATCCCTTGCATAACAACTGCTAAAAATTTTATAACCAAAAATTCACTCAGCGAAAACCAGTGAGAATTCACTGGAAAAAGTCCTTAATTTATCTCCAAAAACTCATCCCATCCAAACCAGTGGGAATTCACTGGAAGAATTCCCCAATTTATATTCAAAAATTCACTCATGAAAAACCAGTGAGAATTCACTGGAGAAATTCCCCAAATTCTAACCAAAATTTCACTCAGTAAAAACCAGTGAGAATTCACTGGAGAAAATACCCCAAATTATAACCAAAATTTTACTCCGTGAAAACCAGTGAGAATTCACTGGAGAACATCCCCAAATCATAACCAAAATTTCACTCAGTGAGAACCGGTGCGAATTCACTGGAGAAAATACCCCAAACTATAACCAAAAATTCACTCATGAACAACCCGCGAGAATTCACTAAAGAAGTTCCTTCGTTTATTCACAAATTCACTACTTATGTCAGAGCCAATGAAAGTCCATGAGAACGGGCCCACAAACAGGTGGGAATTCTTATAAATTTTAGAACCCATGAGAACTCATTGGAGTAACTACTATGCTCTATGAACTACACTGATCAAAAGCCAATGAATTTTCACTGGAAAACCCCATAAGTACATGGGAAAACCTCAAAATGAGGGGCAATGAACGTTCATTGGATTCAAAGCCCAATAACTCGTCCACTCAGAGCCAATGATAGTTCATTGGAATGGGTTCACCAACAGGTGGAAAAATCCCATAAAAATTCGAGCCAATGAACTCTCATTGGAATAATTACTAATAGCTATAAATTACAGGGATCAGAAGCCAATGAAAAGTCGTTGGAAAAATCCATAAATACATAGGAAAACCTCAAAGTTGAGGGCCAATGAAAATTCATTGCAATAAGCCATGAGAATTCATTTATAAAATTGTAACAAACAACTCACGAATAAGAGCGAATGAATTTTCATTGGAAGAAATAATGAGAATTGATTGGACGAATTACTCAAATTATGATAAGAAACTCACCAATGCGGCTTTCTTAGGGGTTTTCCTCTTTTCCCCGCCATTTTCCGGTCGGCACTTCGCAAAAATATACACTTACTTTCACTCGTGGTGCTTGTCGACGCTTGTCCGTCTTCGTTCGATCTCAGATCGACTGACCTTACCCGCGCGTATTCAATCAGACAAAGGTGTGAAAAATCGCGACCCACCCCTCCTTTTGCCGAACCTTTCCGAAAGGGCGCGGACAATTTCGGGACTTTTGGCGCGCCAACTAACCAAAATTTTAAATCTAACGTTTTGCATGACCTAAATTCTGACTTCATAATAACTCTACATTTTCGTTTTTTAACCGAATGGGTAGGGATTATTTTGATTACCGGGATTTTTGGCGCTTCTCGCGGGTGATTTCTCGGGGATTTTTCGAAGTTCGGAGAGTCTCAATTCTAAAAATACACGCAAATTTCGCAGACTCGATAGCAACCTGGCAATTCGTCTGAACAATGGTTGCTGTTGTTCACAACGACCTTCCACCTAAACCAACAAACTTCTTCCAACCCGACTAAACTTTGAGCGCCGACATTTCAGTCGGACCTATCTCATTCCCGCGAGATTAACAATAGGGGTTTTTCCCCTAGAGTGATCGGATGACTCATATTTCGGCCCTTCTTCGCGATGCCCTACGGGTCCCTCAAAAATAGACCAGATAACCCCCAAAATTCCCTGTCCTCTCGATTATTCCCTTGGAAGTTTAATGCTAACGTTCAACTATAGCCACCCGAAGGTGGACGCGAATCTTTCTCCTTCTCCCTTATGAGACTCCTGGTTCCCGGATTTTCATCGCGTCCTATCATACTCCTACTTCCTAACGAGCAGCCCTACCTGATCGTTACAGTGTGTGTGACCAAAAACATTGTTTAACGTTTTCGGAGAAACCCACGTAGCGATTTAAATTTTTTTTTTGGTCGACACGACTTACTATTCCCCAGGTCTGAAAGGAACGATTTATGCGAAAAATGACTGGTTCAATTGCTACTAACAAATGCAATTGTTTATATCGCTCTATCGCAAGAACGGTTTGAGATACGAAAAAAAGTGTTCAATGAAAGTTGTTCCCCGCCACGAAATACACATTTGATGTTTTATAACTTGTTTTGATAACACCCGTAGTTAATTGTTAGAAACAAAAAAGATTGTTTATATCGCAGTCGCGTGAGAACGGTTGAAGATACGAAACAAATTAGTTGATGAAAATCGTTCCACACACAAAAATACATATTTGATGTCGTATAACGGTTTTGCTAACGCCGATAGTTAATAGTTATTTACAAATTCAATGTTTAAATCGCTTTATCGCAAGTACGCTTGGAGATGCGAAACAAAGTGTCTAATCGTTTCACACGGAAGTGAAAGTCGTTCTACACGGAAAAATACACATTTAATGTTGTGTGACTTTTTGTTCTAACAGTCATAGTTAATTGTTATTCACAAAAAGGATTGTTTATATCGCTGCATCATGAGAACGTTTAGAAATACGAAACAAATAAGTGAATGAAATTTGTTCCACACACGAAAATACATATTTCATGTTGTATAACTTTTTCTACTAACACCGATCGTTCTTAGTTATTAACAAATTCAATTGTTTAGATCGCTCCATCGCAAGACCGCTTCGAGAAACGAAACGAAGGGTGTAATGCAAGTCGTTTAACACGTAAAAATACACATTTGACGTTCCATGACTTTTTAGGAAACACCCATAGTTAATTGTTCTTAACAAATTGTATCGTTTATCTAACTACTTTATATTAAGCATTAGAAATTTTTCTAATATTTAGAAATTCCGGAAACTATATAAACTCCATAATTTGAGACATGGGCAGAAATTGTGGATCTAATATATACAGCGGAACGTTCGGGAAGTTATTGGTTCGACCCGCAAAGGGCCATACCCACATCCCGTTTATGCAATGTTTCTGATTATTACCATTACCCGAAACCATGTTATGTGTCCCTCATTTTTTTTTTATCTTTAATGCTTTCGATCCATCATGGATATGTGGGCTTGTGGACCATACGCTGCACCGCGTTCACATGACAAGACATAGGAAACGACAGAAAACCTATGTCGGGACAGGCAACCGCCCGCTCATCAGACATTCCGAAAAAATTCTCGCCCGATGGGGGATTTGAACCAGGAATCCAAGTGGCAGCGCTAAGACTGCGCGCTTAGTCCACTCGGCTATTCTGATGACTTGACTTGAAAATTGTTTATTAACATTTGTTATATATACATACTATGTACAGTATTAATATCTTAAATGCTACGCTCTAGATCACCAGCCATTGGCTTTATATCTAATTTATTCAAAGTTTAACCTAATTTTTCATTATTACAAATATTTGTGAATTTTTACAGGATGACTCGATATAAGGAAAAATGACTTCTAAAAAAACTTATAAGTAATGAGTGTATGAGAGGAGGGGGAAAGTGGTATATACGGGAAGGTGGGACGAACAGGTGGTCAGCGGGACCAATTGGATTTTTTGTCAATATTAATGTTTTGGAGCTGGGGTTTAGGATGGGATTGTAGCTTCAATTTAAATGTCTCATTTATTCTATCGATGAAATCACCTATGGTTGCCATGGCGTATCGTGTATCTCCAAAATGGTGGTTCTTCTTTTAAAATTTCCTATTATTCGCAGGAATTTATTTTGGATAACTTGAAGATGATTCAAGTGGATTTTTACTGCATTGTGCCAGGCGGGACAATCATAAGTGATAATCGGTCTGGCTAAGCGCAGGAGCTTTTAGCAGATTATATAATCTTATTAGAATAATTTTAGTGTTCAGCTTAACTTCGTCTATGTGTTTTTCCCCAGGGGTTTGGAATCAATATGTAAACCTAAGTATTTAACAGAGTTCACAGGAGTGATTTCATGGCTACGAATAGTCAAGGTGTGATTGGCCTTGGAGCTAGTGAATAAGATTGCTTCTGTTTTGGCAGTATTTACATGAATTTTCCATTTCATGAGCTGACTGATTGTAAGAGCAGCTGCATTTTCGCCTCTTCTAACAGCTTTTTCTATCGATTCGCTAGCTGAGTACAGAGCGATGTCATCAGCATAGTCAGCGATAGATACATTTCTAGGAATTCTGCTGAAAACAGAAGCATTGTACAGGTTAAGCAGTACGGGGGAGAGGATAGACCCTTGTGGGACCCCTGCGACTATTTCAATTTTTTCCGAAAGCGAAGTGTCGACTCGAACTCGAATATATCTATTTGAAAGATATGATAGTAAAATTTGACATAAATACTTAGGTACATTTAAGCTGCTGAATAAGGCCTGTGGGCCAAACAGAATTAAAGGCCTTCTCGCTGCCAGGAGAAGAAGAACGGTATCTTCTTTCCGATCTTTCGCGGATTCTATGTCGTTTGTAATTCTGACCAGCTGGTGGCAGGTCGAGTGTTCTGAGCGGAATCCAAATTGATTCTCAGCCATTAGTTGTAACTCTTCTATTGGTTTTTGAGACGAGCTAAGTTTAGCCAATACTGGTAGGAGGCTCATAGGCCTGTAGCTCACCGGATACGAGGGGGGCTTTCAAGGCTTGAGAATCGGTATGACCACCGCTCCTTTCCAGAGTTCCGGGAAATATTGTTTGAGGAGGCATGCATTATATATCTTTGTTAGTAGGCTTATTGCTTTGATCGGGAGGTTTTTTAGTGCTGTGTTGGGAATGTTATCCACACCCGGGGCTGATTTGTTTTTTAGTGTTTTGATGGTGGAAATGATTTCACGGGGACTTGTGAAGAATTTAATGGGAGTTTCGATAGGGGCTTCGAGGATAGTTTTTTTTCACATGACCTGCGACTTGTTGTTCAAAAGATTTGTTTCCTCGGGAGGCCGATAGTTCGTGGATATTTGCGTAGTGTTTACAAAGTGTATTAGCATTTTCATGGTCTTCTGTGTGGAGTGTGTTATTTGACTTTAGTGTGGGGCTTTTACTTTTACCGGTGTTATTAAAATATTGAGCTACGCGTGAAATAGGGTAATCTTTCAGGTTCAAGTTTCTAAGTTTGTTGTCCCAAGATGATTATTTCCATTCAATTAATTTAAGTCTGATTTTTTTTATCAGCTGATTGAGTTCGGATTTAAGGTAGCGATTTCGCGTTTTTTGCCATCCTGATCTGATATAATTTTTGAGTTTTATTAAGGATGCTATTTCGGGTGGGAGGGGGGTATGGGTGGATTCGGATGAGCGGGTGGGGGTAGAGGAATCGAGGGCTGTTTGAATAATTTGGGTGAAATGTATTATGTGTTTATTGATTGCTTCACTGTTGTTACAAGTCGTGTTTGGTGTACAAATCTCATCATTTAAGATGTCCTTGAACTTTTTCCAGTCGGTTTTCGCATAGTTTAATATTTTAGATGATTCTGGCGATGTTGGTTTTCCATAAAGTGAGAAAAGCAGTGGTAGGTGATCTGAGGGGGATTCGGAAAGTGTGGTGAAATTATTAATGATAGAGATGTTGTTAGTTAGTAAAAGGTACTATTGTACTAGGAGTGTTAGAATTATGAGGGTAGTGTGTAGGAACGTCTGGAAAGAGCGGATTAATTTTTTGTTCCGTCAAAAAATTCGAGAGAATCTTACCTGATTCGTTCGGCCTAGCAGAGGTCCAAGCAGTGTCCTTTGCGTTGAAGTCTCTAACAATAATTGTTGGAGCACTATATATAGTGGGAATCCAGTGGATTATAAATTGAGTAGATCCTCGTTTTCCTATTGTCCACTTGGACCTCTACTCCCACGTATTCGGTGAGCGACAGGAGATCATGCGGAAGTGTTCTATGTCTCAAGGTTTTGTGGACTGCCACCGCAACACCACCACCTGCTTTGGCCGTTCTGTCTTCCCTGATCAGCGAGAAGTCTTGAAAGTTAATTTTCTTCGTTTTGCTGTTTAGCTTAGTCTCTGAAATCAGACAAATTTTAATGTTATTGCTACGGACAGTGTGTAATAACTCGTCCAGGTTGGGTTTGAGTGCAAAAATATTAATTGCTAATATGTTGGTTATGTTTGCAGGGGAATCGTAGGTGTTTCTGAGGAGGGTGAGAATAGGTGAGCATAGGATGTGATGATTGTGATCCTATCAATGGGGGTGTCAGCTCTCTGGAGTTTAGAGAACAGATATTTGAGCTCTGAGAGGATTGCGGGAATTCTGAGGGTTTGTAGTTCATCAAGAACTTGCTTCGCTGTATTAATGTAATTTTTTGTGGTACTTAAATATGATTCTGAAACATGTGTCTCCATTGGGATGATCCTATGTTCAGCAGTAGGTTCGGCAACGGTCCTTCTCGAGGTTTCCACCGTTGGGAAGAACGAAGCGTAAGTGGGCCTAGACAGGTTGGCGATAGAGGTTGGAGTTGGCTCAGGGACTGCAGGAGACTGGAGGCACTGGATGTTTCCTTTCCAGATTCTGGATTGTGGCCGAATGAGGTGTAGAGGGCAATTCCATCTCTGCTCTCCTTGGTGGTGGTGGTGGTTGTACTCTTTTTTTTTGTGCCTCCATAAATTTGGTTCGCGCGGCGCACTCTATATAGCTCGCTGTGTGAGCTAGACCATAGTTTGCACACTTGACAGAGTTGCTAGTGCAGGCTTTAATGTCGTGATTGCCTGCACATTTCACGCATCTGGGGTTCAAGTTGCAGTGCTGACTGGCGTGTCCAAATGTTTGGCACCGGAACCACTCTGCTGGTTGCTGGGTTTTAATGTATTTTTCTATCTTATATGTATGAAAGAAAATGATTTTAATAGCAGCGAAGCTGCTCAAGGTTACATCGGGCCTAACCGTTATTGCAAACACCGGTAGTGGCCTATTTTCCTTGCTGCCTCCATCCTTGTTTGTTCCCACAAACTACCGGACTGATATAGTATATTTCGATACAAGTGTGATGGGGTGTTCACGAGTGCGAAGTCGGCACGAGTGCCTCTTCTACCACCACGAGTGCGCTCGGCTTCGCCTCGCGCCGCCAATCGCACGAGCTGAAACACCCCATCGCACGTGTGTCGAACGATAGTTTTTGACAGTGATGTTACGTTCTACGAGTGCCGAAATAGTTACTTTTCGTTTACTAGTTAACGAAAAGTAACTTTTCGGCACGAGCTGAACGTAGCAGCAATGCCGAAAATACCTTTATGCCGTGTTTGGATATTTCGGCTTCAATTTCGTGCTCGCTAAAACTGGCGGGAAGACTTTTGTGATAAACAAGCTTACCTGGCGAACTTCGTTCCGCCTTCGATCCAATCAATAATTTTCTTCTCATTTTATTAATTCACATTTTTCCATATGAAAAATACATACAAACATTAAGTATTTCAATGATTCTTTATTCTCCTTTTTTTGTACACTTCATTCAAGTTCCTTGGTATACAATACATTTTTTGTTTTGTTATTAGGTGCAAGAACAAACAACGCAGATGGTCTTCCCACCCTTGAACATGCCACATATAATTGACCATGTGAAAGACATGGGTATTCCAAATTCAAACCACATACTTTTAAAGATTGACCTTGTGATTTGTTAATAGTCATAGCGACTGCAAGACATACCGGAAATTGAAGTCTTTTAAACTCAAATGGCATATCGGTTGGTATCATCCGTATTCTCGGAATGAGAACTTCCTCCCCTTCAAGTTTTCCTTTGAGTATCGTCGCGTAAATCACATTATTCATCAGTTTCTTTACCACCAAACGCTTCCAGGTACATCCAAGGCGTTCAAAAATTCTATTGGATAGTTGGTAGCTTCATCTTCATTCGTTACACAGTCAATAGATTTGAATGAATACATTGGTCCAATCATCTCATTCTGACTCATGTAGTTTACGTCATCTACATGTTTATTCTTCGCCGCTAAAATTGCTCGCTCAGTCAACCATTCATTATTTTCGTAATTCATAATGATGTTTTGGAATAGTTTGTTTATAAGTTCATCTTTCGATGAGACAAAGTTACAAAAATTAGAAGGAAATGAAATTAATCCGCTCTTTTTTTCGACAGGTACTTGACCATTTCCGATATTCACCAATTGCTCTGAAGAATCTTCTGCAGATGTATCAGTAAGCAAAGCAACTCTCATGTTTGTTGTCAGCTGAAGTTTATTCACATAGCGCCATAGACTCGATGATTTGAGGCAAGCGTTGATTTCGTCGGCACCCGTTGATCTTGGAATTACAGGCAGTGTTTGCCGAAAATCGCCTGACAGTAAAATCATTGCTCCTCCAAAACATCTCGAGTCATTGCGTATATCTTTCAATGTTCAGTCAAGTGCTTTCAATGCGCGTTTATGCGCCATTGTGCATTCGTCTCAGATGATGATTTTCGATGCTGATAACGCTTTTGCCATTGCCGAGTTCTTCAATATTTTGAAGATTTGATGGCAATTTCAATGCTGAATACGCCGTACGGCATCCTTCTAACAACGTGGCTGCTATCCCGGAAAAAGCAACTGCAACGGCAATGTTGGATCTCGCACGAACAGTGGCTAAAACTACTGAGATGAGGAATGTTTTACCAGTTCCACCAGGGGCATCCAGAAAATATAAACCACCATTTCTATCATCAATTGCCTTCATTCACGTATCATAAACTTCCTTTTGTTGATTATTCAACCGGGGTACATTTGTTTGAACTCCTAAATTTACTTCTTGGTGATCATATTCACGTTCCCATTCCAATTCTTGATTCAATACGTCATTCATTGCTCGATTTGACGCTGGCATTCCTAACCTGACTAATAAAGTACCGCACATCATGTAACACATATCTTCGATCAAGAGTAAAGGCCAATTATGTATGTACTCATTCATCTCAAGATCTTCATTTCTTGAACTGACACGAATTTCATGTAAAATATCTTCTGACATACTATCCTTGTATTTGTCCCATAGGAGAGATGGGTTTGATGGGAAGCATGTTGAAATGATGATAGCAAATAATGTACGTATCTGACTTGGTGATGCAGAGATGATGGCTTCAACGATTGTTGTATCCCGATGTGTATCGTTTTCTAGTGGATTGAGTTCTTGACATGCAGCACGATATGTTGGGAATATTATCCCGTTAACAGTCCGTAGTGTCTCAAATGACGTTGGCCCACGCACATTTACCAGCAACATCCGCAAATAAAAGCATTCATCATTCTTTGGATGAATTGTATACATGCGACCAAGAGCATTTGAAGAACGCACATCCGGATAGTTAGGAACCACCTCGCCTTGCTTCCGTCGTTGAAATGTCTTCGATGAAGCATTCCAAGTGTAATAACGTGGCATCTCTGAGTACAGCAAAGTTCGTGCAAACGGATCGCTTTGGTAGATCGAAAAGAAACTCGTCAATGTTGTCGCTGGAGGTGTTTCAGCACGTTGAGCAGCATTCGAAGCCGTGAAATAGACTCGTTGACCATTCTCCAGATGGACCGCCAAATGCACAACAGTAGGATGACTTTCGTGAATAGAGAATGCGAATATACGCCAAATCGCTTCATTACAGTGCACATAACGACCAAGTTGATATCGCGAAATTTCATCATTGGTATTCAATGATTGCATTCTAAAAACCGCCATATCGCTTCCTTTCGTGACATACTTGCAAATGTATTTGATGAACTTTACTGAATTGCAGTACTCAACGTTGCAATGTGTCTTGAACGTTTTGGAAAGAAGCGGCGAATATGGAACAATCCAACTCTTGTCGATAACGCAATCGATTCTTTTCACTCTTGTTATGATAGTTCGACCGTTATCATCTGGTGATCGACGCCGATACAGTGGATAACCATCGTTGCCAGTGACGGTCTCCGCCGTTAATTTTCGTGGATATCCTTTTGGACACTTTCCGTCGACCATGCAAGGTGATTGAGGATTGATTGCGCCACACGGTGCATGAATCATATTTGTAATTACAACATCATGTAGGTGTGGATCTGCTTCGTGATCAGGAATGTCTGCACATATGATATCATCTATTTGGTCTGGTTGAATTCTGTCCACTAACCAAATAAGAATGTGTGCGTGTGGCAATCCTCGTTTTTGCCATTCGATTGAATACAGCCAGCATCGAGTATCTCCGAAAACGCGTTGTGTAACAATGTAGTTCATCAGTTCCCGTATTTTTTGTCTAAATACACGTGCTGTGATGTCGTGTCGATCACTTGATGTTTGTCCGGGTAGCAACAATTGAACAATTTCTATCCAGTTTGGATTACAGGTAAAAGTAATGAAGAAATCAGGCCGACCGTAATGACGAACATATGTCATTGCATCTTGCGCATATTCATGCATATGACGTGGACTACCTATGTATGTTGCCGTCAGAATAGTTAATCTGCCAATATTATCTGCATTTCCTTCATTACCAATTGCATCCCGTAAATGGATATACTCCTCAGAACGCAGTTTGGCTTGCTTCATTCTGATGAAAGTTAAACGCTCCGTTTCTATTTTGACGTACATATCCACGCAATACTGCTGAGACAATCTACGAAACCGCAGCAAATAATTTTCTTCATTTTGACGAATCATCAAACGATATGCGTAATAATTCATTGAGCTAACTTTCTTTGTATTTTCTTCTCCTGTGATTAAAATATTAAATTTGTTGTCTATCATTATAAATGTGTTAATATAATTTTTTGTCGAATCAGTTGTCTATCTTTTTTCCAAATTTCTCTATACAATCGACTCCAAATTATTTTGGTACTATGTAGTGCTTTTTTTTCCTGGAAACTAAAACCAAACAATTTAATATGTACGTCATGTGAAACTATGCTATTGATACTCACCCGTCGATGTATTGATCATTTTGATATTAAAATAATATTCATCTTCTCCTTGCCAAAACATCAGCGGGTATTGCAACGTGTCATAGGAACGATGCGTCTTATATATTTGTTGCAGTTGTCCATTATCGCGACGTGTTAGCACAATATCGCGTCTTTCCACATGTTCACCAACAATCAGGATTGTCGGAGACAACCTCTATTGTCGGAGCGTTAAATGCGCGTTCGTCTGTTCCATATGGTCGTTTATCTGCTCTGATCACGACTTTGTAGTCATCATTTGGCATACGCTCTAAAGCACTTTTGAACAATCTCACCAGCGCATGATGTTCGTGAAGTAGTTCCTGCAAATCTTTGAGAATTGTTCTTTTCATGGCTGCATTGATCTCTTGATGTCTATTAAGTTGTTCTTCCATGTCGTCCATGCAGTATATTTGTAAAAATTGATGTTCTGCATCTTGGAGAGGCTGCATTGATCCAATTCGATGGTGAATCAGTCCGTGGATCTTCAAAATAAAAAACAAAGAAAGTATTACCTATTTCTGAACACTTTTTGCTTATTTGAAAACATACTATGTACAAATAAGTGTAGTAACCTATTTTTCTACTTTCAAAATCACGTAGTGTAGGACCCATTATTCTCTTTCGTTTCAGACGGAAAGATTGAAAAAATGATGAAAATAATCTTCAAAAATGAAAGGAATTTTTCTCAATAATGAATAAATTAATGTGTGAATAAAATTAAAGCACATGAAGAGGAGTGTCCAGAGCACTCTAAACGTCTGCATGAACTCAAAATTGATAGTTTTATTAATTTTTTATTTATTTACTTATATTAATCAACTGCAATGACCGAGAATAATGGCCCCTGTACCTATATTTTTCTACTGTATTTTGTGTAAGACCAATAATTAATCAATAAATACCTTGAATGTCGTATTGAACCCTTGACCTTCGACAATGTCTGCCCCAAATGAGGTCATTTGGCAACAACTATTGTATTTTCTTGTGCTTTCAAGGAAATGGCGTGATTCGGGGGTGTCGCCACAAAGCAATGAATGCAATGGCTCAGGTGGTGGATTCAATAATGGCAATTTCACTTTTCCACTAAGGCAGCAAAACCCTGGCATTTCCCCTTCAAACTTCAATGCACTACAATGCTCACAAATAACGTCCATTGGCCCAATGCAAACGCTAGGGTGCAAGCAGTAATCAATGATGCGATCGTATCGAAACGCTGCTCGATTCAAATCACAACATGATAAACCTCTTCTTGTGCGTCGAAAATTGTCTATTTCTTCATTTCTGTTGTTCGCTCGACGATTTCGCATTGCCAACCGAGCCGTTTCACGGGCTACTTCACTTTGCTCTTGTGATTGCGAAGCACGAAGTCGACTCATGCTAAAGCGGCACTCTTCACGGGCATTCACGTGTTCTTCTTCAGTCCTTTCATTCACAATGTTTCGTTTCCTTCTTGCGTTACGGCTTTGTCGGTAAAGATTCGTTCGTCTTGCTCTCGGCATTGTTAATTATAATTCAAAGATAACTCAAATTAATGATTATTACTGCTTATTTATATGTCATAATTTATAAATTTCTAACCATACAAATTACGTTGGGCTGTTTTTTACGTTTTCTAATTCCAACTCAGATGCGTTTTTGTCATATCACGATCCATCGAGACTTGCATTCTATTCGATTTAACCTTTTAATTATGTCACACCACACGGAAACGCGGTCGAATAGCATCGCATGCGAACGCGTTCGAATAGAATAAAAAGTATCCTATAGCAGTTTCCTGGTACTGCTACCTCTGTACTAATTTTCAACGAAATCGGTCCAGCCGTTCTTGAGTTATAAGTGGCCTAACTAACACGACTTTCTTTTATATATATATAGATTTCTTCGGACGCTCACTTTTCAGACCGAAGGTGTAAAAATTGTAATTTTGCCTTTTCAGGATACTTGCAATTTTATTGTGATCCTCCGTCGTTTGCAGATGGACGATCGTGGTGTTTCCATTAAACTTCATCCTGAAGTTTTTATCGGAGGCGTTGACTTGCAGGAAATTGATTAATTTTTTGTTCTCCAGTTTGTCATTTTCAATGACTATTGGAGGCACTGCGGTTCGTTTTTGAGCCTCTTGAGGCCCGTCAGGAGAGTTCGGAGGATTTTTCGTTTTCTTCGTTTTTTTGGGTCTTCCAAAGGAGGACTCATCTTGGCTTTCCTTTTTGGAGCCAAAAGAAGTTTGAGAGATTTTATGTTCGACACTTTGGTGCCAGAACTTTAACAAGACTTTGACAATTCACTGTACTATAATCGCCGTACGTTGGAATGTATATATCGTAGAGATGGGTAGACATGCGTCGCACGGTACCGACTCAAAACAAGTACTGCTCCTCTGATGTGGGTCCGTCATTTGAAAAAGTTAGGGTTGGTGTGGGTAAAATGGACCCCCCCCCCCCCCCCGTGAGAAGGTTATTGTAATCAATTTTTGAATCACTCCTACTGGTAAGAAAAAAACAATATACCGTAAAATAACTCACAAATAAGATAAATCATGCTGAACGCCTTTTCGGGCAATGGCCATTTTACATCATCTATCCACCGACGCACTACCCCATCCGTGCACATACACAAACACCTATCCATCCGCTAGCCCACCCCCCTACTTACTGTTTTACACATTCACCCTGCAATCCATGCATCAACCCACCCAATTATCTACCCACTCATGAATTCACCGATCCCGCTCCACGCACTAATTCATTCACCCCCCCCCCCCCGCATCGATTTACCCACCTACCCACAGATCCAACAATGCGTCCATCCACTCTCTTACTCCTCACTTTCAGCCATCCACACATAAAATAGAATAAACGGAATGGAGGTTTGACCCTCTACGGTATATATGTTCAAGATTTCGATTTGTGTCTCAAATTGTGAACGTTTTAAACTTTTCAAAATTACCAAAAATGTGAAATTTTATAATTCTTAAAATATAGAAAAGAGGAAATTTTGAAAAGAGATTTTCCCAAAATATATCCTTTCTTGCGCTAGAAAAAAATACATAAAACAACAAATGTGCATTTTTATGTGGGAAATGACTTTCATTGGAGACTTTGTTCCGTATCTCTAAACGTTCTTTCGATAGAGCGCTATAAACAATCCATTTTGTTAATAACAATGAACTATGGCCGTTAGCAAAAAAGTCATGAAACATCAACTGTGTATTTCTTCGCGGAGAACAACTTTCACTTAACACTTTTTTTCGTATTTCAAATCGTTCTTGCGATAGAGCGATATAAACAATTCAACTTGTTGATAACAAGTGAACGGATAATTTGTTGAAAAAATCACACCTTTCAGACCTGGAAACCACTGCAACGCGTGAATCGAAAAAAAAGGGAATCCCTCGAGTGGTTCCGCCGGAAACGTTTTTTGTTTACCCACATACACGCACACACATACAGACACTTCTCTGACATCACTTTAGGATGATGCAAAACGTCGAGAAACGTGAAAATTTTATCAATCTGGCACTTTCCATCTTCGGTCTCATTATAATAACTTCCCTAGATCGGGAAGTTAATAACAATTAACTATGGGTGATCGGAAAAAAGGCAAAAAATATGAAATGTGTATTTTTACCTGTGGAACAACTCCCATTTGACATATTCGTTCGTATCTCTATCCGTTCTTGCGATATAGCGATATAAACAATTGAATTTGTTAATAACACTGAACTATCGGTTTCAGCAAAAAAAGTTATAAAACATGAAATATGTATTTTTGTGTGTCGAACAAATTTGATTTAAAATTTTCTGCGTATCTTCAATCGTTCTCACGATGCAGCGATATAAACAATTCATTTGTTAATAACTATAGAACCGCTGGGTCGATTTTGTTCAAAATCTAATCAGGGCTCAGTTAGGCGGAAAGCTACCCAATAAGTATAAAAAAAATCGCATAATTTGTCTAGGAGAAATCGCTCGACAAAATTTTGCTCACATACGCACACACACACACAGACAAACATCTCGCTCAAAATGGTTGGAAACGTTTCTGGGGGTCATGAAACGTGTAGATCAAGTGAAATTTCCAGTTTCGATTTTCCGACCCATGCCAATAACTTCCCTAAGATCGGGAGGTTACTAAACAAAAGTAAAGTTTTCGTAATTTTTATAAACAAATGACCATAACTCGAATATAATTAATTCTATAAAAAAAAACATAAAACACTGTTTGAAGTTGACATTAATTTTCAGGCCAAAAGTCAAAATGTAAAACGGACGCATTTCGGCAATATTCGGGTTGCTCAGATTGAGCCGAGGTGACTAGCGCCGAAGCATTAGCTCGGCCTGTTCCTGTTCGAGAGTTAACGTGTTAGCAACGATTTTGAGTTTTCAACGGGTTTTCAACGCCAATCAACTTCGGTTCAACAGACTAAATTCAACTTTCGCCTGTGTGTTAGAGATTCGAGTGCTGAATTTACGCCTTAGGGGTTCAATTTTCTAATAATCGTTTTCAATGGGATTCCACATAAGTATTTAATCCATCATTAAATCCAACCAAGCTAACATCCACCGATACACGTGATTATTTCGCGATCGTCGCCTTTTCACAGTACACCAACGCGATACAAACCGTATCCCACCGTATTTCACCAGACAATTACCGTGTTTAAATCATCCCATACAACCACCGATTAACTTTGTATAAAGTGTAAATAATTTAGACAAGGGATTTATCCCAATATATTAACTGTTTGCCTTGTGGCTTAATCGACGTATTCAACTGGAATTTATTTCCATACTTCCCAGCTCCTTTATTCATCCCCGTCTATCCACCCTACAAAACTCAACGGACAAAATTTAGAAAATCAACATCCAACTTATAATATGGGCCTTCGAGCCGGATCGGGCGCTATTAGTGAGTGAATAAAATTGTGCGGGTAAAGTGTTTCCGACGGACAAAAGTGTATTTCGATTTCGTACATTAACAACCTTAAGTGTTAAGAGTGTTGCCAAGGACAATAGACAATTGGACATAGTGTTCGGGTTTGTTGACATTCCGTCAAGGTTGTGCGGAGACATTTTGAAATTTTCAATGCCATTATTCGGAAATCTTCGGGTCAGTTCGAACTCAATGAACCTTGCCGAACAAATCGGGATTAGAGTTCCCTCGATTCACCAGTAGGTGGAGCAACTAAGTCGGTAAAACCAACGGTCGGTAAACGTCGCGTTCGATCAGTTACCCACAACGCTAATTCAAGATGTCCGCCCACGAGATGTCAACAATGGAAACTCCTGAGATGTGAACAACAACACCGATCCGGTCAACGAAGATTGGGCTACAATCGTTGAACAGGACAGCAAATCTCCCCCTTTCGATGCCAACGTCATTATTAAAACTAGGACGTCTGAGGCTCCTGTCAACCCAATAATCAACGTCCCTAATGTCTCTCCAACAATCTCAGCTTCAACCATCAACGACATTGAGATGGTTTCCAACAAGATTGCTGAGTTCAAAATAATTCAGGCTGAATTATTAGAATTAACTTCAACGAACACAACAATTGAAGAATTAACGCGTAACGAGATTGATTGATGATGGTTTATTACTGTACATTATGTTGTACAAAAAGAAGGACCAACGGTCCGAGGAAACAAAAAGCAAAATTATAGCAGAAGACAGAAATGAATAAAGTAAGAATAAAAGTAACAGTAAGCAGAACTAGACAAGCAAATGCTACAGCAAGTAACAGGCCCACAGCTAGTAACACCAGCAAGTAACGCCAGCTAAGAGCACTAGGAGACCGAGGAGATATCAAAGAAATAAAGGGTAAGTCATGCAGAAAAGAGGCAATAGGCAAAAGGATACGAGGGCAGTTTAGGGCTCTAGCATATAGTCCCTAAGGACAGTCCGCAGTGCCACCTTGAAAGAAGGGAGGGAGGGGCTATCACGCACAGAGAAGGACAGTGCATTCCACTGGTAAGAGGCCGCTACATGAAAGGAGTTACGTAGAGACTACGTCCTAAACGGTTTGATAAGGAAAGGAGGAGCCTCCGAGGTCAGCCAACCAAGCTGCTCGCGATAAGGGGAGATATGCTCATCTTTCCTAGCCCCAGTGACATACCTAACACCCATATTGACAAGACGCTGGATCCTGGTGGACCGCTCACCAGACAGGCCATCATAAACAAGGCAACAATAGTCAACTGCAGGAAAAATTAATGCCCGGACAAGGTGTTTGCGAAGTCCAGGAGTGGTACTTGCACAGAAAAATCTGAGACGGTACATTATAGAGTTGACCCTCTGCGAAATAGAAGCCACATGACTTCTCCACGTCAGCTTACTATCTAGCACCACCCCTAGACTGCGCACCGAGCTCTCGAACGGGACCACCTGCCCCTCAATGACGAGAGATAGCCCCGACAGCGAGTAGACATCATTGACATACGCCTGAGAGCGGAAAATAATTGCCTTAGTTTTAGCAACATTCAGCCTCAGCCGATTGTCACGAGCCCACCCTCCAATGCCCACAGCCAAATCACTCATCATGGAGATAGCAGACTCAAGCTCACACCGCGGGAATCGTAGGTACCCTTGGAGGTCGTCCGCATAAATTAGATGTTCAATACCAGGAGCTAAGTCCGCACAAACATCATTGATAAATATGAGGAAAAGCAACGGACCAAGCACGGACCCCTGCGGCACTCCACGATTCAAGCCACGGAAAGAAGACATGCAGTTAGCACCACCCAGTGTCGCCTGGTGACGATCACTAAGGTAAGATGCAACCCAAGTGATGGCACTAGACGAGAAGCCTACCCTATGAGGCTTCTTAAGTAGCAGCAAGTGACAAACAGTGTCAAATGCCTTGCTAAAGTCAAACAGAAGCACCATAGTCAGTTGGCGTCGGTCTATACCAACACGAATATCATCCGTCAACTTGAGCAGCGCCGTCTATTGTACTATTGAAGCGAGTACTATTGAAGGGCCGAAATCCTGTCCAGCACTTTCGACAGAAAACACAAAAGAGAAACCGGTCTATAGTCATTGGCAGATGAAGGACTCTTTACCTTGCCAATAGCAACTACCAACGATTTCTTCCATATGGTCGGGAAGGAAGAAGCCGAAAACGGCCTGTTGAAAAGGAGTCGCAGAAATGGCCCAAGTACGGGAAGGGCAGCCACTACTACCGCTCGAGGAATGCCATCAGAACCCTTGGCCTCAGTGGAGAAATGCATAGTCGCATTTCTCACCTCATCAGCCGTAACTGGTCTGAAAGAAAAACCCAAGGCAGCAGTAGAGTCATCCTGGTGGATAGACCTAAGATAGTCAACTAGAGGAGGTTCTCCAGGATTATATGCCACTCCCGCAAAGTGAGCATTTAACATCTCAGGATCCAAGTCCGCAGGCTCCCCTGCAACAAAGGCCACTCCAAGGTGCCTCAGTTCCTTCCAGCTCTGAGCCGGTGAAGTTCAGGAAATCAGCCTGTCCTGAAAAAACTTCTGACGAGCCGCCTCGACCTCCCGATGCGCCACATCACGAGCCGCTCGGTAGTTGGAGAGAGCACGATTAGTGCGTACGCGTCTGTACACCCTATAGAGGCAATCTCTCTCAGCCATAAGATCATCAAGAATAGCCGTGAACCAAGGTTTGCGAGCAGACCGTTTGCTCACGGTCTTCATGGGCACAGCAATCTCAATGGCCTCACCAACATGAGAGAAGAGACACAAAGCCATGTCCTCCGAAGAGGATGCATCATTCAGGAGGACCGACCAATCACAGGCTAGCAAATGGGCATTGAGCTTCCCAGTATCCATGGCAGAGAAATGCCTGTAGTGGATTTCTCTCTCCATAGACACAGAGGGAAGAGTAGCCGCAATTAGATCATGTCCATCGATGAAAGGCACATCCGTCTTCCAGAAAGACAATAGTGTGTCCTCGCCATCTATAAGACATAGATCAAGCCACGTATCAGACACAGCAGTGTGATGCGTCGCACCATGAGGAACAAGGCAGAGACTATTGTCCGTATATATAGATCTCACAAGGACAGTATCAGCACTAGTTGATAGCGGATCCGCATTAAAGTCCCCCAGAATTACTTTAGAGCTGTAATCCTGGAGGTGTAGAAGTAGCGAGGGTATGAAATCAGAGCCCTCAACGAAGGGGGCATGAGGTGGTCTATATAAAACGGCAACAAAGGTGGGATGGAAACCACGACAAGAAATTTCACAGAATAAGTACTCAGGAAGACCTGGCTTCCTCGTCCAGATATGAGAAGAATGACAGAGGACCTTGGCTTTAAGACAGCAGTTAATGCATAAAGCGACCCCGCCACCGCGGGCATTACGGTCATGCCTGAAAAGCCTAAAGCCCTCCAGCGAGACAACATTATCGTCAACATAGGAGTCAAGCTTGGTCTCAGTCATGGCGACAATATGGAATGGAGGACGGCCATCCAAGAACAGCCTGACACGCTCAATGTGCGCTCTGAGGGAGTTTACATTGAGGTGACAGACTCGTAGCCCTTCACATGGCAGCAGCTCAACAGTGGAGGCAGGAGAAGGAAGAGAGGAAGCAGAGGGAGAAAGGAGAGTGCTATGTGATAAAGCTGGCGTTACCTGTGCCGAAGAAACTACTGGGAGCCCGACAGGAAGTTTTTTAGATCCTCCAGTGATGAAATTCTAGTCGCAGGCCCATCCTTCTTCCTTCTGACGAAGACTTCACCATCACGAATGAACGTGGAGAACCCATGCTTCTTCGCAGCATCCCTTACTGCACGCCTCAGATTGTACAGGTGCATTGGCAAGAACTCATTCACATTAATGAGTGAGACCTTTAATGGGGCCATAGCACCCGATACCTTAACGAGCACAGGATCCAAGGTCGACGAATGTAATTTCCCATGGCGTGCCTTCGCCATCACCAGACTACGACCGAGGTCAGACGAAGAGACTGTCACCACTATAGAAGTGGAAATTGGAGGTTATGTAGAGCCACAACCAAACTTGCAAAAAACAAAGCAGGTGCATCCAAGCAGAGAAGCAACCAATAGCCAGTGATTATATATCCAGCGATCGAATGCAAGAAGGCGCATGCAACGTGTCTAGAACAAAAACCGCCCGGAGGCGAGAAACAGCGAAATATGCGCTCAAAGTAGCAGGTAAAAAGCATGCGTGCGTTCTTACTTACAGAGAGAGAGAGAGAGGGTACATCAAGACATCGAGACGTACATCAAGGAGGAGTGGAGTGATTTGGTTGAACTCTCTGGGTCAATAATTATTAGAATACCTGAGGATCATCCGTACAAACAGGACAATTTGATTTTCAACGCCTCTCAAATCCAAACAGAATGCTTGAAAATAATTTGGCAAGTCAAAGGCCAAATTAACAACGAATTACACGATCGAATACCAACGGGCTCAACATCTTCCAACCAACTTCAGAGAATACAACTGAAGAAATTCAACGGCAAGTTTGCTTATTGGAAGGAGTTCGCTGACATCTTCCAAAATCTGGTTGGAAGACGGCATCACTTAGCGCCTGCCGAGAAATTGGTAAGGCTCAAAGAAGCCCTCGAGGGTCCAGCAGCGGACCTTTTGGCGAGTTTCACCGTAACGGATGCCAACTATGAGAAGGGATGGGATAAGTTGAAGAGACATTACGAGAATCCTTGTGTTATTGCATCAGCGCTGTTCAACCGAGTTGTCAACATGAAACCCATGTCCTTAGAGGGGATCCCAACTCGATGCCATCCAACGCACATATTGCCCAAGAGACAATTGATCAACTCATCAACACTGCGGGAATCAAACGAGAAGATTTCGGCGAACAATTCGTTTTTCACCTGCTCAAACGCTCTCTGAATGCGGAGCTTAAAACAACTTGGGAACAACGACTTGGATCATCCACCGAGTTTGTCCCACTTGAGGAGTTGGTGGAATTTCTCCAATCCACGGCACGTGGAATGACCAACGAGGATCATCTGGAGACATCCAAGGCCAAGACTGGCAAAGTGATGAGCAGCCCACCATAAGCCTCACAGCGATCTCGAGCATACCATACGTCTCAAACAACGGAGCCATATACTGAGACTCAACGTCCAAAGCCTGCAGATTGCTGTGCATTCTGTAAGGCCAAGCACTACGTCGGGAAATGCCCCAGCTTCCTAGGCCTTACACCCCGAAAGAGGTTGGACCACATCCAGGCTCACCGATTATGCTACAATTGTTTTGGCACACATTCAGTCTCCAAATGCAAATGTAGCGTGTCTTGTCGTGTGTGCCAGAAAAGGCATCACACATTGCTCCATCTCTGAGACATGTCAACGCCTGCTGAGAAATCGACATCGATGAGCAACTGAACGAGATCATCAACGACGGAGAATTCAGGTTCGAGTGTTTAAATTATTTTCAATTATATTTTATCACTCAGAACTCTTATTCTCACTCGTTTTCCAACAGATCAGTTGCCAAGAAAGAAACCCAACGACGATTCAACAACGACACATGGCAATGGAACAACAAAGTACCCAGCCAACGAAGTGGTTGCCTATCATGGGCATCCACCAATAGATCGTCCCACGGACCAACGACTCGTGCTCCTGGCGACAGCGAAAGCCAGAGCAATTTCAACGACAGGACAGCTCAAGGTTGCACGAATCCTCATTGACCAAGGATCTGAACTATCATTTATCTCAGACGAAATAGTTTGCCTTCTGAAACTCCAACGAACATCCTCCACAATTGGTGGAATTGCCACATGTAAAACTAAAGTGATTGTGTCAATAATGCTTCAGTCGATGACTGAGCCGCATCACCAGGTGATAATAACGGCACATATCCTGAGAAAATTAACATCTCGTTTACCAACGTTCTCCTGTACCTCTGCATTCATCGGATACCTCCAGCAGCTACAACTTGCAGACGACAACTATTTAAAACCTGGCCCAATCGATATAATCATCGGAGCTGACAACTATGGAGAAATCATCGGAGATCAAGTGATGAAATCCAACGACAATAAATTAGTTCGTCAACTAACCAAATTCGGATGGATCATATCAGGGCCCATCTGCTGTAATGATTGTTCAACGAAGGTTTCCTTAACGGCCGTGAGGAGATCTTCAAATATGCAATTAACGGAGCTTCTACAACGATTTTGGGCCCAGGAAGAACCACCAACATCAACTGCAATCAACGAGCTCACCAACGATGAATTAGAATGCGAGGAGCATTTTCAACGTACTCACCAACGAGATGAAACAGGGCGTTACATTGTACGCCTGCCACTACGCACATCGACGTCAGCCCTGGGGGAATCAAGGAATATAGCACTTCGCCAATTGCAGTCAGTAAGACGAAGATTAAATGTTAATCCAGATTACAAAAAATTGTATCATGACTTCATCAACGAGTACGAAGCACTTGATCACATGCCACGTGTACAATACACATCGGAGCCAACAACGACATATTATTTGCCGCATCATGGGGTACTTAGAGAAGATGCGATAACAACAAAGCTCCGAGTGGTGTTCAACGGTTCGAGTAAAACATCATCAGATGTCTCACACAACGACATTCTCCACGCGGGCGGAAAGCTTCAGGTGGACGCTACGGATGTTCTCACCTGGTGGAGAAAACACAAATTTGTGTTTAGCACAGATATTGTCAAGATGTGCCACCAAATCAACGTGCATCCAGATAACTGGGATTTACAACGTATTTTGTAGATCGACGAGAACCAACAAGTCGTAACTTATCAACTGAAAACAGTTACATACGGACACAATTGTTCTCCATGGCTCTCCTTGAGAGTCATCCAACAACTTGTCAACGATGAAGGCCACCCATTCTCAAAGGCTGTTCCATCCCTCACAAAAGGTCGATATGTTGACGACATTCATGGTGGAGCAGACTCAGAGGAGGAAATCGTTAGTCAACTACAAGAGATTTGCCACGCGGGCGGGCTTCCACTTCAAAAATGAACCAGCGACCGCCCAGACTTGCTCAGACAACTTATCCTGTCAACAGAGTCCTCAACGTCGGTGCAATTTGAAGAATCAATTGTGGAAATTCTTGGATTGTGTTGGCGTTCATCAACAGACACCTTCAACTACCGATCAAAGGCATTTAAGTCAACGAATTTCACCAAAAGAATTTTGTTATCGGAAATCGCTCAGATTTTCGACCCGTTGGGAATCATCACACCAGTCATCGTTCGAGGAAAGATTCTCATGCAGGAACTTTGGCTCCTCAAATTAAATTGGGATGATCAGTTGCCAATTCAATATAAACATCGATGATGGGAATTCCGAGATGATCTTCAACAGCTCAATCAACTTTCAATCCCACGATGGATGAGACTGTCAACGGATGTAACCAACGTGCAAATCCACGGATTTGCTGACGCATCAACAGCTGCTATGGGAGCAGTTGTGTATTTACGAGTCCAAAAGCCCAACGAACAGATAACAACAACAATTGTATGTGCTAAAACTCGAGTAGCACCATTGAAGAAATTGACTATTCCACAATTGGAGCTCACCGCGGCACGGTTGCTGACGAAATTGGTCGTCTGGATGTAAAAAATGCTGGAATTCAACGCTGAAGTCTATTTATGGTCTGACTCAACAGTCACATTAGCCTGAATTAACAGCAATCATTCAAGATGGAAAGAATTTGTCTCCAACCGAGTCTTGAAACTTCAACAAGACTTGCCAACGGCTACCTGACAACACGTCAGTGGAATCGAGAACCCAGCTGACTGTGCGTCACGTGGCATTTCACCCAGCCAATTAGCAGACCATAAGCTGTGGTGGCATGGTCCGGAGTGGCTATGTCAGCCCTCAACATTTTGGCCACAACAACCAATAATCTCATCAACGGAAGTGTCACTTGAAGAGAGACCATCAACAGCCCATCCAGTCGCTACTAGAATTCACGAGCTAGCTGGGCTCCTTGAACGCTATTCAACGCTCTCAAAAGTGCTTCAAGTCACAGCACCGATGAACCGAGCCATTAAAAGGTTTAGACGGATTCCCGGAAAATTGATCTCCCACAAAATCTCTCCGGACACAATCTCTCCCACAAAATCTCTGAGGATATAATCTCTCCAGGAAAAAAAAACTCCACGATAAAATCTCTCCAGAAAAAATATTCTATGTGATTTCTTGTTTTGGTGATAATAAAATTTCGATTAAATAAATACCGATTGATTATTTCATTGTGAAACATGTAATTTTCACCAAAACCTTCATTCTCTTCTTAAACATGAAGATTATATCCGGAGAGATTTTTTCTGGAGAAATTTTGTGGAGGAGATCTTCTCGTTCAGAGATATTTTATCAGGAGATTTTTCAGTTTGGAAAGATTTTACCAGAACAGATAATTTCCGAGAAAGTTTTTCCGAGAGATTTTGTGGGGAGATATTTTTCCCTGTCATTCGTAGAAATTCAGTATTTCCAGGAAATGATGAACCAAATTAGGGAAAAAGTATGCAGTGGTACGACGGTTGATCACTTTTTTGCATTGTCTGTCTTACCAAAGAGTTGGAGTGCATATAACAAGCTCTTACAAAAATATGAATAAATCATTATATGATTCTGGGAACAATAATAATAAATTATATCACCCCAGCGAAAAATCTCGAGCAAATCCTTGAAACAACGAAATTCTCATAAAAAATCGATTTTGAAAAAATTAAATTAATTTTGTTCTCAAATACCAATGACTGTTTTGACATAAAACTATTCAGGGAAGCTACATCTGTGCGTTAAAATAACAAAATTTCCGCAAAAATGGATTTTCAACGAATGAAATTAATTTTTTATTCAAATATCAATGGCCGTTTTGGTAAATAACTATTAAGGAAAGCTACATCGTTGTTGCAACAATTTTATCTGAAATTTTAAAAAATCGAAAAAAATAAGTTTTTGAAAAATTAAAAATTGTAGTTTTTCGAATCACCTTTCGAATGATCTAAACAAATTTTCTCAATTTCTAAATCGCGTTGAGTTATCGATGAAATTCAAAAAAATGCTTTAAAATACGGTTTTAAGCAGTAATTTTCAAAAAATCAGAACTCGTACAAAATTTTTTTTTCAACTCAAAAATTTCAAGGAAGTCTGAGGATAGAATAAGGATCATAAAAGAAATCGAGAGTTGAATCCGAGATGCTCATCATTTGGGTAGGCTGATTTGACGTGGAATTACCCAAATTCTACAAAAATAAAGCAAGCAGCGTATATACAGGTTGCGAAAATTATATTTAAAAGACATACTATTGGAGGATTTTAGCATGTATAGAGTCCTAACCTCTTTGATGGCCAATCAACTTCCATGCTTAAAATAACTCATCAATAGTATCGAATACGTCGTTTAAATGGAATCGTCATCAGAGGACAATTTCGACAGTGGAATTACAACAGTAACTCATTGATCGGATGGTCAAATCATACGTGATGTGATATTAGAAAAAACTACGCACCTCTTAGAGGGTTGTTACGGCAGGAGAGCTCGGGTTAAACCCATACACGTTGCTCCGATCTTATACATTTTGAGTAGTGATAAATTTATGAGCTTATAAAATTTGGTTTCTTATGATTCGGTCCCATGGTCCCGGAAAAACGTAGTGAGTAAATGAATATCATTCAAAGTCTTAAATATATATTCTCCGTTTACCTCCTTTCCTGGCATCCATTCTAAACACAGAAATCAGAATTGAAAAATGACGTTATACGTGGCAAATATGAAACTCCCACAGCAAGTTACATGAAACTCTTCCGTTTGAGTCATCAACAACTTCGATCGAATGATTCATTCACAAGAAATCGTTGGCCACAAATTTTGACGACATACACACACACACATACAGGCTTTTTGTTTTAAATAGTCTAGAAAGGTCATAAATACCAGGAAACGTGGAGATCTAATGGAAAAATGGTTTTTCATTTTCGGGGTCAAACCAATAACTTCCCCTACCGGGAAGTTAAAAATGAAAACAAGAAAAGTGAAAATTTATTAATTGAAATACCAAACATCTAATATCAATAAGACCAAACTTTAAGGTACTTTCTAATTAAGCTTCGTTCCGGAAGTAGGGCTCAACTCAGGTTCACGATTTAAGACTTTTTTTTGCTGCGAAATACGTTTTTTAACAATCAACCCTGGCGCCAAAATTCTCCTTAAACATTATTTAAACAAAAAGGACAATTGGAAAATGGGTGTGCTATAGTCGTTCACCCTTTTTTAACTTCCCGATTTTGAGGGAAGTTATTGTTTTGGGTCCGAAAATGGAACTCGGAAATTTTAGCTGATCTCCACGTTTCATGACCCTTAGAAGCGTTTCCGACGTTTGTCCGTGTGTGCGAATGTGAGCAAAAATTTGCCGAACGATTTCTCTGGTACAACTTATCCGATTTGGGTTTCCGTATACTCATTCGATATGTTTTAGCCTAACTTAGACCTAATTAGATTTTGAACATACTCGACCCAGCGGTTTCTTAGTTATTGACAAATTGAACAGTTTATATCGTTGCATCGTGGGCACGGTTAAAGATACATAACAAATTGTTCACTGAAAGTTGTTCCACACACAAAAATCCATATTCGATGTTGTATAACTTTTTTTTTCTAACACCGATAGTTAATCATTATCAACAAATTGAATTGTTCAGATCGCTTCATAGCAAGAGCGCTTGAAGATATGAAACAAAATGTCTAATAAAAGTCGTTCCACACGGAAATTGTCGATATAATCAATACGGCGGACCGATCGGAAAGTTATAGGTTCGACCCGTAGAGGGTCATACCCACATCCCGTTTATATTATTATGAATTGTTTATATGGAAAGTATTTTGAAAACCCTAATTGTCACTAGGCCAATCAACATAACACGCGAACATGGCAATATTTATGAATACATAACATCAACAATGGCGCAACACACGGGAAGATTGCGCTTAAATGTGGCATTTCTTGAAAGATCCCAGCTTGAACGACTTAGAAAAACTCTCGATGGTTTGGAAAATTATAGCAGTGCAACCTCGTTGTTAGCTCAAACTTTGAATTCCACAACTCGCACTGTTGCGACAGCTATGAACCCCCATGCCACTTCTCAATTCAATGATTCGACAAACATTCGCGAATGTTTATCATAATTAATTTCTAGGCAAATTGAGTCAATTTTTCAATGAGACATAGATAAAAGATTGCTCTTCCCATTGGCCTATTTTTTCAGCAGATTGAACGTCTGGCTTTTTTAGAGGCAAGTAACTTCCGTGAAAAATGGAGATTTTTGCTCCGCTCCGCTCTAATCATGTACTTCTTTATGCACTGATTTCTTTCTAATTAGGAAAAAAATTCTCCAAGAATTTGAGCAGACGTGAGAAAGGTTGATCTTTGCAATGGATACAAAAAACAACTGAAGTTAATAAGTTGAGATTCAAAATCGAAAAATGACTTAACATTCAGAATGCGAAATTTATAATTACAAACTTGAATATTTAAAATGGAAAGAATCAACTTTAAAAATTTACATTTCAATTGACGAATTCGTAAATAAAAAATTAATGGTTGGTTTACTCCAAAATGCATACCTTACATTTAGGTTATTTCGCGTATTAAAAAATGAAACGAGAAAAGTCTGGATTTTTTTTTATAACATTTATTATCATTAGCTATTTCTACCCAAGTCATGATTTATTCAACTTGTAATACAAAATATTTGACAGTTGAGGTTATGGAAAATTGAAAAAAATCTGTGCCAATTTACCCGGACAACTCGTGATTTTTGAAGGTGCCCTAGTATCGACACAGTGATTTTGTAATTCTAAGCAGATTTTGGCTATTTGAGATGAGGTAAAAAATTGGTTTTGTCTATATAATAATAGAAGAAACTGTTAAAACTCATAATTTACTTACATTTCGTTGTTTATGTGCACTGCACTGGTGCGCGATCGGCAGCCATTGGCGCAAGCGCCATGAGTAAAATCTAGATGTGCGCACAAAAAAAAAGGAATTCAAGTACGTACACCTATCTACAACTCTGAATACGCTGTTCGATCGGTGAAACCATTTTTTCAATTCCCGGTAGTATATAATAGTTAATGCTACAAAACCAAACAAATTATGCAGTTGCTCAAATATATAGCGAGTGGCAATCTGTGCCGATACCCGGACGTGTGCGGATACTAGGACCTCCACCGTATCTCAACTAGTTACGATAATGTCCTAGTTACGATAAATGTAGTGTACCTTCTCACCAACCCATGGGACGAGCGCATGGGTGCTCAAAAATATAATAAACATTCTACATAAATTCAAGTCCGACAATTACAAATCCAATTGACTCGGTCCAAATTCAGCAGCACACGAATTTTTTTAGCTCATCGGAAGTTAGTATGAGCAATCCTTTTTTTGAGGCGCAGCAAACGAAAATGTGATGGACTGTCTTGAAATTTTAGTGTGCCACTCAGCACATTTTCATTCATCCCATCTTAGTAAGTGGTGACATGTGTGGTTTGAAAAATCAAGTGGTAAGATTACCCACATTTTCATATTGAACATTCACCACTTTTTCGATGGCGCCAATTTTTCCCCAATATAGCCGCTATGCATTTTTCTAGTGGCGTAGAGTTCACGCGATCGATTCACCGGTCCTCAAATCTAGTTGATAATAACAAATTATAGACTATTGTGTGGAGATAACTGACATTGTTGGTGCTGGTGAAATGAGTTGTTGAATTTCTACGAATAAGCTATTGAGTAACGTGAGTATTTATGTGTGATAAATAAATAGATCTCAAAGAGTGAGGTTATGATGCAACCTATCTACTTCCCTCTATTCTTTTTCCTTGAAATTATGGAATAGCATTAAGATCATCGCTCTACGTTTCTACGCTCGGTGGCTGAATTATTTTTATATTTTATGTGCTGTTCATTTGCTTCGATCCACTCCTGGGAAATAAAGGCTTGCATTTGATCAAAGTTCTCACCTTTTGATGTGATTTGGTAGAAACCGTAGAATACCTCCTTCTTCAATCAAATGTGTTAAAGTGTGACAGGAAAAGAAAACTTGTACATTATTGAGTAATTTTTTTTTTCAGAGATTTTAATCGGGTAAAATTTCGGAAAAAGTATGATTTGTTCTCATGAATTGTCCTGATTTATGAAATTTTTGAAAATTGTAATTTTGTATGTCTTCCAAAATTCCGAAGTTTTTGTTGCTTTTATCTCAATTTCGACATTTTGAATTTTTTTTAATTCCAAAAATTCTGACATTTTTGGCACCTTCAAAATTTTTGTAATTTTTTAAATGCTTGGAATTTTTGTGGATTTGAAATGTCTGACATTTGTAATAAATTTTAATTTTTCGACAACTTTGAAGGTTTTTCATTTTTTTTTTAAATTTTGTTAAATTCCTAAAATAAAGATTGTGTAACAAATAGGAATCAACTTCTCAACACTTGAACAACCTAAAATTTCCCTGGAACATGCCTGAAGGCTACGTATTCAGTTTTTCCGTTCTTTTTTCAGATTAAAACAATGGTAAGGGTGACCGTGGTATGGGGTACTAATATCATTACTGGTTGTATAATGTCTCTAGCTAAATCGATTCTTCCATTATGCTTCCATTTACTTCTCATCACTTTTGAACAATTGATATGACAACAACAATGTGAACCGAAATGACTTTTGCAGGCAGATCCCGAGAACTTCACACGTTCTCACTTAACAAATAATGTGAGTATAAAATACAATTTCGAATAATGAACAACTAAAGTGAAGCTTTATTTATAATGCTGTTCGTGTGTTTACAGCCAATTTATCGACTCCTCCAGAACTTCACGAAAGGCGAAAATGTGATTTGAAATACCTAATGCTTTACCTAATGTTGGTAAATTTCTTATTACCAAGTGGATGTAGTTAGACGATAAGTTTCGTTTGTAATAAATATGTTTGTACCTGTAATGATGATATTTTATTTCCTTGAAATGATTATTCTGCGTGCCATTTTAGATAGTTTAATTACACAGAACAAAATGAGAAATATTGTTATATGGTGATACGACAAATGCAAAGTTTATCCCCCGAAATTTGAAAATCCTTTTTTTGGACCATTTGCTTGCATGTGATCTAATGAAACGCTCAAGGTCCAGTACAAAGTATATTGCAGCATCTTCATCGAACTGAGCTACCTTTTGGGTACGATCTATCGATGTGTTTTGTTATTCGACAAAAATGACAACGTATCCCTTATGTGACAGTCTCAATCCTTTGGTTCAATTCTTAGAACTTCAGAAGTACATAAATTTGCAGTCTTTTTAATTTCCTGAAACTGTCTACAGTTGGATTTTGTAGATTCTTCCGATTCCTGATTTTTTTAAACTGTTCAGTTCAAAAATATTTTTTTCAGCTGTTCAAATTATTGGCATTTTTTTGAATGCTCCAAATATTTTCGGACAGTTACATAATTATGTTCTGGACACTCGGAAAGTCGGGTTCCCGGAAGAGTTACTGCACGTAATGGAAGTGGGATATGTTTTGATTAACTAATAACTCGTTACAAATTGACTGGAATTGGACAAATGAGTTTTTGGGGTTTCGGTTACTTCTTTAATGTCTCATTCGGCCTTGGTTTGAATTAAAAAAAAAAATTATTCTTGAATTTTAGAGAATTCCCCTGAAAAATCAATATGAAATTCCCTCAGATTATGGCGGATTGGCACCCTAATTTTCAAATTCCCATGAATTTTCCCATTTATTTTCTACAGCGCCACCTATGGAATTTTGACATGCGCTCTCCAATAATTAAAAGGTTATATTTTGGAAACTACCATACCAACCGATATGTCCCGTCGTTGGTGTGTAGCACACTATTTTTTGGAGAGACCTCTCATGAGATTGTTATGTATTTTTCTCTCCGTGTAGACGCACGGTCCCTATAGGCAGGGATCGGCATTTACGACAAATTCGAGTTTTTTACCGGTATATGGTAGCAAACCGGTAATTTACCTCTAAATAATAAAAAAAAAAGTAAAAAAGGTAGAAAAAGATAAACGGGATTTGGGTTGGACCCTCTACGGGTCGAACCAATAACTTCCCGATGGTTCCTCCGTATATGTTATAGACAAAATTTCGGTTTGTGTCTCAAAATGTGAACGTTTTAAAGTTTTCAAAATTTCCAAATATGTGAAATTTTATAATGCTTAAAGTATAAAGAGATTTTTGAGAAATATATCCTTTTTGCGATAGAGTTAGATAAACAACTCAATTCTTGAAAAAACCACGTGTGTTAGCATAAAAACTCATAAAAAATCAACTGTGTACTTTTACGTGTGGAACAACTTTGATTTGACACCTCATTTCGTATCTCTAAATATTGTCGTGATAGAGCCACATGCACCATTCAGTTTGTTAATAACAATTAACTACGGGTGTTAGCCAACAAAGTCATAAAGCCTGGAATGTTTGTTTTTACGTGTGGAACGACTTTCATTTAACACATTGTTGCGTATCTTTAACTGTTTTTGCGATATGGCGATCTAAACAATGGAATTTGTTAATAACAATAAACTATGGGTGCCAGCCAAAAAAGTTATAACACATTAAATATGTATTTTTGTGTGTGGAACAAATTTGATTTAATAATTTTTTTCGTATCTTCAATCGTTCTCACGACGCAGCGATATAAACAATTCATTTATTAATAACTATAAAACCGCTTGGTCGATTATGTTCAAAATCTAATCACGGCTAAGTTAGGCGGAAACCTATCCGATGACCATAAAAAAACCCGAATCGCATAATTTGTCTGGGTGAAATCGTTTGACAAAATTTTGCTCACATACACACACACACACACACACAGCCAAACATCTCGCTCAAAATGGTTGGAAACGTTTGTAGGGGTCATGAAACGTGGAGATCAAGTGAAATTTCCAACTTCGACTTTCCAACCCATCACAATAACTTCCCTAAAATCGGGAAGTTAATAAAAAAGAGCGGCGCACCTTCTTTGACGGCGATTCATCCCATGGTACCCATGGCACCCATGACCAGGTGAGGTAAAAAATCGCCACGTCTGGCAACCCTGGTCTCCACACATAACCTCTGTCTTTCGAACCCGGCATAATAGGGCAATTACTTTCCGCAACGGCAGATGGCGCTACACGCGGTAGAAAACTGTAGAAAACCTCGTCGGTAAAATACAGTATTATACCTACTTTTCTGCATGTAAAAAACTCAATATTCTAACGGAGGTATTTTACCGGCCCAACCCTGCCTATAGAGCTCTATCCTCTTTGGTACGCAGCGTGACGGCGGGAAAGGGGGAGGGGGGGGGGGTAAATTGTCTATTACCATCAGTACCGGCATTTATTTTCCATTCAAACACTTTCAAGGGTTTCAATGATAAAGAATGATTTTTCTCTTCCGCAGACACTCTAAATTTGCGTTTGGCGAATAAAGGTAGGAAAATAATCTCTATTAATTTTTTTCCAGTGCAGAGTTCTACCGGTATGCAAATCTACTTTTTTCTTCGTTATTTTACAAAAAGCAAATTCAAAGTGACTAGATTATTGCATTTCACGCTCACAACTTTTTTTTTGGGTGTAAATTGAGGACACCCTAAAAAGTAATTGGATTGAAAATTGACCTCGCGCGCGACGCGAGCGGAAGCAGTAACCTCTTAATGACGACCGTGACTTCAGTCGTTCACACATTACAATAATGATTGTTCAAACGACCATACCTCCTTAGTTATGCAAATTATGGAAAAAAATCAGTCCATATAAAATGTGTATTTTCATATAAGGTATGATTTTCTTCAGATGAGTTTCCCGATAACTTTAATATTGGACCGAGTGCAACAATATGAACAATTGCAATTGTTAATAACATTGCATATACTACACGAATGCCATCCGAAATATAATCTGCTCGATTCTCCACGAAAATACTTCGATGGGGACCGTCATGACAGGTCTGGGTTCATTCGTTCACTTATTACAGACATAAATTGTTGAGACGGTCATATCTTCTTAATGATGCAAATTATCGACAAAAGTCATTCTGGATGAAATACGTATTTTTATATGGGAAACACTATTACTCTGTTAATTTTGCGCTAACCCTAATACTTTATGCAGAAGAATATTATAAATGGGTGAAATTGTTCATAACAATATATATGCTGCACCAATTTGATTCAAAACCGATTCAGTTCTAAGTTATATGGAAGTGCTTCGAACCCGACCTTGATAAATTCCATACCTTTATTCGATCATGAGAAATCTTGCGCAAGCCTTTGTACACATACATACACACATGCACACACATACACAGGCGCCAATTCAGAATATGACGGTGATCATTTTGGTATACTTCCAACGCTAGTTAGAGAATGAAACAACAAATTCGGATTTCGGGCGCATTGCAATAACCTCCGAAAGAAATCAGGAAGTTAAAAATGATTAAACTTTGACATTCTACTGAACCTCGCGGTTTGACTGACCATTCGACCTGAAAGCCTCAACGTCAAAATTGACTCGATTTAGTTAGGTCTTATGCTCGGAAATTGTGCCAGCCCTATAAAAATTATCCTTCCTAGTATTACCGAAATTGTATTGACACATTATACATTTGAACCAGTTCGACGGAAAACCCGTAATCGCATTCAGACGACTCTTAAGGGAGCAAGTTAACACATTTTCATTCAGTTGGATGGACTAAATTGCATTGCGATTATACCCTGGTGACCATTCCTCAGTATCAATGCTAATCGAAATTAGAAAATGCTGCTGCAAAGTGCCAATAACTTGAATTATAAAAATCTCTTGGAATTTTGCACTTATAAAATTTACTGATAATTTGAATATGTCATTTGCAGTTGTCAATGGTATTGATTAAAGTGGCTGATATAAGTAACGAGGCCAGACCAATAGACGTAGCCGAGCCTTGGCTGGACCAACTCTTGCAAGAGTTCTTCAAGCAAAGCGATGCGGAGAAGCTTGAGGGATTGCCAGTAACACCTTTTATGGATCGTGATAAAATTACTAAACCATCATCACAGTGCAGTTTCATTGGCCTTGTACTGTTGCCACTCTTCGAAGTGCTTGGTCAACTGCTGCATGAACTAGAGGTAAACGCACAACATTGTATATGTCTCTGTTATTTCGACACACTCGTTCCGATTTACAATTACTCCAATAACTTGCATGTAACTTTTGGACAAGGGAGTATAGTGAAAAATAGAATTGTCGTTTCAAAACTGCTTCAAGATTGTATGTTCCTCATGCCATTCATGTTCTGTTACATTCTGATTCGAGGAATAATAACCAGGAGGTATGAGTATGTCGGACAATGAGAAACATTCGCAACACAATTAACCGCTAATTGTATAATGATAAATAAGTTTACGAAAAAACCAAAATACTTTTGTCAAAAACATTCGCAAAGAATGGATTCAACGTCGGTTTGCATAAACGTGATCTACCCGACAGGCTGAATCTCTTCGGGAATCGTCCCGTACGGTTGTTACTCTTAGGTACGCCATAACTGCAGTACGTCGATGTATATCCAACAAATGAAATGGGAACGTAAGCCTTCACAATGTCTGTAGAGATAGTAAAGATCGTAAATGAAAACGAGTCTTGAACTGCCCGCTCTTTCGTGAAATGCTGAAGAAATGTGTATATGTGTGAGTGTATTTTTTTCCAACTTTCCGACAGGGAAGTTATTGTAATCACCCTGAAAATGAAAAGTGACATTTTTAAGATATTTTCAGTTTTCTCGATGTTTCACATCATCCTGAGTCGTTCTCCGAAAAGTTTCTAAGTGTGTGTGTTTTTTGTCCCCGTCCGTCTCATTTGTACGCCCCGGGTAGGTGCCTTCTGAGCATTCCTTGAGGGGGCGTACCGGACACCCACCCACGCGAAATGACCCCGAAAATGAAAAGTGCCAGATCGATGAAATTTCCACGTTTCTCGACGTTTTGCATAATGCTGAAGTGATTTCAGAAAAGTGTCTGTATTGTTATGTCCGGAGAGTATCTCCCGTGTCGTGACATGTGAGGTTTCTCGAATTTCATAAGCTCACTTGCTAAAAATGTAGGTTTTAATTTTGACACTATTGGTCGTATGTTTTGTTTTTTATTTGTTTCCTATCTTTTGTAGCTAAATAAAAATTGTCCATTACATAACTCTTTAAAAATTGAACTAAATTCCATTGAACTAAATCAGATTTAGAGGTTTGAAACAGTTTATGTAATGGTTAGGCAAATCGTTATGACTATTGCAATACTAATAGATAAATTGAACAATGATGTAAAAATTTTTGCTCTTACTGTTTGGATTGTTTATAGGATACAGATTTTATCTTGTGTGGATCCTTAGTTGTTCCTTCTATTTTGCCACCAGCTGAGTTGTTGAGCCCTTATGGTTACTTTATTCAGGACACTTTCTTCCACTTTTTTTTTTTAGAAATTGTGGAGTTCGTAATGTTTGATTGATTATTATTGTTTAATGTATTGATATAACGTATGAAATCTATTTATTCGAAAGGTTGTGAGACTGTCTGTATTTGCGAAAAGTAACGACGATTCCTTTTAGATTTGGATAAGGCACTACTATCGATTTAAAGAAATGGTATCCCTGATCGGTTCCGACTGGCCGTTTTCTACCGTTTAGTTCGACACACCCAGGTTCGAAATCAGATTTTAAATAAGATTTTTCCCGAGGTTGGAAACGTCAGATCGAGTCCGTGATCTTATTCCACCAGGTTGTTACTCAGTGTATCACTTGATTAAGTCTAAAGTTTTTTTAGATATGGGTGGTTTTTAAAGTCTACTGGGTTTTTTCATAATAAGTCTGATTGGTGGGAAGGTAGCTTGCTTCGTTTGCAAGTGCTCTCGATTTGATTATTTCTTAATTTTTTCGGTTGGTTAATTGTTGTTTGGTATGGTCAAACAGTGCTGACTTGGTTTAATTTCCCAATCTTTGGAATTGGGTTCATGATTGATTGCAGTTTCAATCTGGGTGCTCCTATTTCATCATTTGGTATTTCACGGTGTCAGGGAATTTTGTTTTGAAATACTATTTTAAGGTTGCCCTGTCATGCGAGTTGTAGTGCCTTTTGTTGTTCTAATCTTTATAGAAAATATGGATGACAATATACTATAATTATTTGTAACAGAATTGTGTGTTATATTATTTGAGCGGTGAGGAAAAAGGAATCATCATGTTATGCGTTCACAGGTCGAGCGTGTGAATTCCATACATAAAGCGTCATATTACCACGTTGGATAATCCTTCTCTTCTTTATTCGGGCATTCGCGCTCGACCTGTGTGTCTTTGTCGCACTCGTATCAGTGATATGGAAGGAAAAATTTATATATATAATAAGGTATTTTGATGACTGATTGCAATGATTTCATAGATTTCAATGTCGACAATTTGGACATTACAGTATGTTTGTGGGTTTTTTTTCCTCCGTACCTCTCATTTGTGCGCCCCCGGTAGCGGCCGTGTAAGCATTCCTTTAGGGGGCGTACCGAACACCCACCCATGCGGCTGGGGCCGACTTTCCCCATTTTTAGGCCATCGTATTTCTAAACACAGTGCAAACCTCCAGAAACCCCTGTGCTACGATGGCCGGCGCCTATGATGAAACCCACCCCCCCCCCCCCCCCCGGCGTCGGGTTAGGTTCCCGCTCGGCCGGGCGGTCTCATTTTATGGGTATCGCCGATAGCACACACGAAAGTTCCTGCATCGGTCGGAATCCATGAGAAAATATTTTGAAAAAATGTTCTCCGGCGGCCGGGCGCGAACCTAGGACCTTCGGAGTAGTGGGCAGATACTCTACCACTACGCCAAAGCCCCGACATGTTTGTGTGTGTGTGAGTATGTATGTGTATGCGCGTAAAACTAAAACTTTGTTCAACGTTTCCGGCGGAACCACCGGAGGGATTTCCTTTTTTCTTTAATTGACGTGTTCCAGTGGCGTCCAGGTTTTGAAAGGAACGATTTTTTCAACAAATTATCCGTTCACGCGTTGTTAACAAATTGAATTGTTTATATCGCTCTATCGCAAGAACGGTTTGACATACGGAAAAAACTGTTCAATGAAAGTTGTGACCTGCCAAGAAATACACATTTGATGTTTTATGACTTTTTTTCTTAACACTCATAACTAAGTAATTAATTATCTTAGACAGAAACTCGAACTCGAACTTTTCACTTTTTTTATCGATGCCTCTCCATGGTGACTAGGCCGGTAAAAAGTGTCAAAGTGAAATAACAATTAGTTCTATTGTTATGAACAATTTCAATTGTTTATAATGCTGTAACTCCTGAAATATTGCAGATACGGAATAACATGTCCAACAAATTCTATTCCATATTGAAAAATACATATTCCGTGTCTAGTGACTTTCTTCGTCTTTGACCGTCTCAACGCTCTTAAAATGTTTGTCTGTGTGGGTGTATATGTATGCGTATGTGAGCAAAATTTTGTCGAACGATTCCTCTTCAACAAATTATCCCATTTGGGTTTTCTCATTCGATACTTTCCGCTGAAACTTAGACCTGATTAGATTTTGAACATAATCGACCCAGGGGTTTTTTAGTTATGAACAAATTGAATAGTTTATATCGTTGCATCGTGAGAACGGTTAAAGATACGAAACACATTGCTTAATGAAAGTTGTTCCACACACAAAAATACATATTTCATGTTGCATAACTTTTTTTGCTAACACCGATGTCAATTGTTATTCACAAATTCAATTGTTTCGATCGCTCCATCGCAAGAACGATTGAAGATACGAAACTAGTGGTATGCACATGTGTGTGCCCCATACGGGGCACAAACAAAACTTCCCGATTTGGTATTTCAGCACAGCATAAGAACGCAACCATGGTGATGAGCAAACCCAATAGTAATATCAATAATTGAACTTGCGACTACTAATTACTGCACGCGATCGATTTAGTTTGATTTTTCAGCCCCGTAACATTATTCAACTGGAATTCGTCCGTCTAGTTACCCTCTCTACCTCTGTACTTTCCCGCTCTTTGACATCCTTCCCGCAATTGTCGACATATTCATTCGCCAACTATATTCTAGTTCAACTCGCGATATGTTCTAACCTATATTGAAAAATGTCATATTGAATGTGTATTTTTGTATAAGGAACAACCCTGGTGATATACATTGTTCCCGTATTACAAATTGCTCAGACAACCATACTTCCTTAATTAAGCAGATTATGGAAAAAAGTAATTCCATATAAAAGGTGTATTTTCAAATAACGAATAATTCTCTTTTCAGAAGTCTCCCAATAACTTCAATAATTTACCCAGTGGAACAGTATAAACAATTACAATCATTGATAAGATTGCATATACTGCACGAATCCCATGCCAAGTGCAATCCCCTCGATTTTCCACGGAAACGCTTCAATTGGGACTGTCATGACAGCGCTGTATTCATTCGTTCACCCATTGCCGACATAATTGTTGAGACGGTCATACCTCCTTAATTATGCAAATTGTCGAAAAAAGGCATTCTATATAAAATACGTATTTTGATATGGGGAGCAACTTTTCTGATATCAATATTACGCGAACTCCAATAGTTTATGAAACAATTGAAACTGTTCATAACAATATATAGTTTATGCAATAGAACATTATAAACAATTAGAAATAATTAAAATTGTTAATAACTTTGGCAATTGTTTTGGACCATTGGTGTTTATTTTACTGAAGATGGTTTTTCAGCCTATTCAGTCTCCGCCCCGTAAATGTGAGGTGTTTATGTACAGATATTCTTGAAGAGTATATCTCTTAATATTGAGAGAGCATTGCCTTTGCGCAATGTTTCGCTCTCAGTTTGTGTTATAACTGAAAAAAAAATTTTCAATTAATAATTATTGAAAAAATTAAATACACACAAATCAGGAAAAAGGAATGCCCGAACCTGAAATTGTTAATAACAATTCATATGCTGCACCAATTTCATCCTCTTTTGTTTTTCAATTCAGAAATTTTAGTTGCTGTCAATACTCCAACATTGCACGGACATGGGGCTATATTTTTCAATGAAAGGGAGCGGCGTGTCGCATCTTCCCATTATATCACCGTACTGTTTATTAATTTTGAATTCGCAAGAAATAACTCTCCCGAACGTTAGAAATTACAGAGATCCTACCATATTAGAAACTTCGACATTGCTGATTGCTTTTCTCACTCCTTTTCAAAAATGAGATCACAATAATCGAGTACTCACCTAGCTTTGATAATTAGTCCCAAAAAAAGTTGTATATATGTATATACATGGAATAGTCATGGGTTACAAATAGGTTGTGCGATGCGAATTACATTTTCGATAATTGCCCAGTGAGAACCAACTGACTGAATTGAAGCTTGAGATTAATTGGGCAGTATAAATAGACTCAATATATATGAAATAATTGCGTTGGAAACATAGTTTGAATGTCCAATGTCGATTTGTAATCATCCACTTCATAATTTTGAATTAAAAGTTCGGTGGGTGCCGTATGAATGATTGAACTATATAAAATTTGCGAATGACTACGAATGCAAATATCATCTGTGCCAGTAAGCCCATATATAACCAGGCAATGTCACGTGAGCGGTACTGTTTTACCGACACTGCTACTACACACAAGTAATTGCCACTGCGACTCCAAATGACGTTGAAAAATACTATTTAATCAGTCGGAGGATGTAAATATATATGAAATAGATATATAATATGTAATTAGTCCCCAGAACTCTACTTCAATAAAATTTGCAAAAACATAAATACAAGAAAATGCAACTTTTCAGTTTTTATTTTTTTTTTTAATGTGTTGCAGGCGAATTTATAAACTTTTTTTTCGATTTGAAGCTAGATGGAACTAGAATCTATTGGAGTTTTTCCAGCGTAGTGGCTATAATAGTATATATTAAAATACATGCTAAAAAACATAAATATGCAGTACAAAATTAAAATTGTAATATAAAAAAAAAATTGTTTCTCAAATTCTGGACCGTTTTTAATGTTATAGAATTTTTTCAGATTTTTAAACCTATTTCAATTATAAAAAACTAAATTAAACTGGAAAAGCTAAAAAAAAACGTTTTTTTTTTATTCATTCAAAATGAGGGCATGGAGATAATGACTTGAAATTTTGCACAAAAATTTTTTTTTCGGTGCCAAACATAGTAAAAAATTGGCACCACGGAATTCCATGGGGGCAGATTTACCATACTTATCCGGCTAGACCCTTTCACCTGACCTTTCATGACCCTTAGAAACGTTTCCGACCGTTTTTAGTGCGATGTTTGTCTGTGTATCGGGGTGTGTGTGCGTATTATGTGGACAAAATTTTGTCGGACGATTTCTCTTGAACAAATTATAGGATTTGGGTTGTCTTCTTCCCATTCGATAGGTAGATTTCCAACATAATCGACCTAGCTGTTTTTTCGTTTTTAACAAATTGAATTGTTACAATCGCTCCATGCTCAAAACGGTTAAAGATACGAAACTAATTATTTAATAAAAGTGGTTCCACGCACAAAAATACGAATTTGATGTTGTATAACTTTTTTTGCTAACACCGATCGTTAATTGTTATTACCAAATTCAATTGTTTAAATCCCTCTATCCTAAAAGCCGTTCGAAATACGAAACAAAGGGTGTAATGCTAGTCGTTCTCTATAGCAAGAACGGTTGGAGATGAATTAAATGAATAATGTATTTCGTATCTTTAACCGTTCTGACGATGCAGCGATTTGAACAATTCAATTTGTTAATAACTGAAAAACCGCTAGGTCGATTATGTTCAAAATTTAATCAGGTCTAAGTTAGGCGGAAAGCTATCGAATGAGCATAAGAAAACCCAAATCAGATAATTTGTTCAGGAGAAATGTTTCTACGAAATTGTGCTCACTCACGCACACACACACACACAGACAAATATCTCGTTCAACATGTTGTCGATGTATATAATATCGGGTGCACGATGCTGTTCTAGCTATTTACAATAAAAACCACACTGTTGATTGACTGATAATTGAACGTGGATTTGAAATTTTAAGTGAATCACTTATAAAGTTCGATATTGTCACTGGTGATTGTCTAATAAAAGTCAGTTGATTTACGTAGTTGAGGTTCGATTCTACAGACTCTCGGTACTAATACGGGAACTCTACTTGAATGGTCAAAAGACACGCACGACTACTTAGTCTGGGTAATGATGATTCGGCGCAGTACCAAAGGGCTAGATACTTGCTGAGGGTCGATGGGGAACGGCCGATATATGCCTCGTATGGGCAAAAATCGATGTCGTTTGCCTTCGGTGCGCTTCGGAATGGCCCGAACGGTGTTTACTCAAACTTTCCTGGGTGACTGAAGGCCTAGGAACTTGACAATGGGAATTTCAACGAGACTGTTTTCCATAATTTGTATATTTAAGGAGGTATGATGTTTCGATCAAGCATTATTGCAGTAAATGGGACGTGATTGTAACCCCTGGACGAGTCGCATCACTAACTTCCCGAAAGTCTGTGCGTCTGCATGTGGGTGTGTGGGGCGGTACACATATGAAGTCAAGTTGTATTTCAGTTACGCAAATTCGACTATTGATCGATTAGCATGATTTTTTATGGATATCTCGTAAAATATGATGCCTAGCAAAAAGGTGAATAATAGAGGAAACATGTCGTTTCACGGGGGGAACAACTTTTATTATGTCCTTTTTCTTTAACCTGTCACCATTCTCGAGATACAGTGTTATAAACAATCAAAAATGTTAATGGACGAAGGGTACAATTGCCAAAACACTCCTTTCAGACCTGGACACTCAGAAGACGTGTCGATTAAAATAAAAAGTTAAATCGGTCCAGCAGTTTAAGAGGGCCCATTTTCCACAAAAGGATACGGATGCCCATACACACACACACCCACATACACACCCATAACCTGCACTGAAAAAGGATCAGGAGCATGTAGAACGTCGATAAACCTAAAAAAATCATGATTCTGAGACATTTCATTTTCGGGGTGATTACAGTACTTCCTATGAGAAAGTTAATGAGTAAACAAATGAAGCCACGGTCCTCATGAGGGTTGTAATCGCAGTATTTCCATGGAGAATGAAGGGTCAAAGCTTCTATATGGAATTAGAATAGTGGATACATTGTTATTTACAAATTCAATTGATTATAACGCCCTGTAAAAATGGTAAAAAATACGGCAGAAAGTGTTGAATGAAACTTCTTCTTCTATTGAGTTTTTTCCATGGTTATCATAATTAAGGGGGTATGACGGACTTGAGCTTCGAGTGGTCGCACCCCTATTGGCGTCTTACTCCCACTCAAATGAGGCGCATGAATCTCCTTCGGATGCTTACGATGACTTTCCTTTGAGAATTCTCAACAAACAAAGTTCTGGTTGTTACCCTAACAGGGGTCACAGCGATTAACTGTGGTATAGTTGAGAAGAATAAATTTAGTATGCTGTGCCGAAATACCGAATCCGGAAGTCAAGTTTGTACCCCAAACGGTGCACAGATGCTCACATGACTAGTTTCACATCACACTTCAACTTTCATTTGATACAATGAAAATAACAGTTCACTGATTTTCTAATTAATGGCAATATTTGAAAGGGGGTATTCAATTTTAATCAATGATACCATGATATAATGAGTCTTTATTGGTATATGGAGGTTTCGTCCAGCGCCGCTAGGGGCACCACTCTGTTACCTGTTGCCGGGCCGAGGTTTTAGGCAGTTCGCTAGCCAATTGGTATTCATGTTCAAGCCAGCATATCGTGGGCATCACGTGCTTACGAATATCAGTCTGTTCAATAGTTATAATAAATGAGAGTCGCTTATATAAAGTGTTTATGATTTATGTCACCCACTCTAACAGTTTTTCTGAACCCAATTATTCGCTTTAGATCATTGGAAAACTATCATATTTCAGAAAAGACATTGGTTTATATATTACAAGATTTAGATTGAATAAAATACCAGAAAAAAATCAAATCTCTTTCGAAAAAAACATAGACCAAGTGTACTTTTTGAAGTGCTGTATAGATCACCAGTAAATACCGTTTTGATGGAAATATTCGTTATCTTCTGCCTTCGACTTCATGTATTCAAAAAAAATACAAACGAAAAATACATGCCAAGCTCGTAAATTGAACGTTATTCCATGAAAACGCTCTGATGCGGACATGATATACGTTTGCAAAACATGAAAGATCGGTTTAAGGGAAAACAAAATGGTGGCAAAATAGAGTGGCAAATTTCAGTGTTGTCCTTGTGTATTGAGAATCCCTCTCAGATTCAGTGCGTCTAATAATGGATTACTATTTGGTGTAGACAAGCCACAAACTTTTTGTAATTGAATTCCACTCACGGCCATGAGGATCATTCATTATTGGGCCGAAAACGACCTTTTTCTCTTTGTGTTCAAAACGCAAGTCTTTATAACAACAGACAATTCCGTTCAGCATTCGACCGAAAACAATCGCTTCAGCGATTAAGTTTCCAATGTTTAGCTTCGACTACAAATTCACATTCACCGGAAATATTCTCCACGGCTTAATGACGAAGTCGGACATTTTGTAAACACGTTTGGAGCCCCCGGCAAACCAGAGGCTCATGGCCGGTTCATGGCTTTGATGAGGTGTCGTTCCATCACTGAAAGTAGCCACTACATTGCCAAAACTTTTGTGGATGCTTCCGAATAGTTAGAAAGGAAAAATTTTCTTGCAGAAGTTGATATGCCGACCGTGCGAAGACAGGCGCGACTTAGTGATGCGAAAATACCCGCTCTATTTGAGAAATAAATATATTTTTTAAATGCAAAACCGCGCCAAATTCGTTGGTTCCGCTACTATGTTGCCACCATCTTGTTCTCTCTCAAACCGATTTTTCTACTTTTTAAAAGGTATATTATGTCCAAATAAAATTTTTTTCATGGAATAACGTGCAATTTACAAGCTTCGTATTTATTTTTAATTTATATTTGTTTTTCAATACATAAAGTTAAAAGCAGAAGATAACGGATATCCTCATCAAAACGGTATTCACTGGTGATCCATACACCACATCAATAAGTGCACTCGGCCTATGTGTTTTTGAAAAGTTTTCCATTTTTTCCTGATTTCACTATTTTTTCAATTCCGAACGTTCATTATTTTATATTATATGATAATGATGACATTATTACTGATGGCATTATATGATGATAAGAGGCAATTTGGACTTTCGGTGTAATATTCATATCTTATTTCAAATGATTTCTTTGCTCAAGGAATAAAATATGAATGCCCTTGGAATTCCTTGGCCATCGTATTTTCGTAACCGTTAAATCATCTACTCGTATCCACTCATTTTTTTACTCCTTAGTATAGGAGTGTAGTGGTCATTACATTGCACTTGGTTATGCATGACGCTACTATTGATATCATACGACTGCCGCAAAAAAGGACTGTAGTTGTCGGAATAGCTTTGAGCATCCATTGACCAATTTTCAGTCTGATACTTTCCTTGTTGAGCGAAAAAATGTTGAGTTTGATAATCAATTGTGACGTCCGTCAAAATCTTGGTGTTTTATTAAAACGTGAAAACAGCAAGATTTTGTCATTTTTCCACTGCTGACGCTAATGAGGTCATTATCGGCTAATGCCGATAGTGACTACGCACAAGCGTCTATACGCCAGTTTGTATGGCGTATGGCTAATGCATGTAATTAGCGTCAAATAGCAGAAATGTATTATACATATGTAGTTTTCGAGCATTTCTCGCGACGTGTTATCATTTTCACTTTAAGTCATATAATGTTCACTAAAAGCATTCTTTAGATTAAGCGTTTCGAAATGACAAACATTGTCAGTTTTTCAGGACGAAACATTTTCTTTTAGATGATGAAAAATATAAATTTCTTGCCAAAGGTATGGAGATAGCCTGAAGCATAGAAAATTTATATTTTTCTTTTTGAGATAAGTACTACGTGTAAGTATATAATGCCTTGCACTTCCGATTGAGTTAAGTTCGAAACTCACCTCTAACCAGGAATAGTCTTGTACGAAAGACCTCGTCTTTCAAGACTTATTTTAGTCATAAATTTATATTGTGGCAAATTCTGGCCTACGGGAAATTAAATATTAAGCTTGATTAGTGTTATACTGCGGAGACAATTGGTTGAATATTCTTCGCCAACCACGATTGTAACGTATCCGTAAGTAAAAATTGTAATCCTACATTCCTCACAAATGTTTACAAAATATAGACTCAATTGAGTCAATGTCAAATAACTGTTTTCATAAATTATTCTCGTAACCCATAATCAAATATGGTCTTGGACACATCGAAAGAAATATGGTAAGAGTAATAAGAGCAGTTTCCCAAACGTCAATGCTATTCAATAAACACTGTGAGAAATTACAAGATATTTGATGATGGGTTACCTCACGAAATCCTCGAATCCAAAATCTTCACGACAAAATCCTCGAATTCAATATCATTCTCGCCGCGCATGTCGATCGACTCACCGTTTTTATGTCACCGGTGAGTCAGAGTTACTCGTTCAGAGTGGTGAGTGACTTCGACTCTCTGCTGACAAGAACACGGTGAGTAAATCACCGAACGCGGCGAGACTAGCTCCCCTGAGTCGACAAAAATTTACACGGCAATTTTTGACGCGCCAGAGAAGTGAAACTTCAAAAGAGGAGTATACATTTTATCTTATCCATTTGAAATAATGCTTTGGGTAGAATGATGAAGGTGTGGAATGGTAAAACATTTGTAGGACAGGAGGAGATTAGAACATTTAATTTTGACTTATCATTGTAGAAAACCGCCGCGCCTTCCTGTTGTCAATCCCCGGCATTCGCCCCTCCACCACACTCAACCCTCCCCCCCCCGCATTCGACCCTCGCCCGCGATCGGCACCCTTCGGAATATTTCGGCCCCCTTCGGCCATCTTCGGCACCTTCCGGAATGCCTCGGAAACCTTCAGCAATCTTCGGCAATCTTCGGGAACCTTCGGAATACTTTCGGAATAATTCGGCACCCTTCGCAATCTTTCGGAATCCTTCGACCTCGATCCTCGCCTCCCCCCCCCCCCCCCAACCTCGACACACGCCACCACCCACCCTCGACCCTCACCGCCCCCCACCCTCGAACCTCACCGCCCCCCACTCTCGACCCTCACCCCCACCCCCCGTAAGTGTCCGGACAGCGTAACACCTTCATATAGTCTCATAAGAAGTGACACTTCAAAAATATAAATGTACGATTTCTTTCGTAAATATCATAAGAATGAGGACATTAAAAGTAGTTGTTGTATAGATCGATTTTGTAGAGAATTATACAAACTACAAATATTGTCTTATAATATGAACCACTCACATTTATAGTTTTTGAGATATACGTCATAAACCGTTAATTTTTCGAAATTTTTATTAAACAAAAACCAATCACATCGTAGGAAAGTTTATTTATGTGCTCGGGAAAAAGTTAATTAATTTCATATATTCAAGTCTAACCTATAAACAAAGTTTCTGGACCAATCAAACTGAGTTCTATCACATACCAAAGGATGGGCACACGGCACACTGAAAAAAACCAAAAATTTTCGTGTTTTTTTTATGCAAATTTCGAAAATTTGACGGGACCTTATAAAAAAATCTGATTAGGTTTTTCTTTTGCACGGTTTCTTGGTAGACCTAGTGCATCAGTTTAAGCCTGGTTTGACGAAAAAAAAAAAACTGAGTCGGTCTATTGGTCCCTCTGATCTACCTATGTATTCCCGATAAAGTTCATTCAATACTGTGCCTTCTTTCAAGGCGTGACCGACAACATTTAGCATAAGGTTGACGATCGAAATATAGATTGAATGATGACATTCGCATAACTGCTTTCACCATTAGAATTGCGGAGACCTTGAATAGATGAAACGACAATATAAGCATATGAGTAACTTCAAAAAATAAAAGTAGGTCGATCACACGAGAGTTTTCCACCAATGAAATTAAATTTCGTGGAGTCTCAAAAAGTTGAACTCTATGGTAAACGTGACAGAAAAAGTTAGTCTGGACACACACGGGAAATTGACAAGACCTTGGTGGAAATTGAAGTGAAATCGATCTACTTTTTTGGTTGTCCTTCATTACTAGCTTGCAAAAAGTGGATATTAAAAAGAATCATTCCAGGAGATATTAACCAGTAAATTGAAACATTTATCATTATTTTAAAAATCTGGAACCAGGGGAAATTTGATTATCATTTAAAAATTTTAAAACTGCGGAAAAAAGCAGTGAAATATAAATTTTCTGTTTGGGACGAAACAACATTAGTAAATCAATTATTGACTTGAAATCTGGTACCCTTCACCTTTTCCATCTACGCAATTAAATCCTTTTTAAATTACGTCACCTGCATCTAAAAATTCATCAAAAAAAAGAGCAAAAAAAATAACTTAGCGTCGTCCAAAATTGGGAGTACAATTAAATTAATACAAACCTAATTTAATTTTACTAATACAATTCTAGCTTCCTTGCTGCAGACGTTAACATTAAAATTATACCCTCACCCATTGACGCAAAATGCGTTTTCTAGTCATAACATACTCCCCCCAATGATTTCAAATTTGACGTCCAATCGTTCAATTACTAATTCTAGTCCAGGTTCCAAACTTATGGTAATTCAATTTATATATTCTATCGGTTTATCAATAAATTTTGTTACTGATGTCACAATACCAATAGTACCGTTAGCCAAAACAATACTTAGGTCAATGTTTCACATTATCACAATGGTAGCTCCTATTTTGATAGTTATCATCCTTGATAATTCACCAGATAATCGATCATCTTTTTCCACTTGTTGCAGTATTTTGATGACTTGGTTCTTCAGTTTGAAATTTCGACATTCTATCGAATCTTCAGCCATAAGTACTATTTCTTCTGAAGGGATTTCCCCCAACATTATAGTATTTAGACAGTCACATAGTTTTCGCGTTGAGAACAAACCTACTGCGTCTGACCGTAATTCTTTTATATAAGCAGAGAGAAGTTGGAGGTGTTCTGAAATTTTCGTCGCTGAAATTTTCGTGATTCTAACGTTATGATATCTTCAGAATTAATTTGACCGACTCTCAAAGAACATACCAGGTCTCTATAAAGTTTGTCTTCTTGCTGACGCATACTGATCCTCAGCTCGTCATAATTGAATAACTCCGCCTCAATATCTTCCATAGCCATCGATCCTAACCTAATTGCCGCTTCCTCTGAAGACATTTTCATGTATGGTGGATGTTGACGAACTGGAAGTAGTTATAATAAATCTCCAAATACAACAATATGTTTGCCACCGAACCAACCATCTTTTTTGTCGGAGTGTCAAATATTTCGGTAAGTTTTTGTTTTGGGAATGATGTGGAATTCTCCACAACTTCTTACCTTCAATAGCTGGTTACTAGTAGTAGACTGTATTTATGATCTTATGCAAAATAGAAACCGTATTGGTGATCTGAAATTAATAGTGACATTTTGGACAAATGATTATGATGACTCACTCGCTCAGTTTTATTATCATTTATTAAATCCTTAAAAAATTAACAGGTTTGAACTAGAGGCTATTTAGAACAATGCTCATCAGAGCAACTTTCTAATTTATTTCATATGAATTTTAATTGGTAGTTTGATTAATCGTGACCTTATTAATAGTCAAGGCACTCAATACTCTCCTTTCAAAATGGTGTGTTATTGGTGCTTAATCTCTCCACAACAATACCCCATTAATTAGTGATGTATCTCAGAATGTATGATGCGCCATTTAATTATTGGTATTGGTGAGTTGACAGGAAATTACAAGTTGTACTGATGTGGTCTATTGCTAGTAATCTGACCACTCAAATCCCGATAGCTTTCCCTACTCAATCTATCGTTGCTAAAGGGAACTTCATGATAAGGTGGTAGTGTAACCAATGCTGAAATGATTTGAAACTATCCCATCTGGGTGAACAAAGTTCCTTTGCCAATTTCTCTTTGGTTGAATCACTGTGGGTGATGTAGCTCAATCACTATCTCAAGTTTGTATGTGACTCAAATGTATGTAAGCCTCGTGGCACTGGTCACTGAAGTTATGTTTCATTGATTAACCAACTATTTGATATTAATGTTTCCGTCGTAATCTGTCTCCAGAAGAAATCAAACTGTTGTAACAAATGAATTGATCTTTGGTACCGACTATATTTGATCCTCTTTAATTAATTAAATGATATTCAGGAATTACTTGCACCTGGTGATTTGCTTAACAGATGATTTCTAGGTTAGAGTCCTCCTTTTATGCTAATTTTACTCTAGATAAGCAGTAGTGCTTCCAGAGTGATCCGTCCTTGTGATGCGTTACTCGGTGATACTTTTTACTCAAACTTTGATATATTTAACCTACTGGTTGTAAGAATTTGTTCTGAATTTGTCCCGTGAAAATTGCACGTGTACTCTCAACTCAATGCAAAACGATAATGGCTGATTAACCGCACGAGATTCATCGATGCACATGTCGATAGCTTGCTCGATAAAGGAGGAGAGGGCCCGTATCGATAATTAATGAGCCCTTGGCAGTGAGCCCACTCCCATTGGTCCATCACTGCCGACTTAATGGGCTCAGCACCCCGTTTGATATTGTGCACCCGAGAGGTACTGGCACCTTTTCAGTGGTAATTCGCAATAGTCTTTGACAGATATACATGAAAATAATATCAGATACCATGGATATTTCATCGATCATGCTGAGTACGACGTCACGCATCTCTTCACGCAATACTTTTTATAGATTATCAGATAATTATACATATAGTGGGTTATCATCATGATGAAAAGCCAGTTAAAAATATGTGTGAATCATCAATTCATTGATATTGAAAGCAGCAATTCCTATTGGTGTTGTAACAGCAGTTCTTTGATTCGATTCGTTCCTGATCCAAGTTCGAATGACTTCAATCGAAAAACTTTTTCCAGCTCCACTTTCACCACTGACATAGAGCCGTAATTTTTCATCTCGGGAAGTAATACTATGTTTGACACTATGGAATATTTTCCTTTGATCGACATTAATTTGTGACATGATGGTCTCAAGATCTAGTCTTTGTAACGTTTTTATCAATATCATTGAAATCGTCCATAGCCAATTTACCTTCATTTCGATCACACCCGATGTCTGCAGCAGGTGATGGCGTAGTTCCGTCATTAGAGTTTTTAAGTTCATCACGAATTTGTTTGGTGATATACTCGAGTCCCTGTTGAAATTCTTCCATTTACTCAGACTATTTGCATATCTTCTGAAGGTCATCCCTTTGAATTATGCAGGCCTCTGTGTAAGTTCTAAAATCTTTTTCAGGTCATCAGTATTTCTCCCTGATTCGCCGAGTAATAGCAAGGTATGAAAGTATTGTTCAGGTTCAGTATTGATATTATGTCTCCAATAATTTATCAAGTAGCCTTGTTGACGTTTCGTCAAAAACAGAGAAGAACTCAGGGGATAATATTTTGCATCGGCGATATTTGGTTCGTCATTCTGACTATATCGTCGCACGTGCAAAATTCGAGCAAATATACCGATTCCAATTCCGCAGGGTGATTGGGGTAGTGGTCATCGATTAATGATGAACTGAAAATATCGGTCGAGTCCCTCTCTAGACTTAATATTTCATCATATTTCGTCACTTTTATGTTTCGCACCATTCTGATAACTAACCATCTGATAGCGGTAACGGGATCAGTCCCATATAATGGAATCGATAATAGCACATCAGCGGCTTCAGGAGCACCAATTTCTCCATTATGAAGTGTACGCATCGCGATATTCCATAACTTTTGTCGCACAGTTTTCGTCGATGTGACTTCCTCAATCACGTCAGAAGATTTCGACGTTTCATATTTCCTGGAATATTTGATACAGTATTATGTAAGAGGGGCACAGCCTTCTCCAATGAACTGAATGTCCATATTGCCTTGGCATGCGAGAAGAATGGCAGCATTGTAATCATTAGTATTCATGTCTTTCTCGGTTCGGTGAAGATTGTGTAGCCTAGATTTAATTAGCTGTTTTCGTGCAGCTATTGACTTCGCGGGATCATGCAGAATGAAAGTATCGGTGATCATACGCGGAAAACCACATCGACATCTGACTGTGCTTTTGCCAGACTTTTTCTTTTTAGATCTTAAGCAATAACTATTATGTGTATGTTTTTGATGCGTCACAACTCGTTAATATGGAGTGGGCGAAATTTTAGCTGCCAAAGTTTTGCAGGTAATATATTTCAATTTGAACTTAGCCACTTCTGCATTAGTGTTCCTACCACTAATCTATAGTCGTTTACCTGTATTACCAAATGAAAAAGTTGAATACCATGTTCCTGATGTTCACTTCGCCAAAAGTAGTGTATAATCTCTACAATAGGATGGCCATCTGACCGGATGAAGTCAAGCATTGCATGAAATTCCATGTCATGGAATCAAGAAACTGAAACTGGATCTGCTGCAATTACTTCACCACCAGATAATTTATCCAAAGCAGGAGAATTTACTCTTCGTACACGTAAGATTAAATCTTGCCACAGCCATTCTGCAGGAGGGAGTGTGAAAAACCATGTAGCAGGTGCATAATAACAGCATAAAGACCATCATTTATTTGTCTAAATATGGTGTTATTCACCAAATAAAATACATACTGCTGATTCAAACGAAATCGTGCTATCTTCCAACAAAGCCGCAATTTAATGAATTCCTCATCCATTATGCGTTCGTTGCGCTCCTCGGATTGCCCATTCTGCCCATAGGAATATAAATCGGGAAAGCATAATAAATCTAGTTTCTCCATGTTATAATTGAGTGGAATATCCCGAACTTTCTTCATTTAATATAAATAGCACGACGTTGCATTGATTCGTTTATCATTGGATTAATCGTATATTGTTCGTAATGTGACGTTGGATCAGAAATTTGAGTGACCATAGGCGATGCTTCATGACAAGCCTCTTTCTTTACATCAACGTCTACGTGATTAGTGCAGGAGTGAAACTTTCCATTGCTTGCATGATCGACAACTACGGCATTGATATTTCCGCGCTTCCTGGTTTTGGACTGTTGCCAAATCCATCTTCGTTTTTGGTTTGGTTGTCGTATTCTATTGCATCGTTTTTCGGATCAATGGCATACTCAACATTGCTATTGTCCAACCAATTCGTCAGATTCTGTGCTGATTCCGATAATTCAATATTGGCGCACAACGGATTATTACACTGCAACCACTTTAGAGGCTTTCTATACGTTCTCCGAATTAACCAATTTTCGCTATACATTTGTATCTTTTGAGCGAAGCCCGAGAAGTAAAATATAAAGCTCGTAATCTCTGTTGATCTGATTAGTTGCTGGCGCCAACCATCTCATTAAGTCATTTTTCCATTGGTAATGGTAAATGGAATGTTGGTCCTACGCGTTTTTGGAATCTCATAGAATTGGGCAAGTTCCGTTCTTGGACAGTTCCGGTTCTCGGCACAATCTGAAACACTTTTGCTCTCTGGATAAGTATTGTTTCATAATCATTCAAATCGCTAATTTCCTCTGGGGCATCGCCAACATTATGATAACATATAAGTAGGTGGCAGTTTGTTATTGTGGAATTTTTTTTAACAAGAAATGCATATATATATACAAATATATTTACTCGCAAATGATGGGTGCTTTTAAACAAAGTTTTCCGAATCATTCCAATATTTTGTTTAAACGCCAGTACGTAATCTCGTTCGAACAGAATTCGAGCGCTCGAACAGAATTCCGACGGAGCAGTGTCTGACGAGATGCAAACGGATGCAGCGGCAACGGGTTTATTCAGTGCTATAAAGATGGTTCTAAAGTCAGTCTGGATTTTATCTTCATCAAAACAATTATTCGCATTTGCATTTGTCTCAAGAAGCGGCCCATATATTTTATCATATCATATCGTCCGCAAGTTTCCGCAATATCAATAAATCTTTGATCTGTACAGCAATTGTCAAAAATCTCGACTTTTCTAATGTTCCTTTGAGGTTATACAAAAGTCTTTTAATGTTCCTCATGGAATGAGATGCCAATAACTCCATACAACAAAATAGTGACTTACATAGGCTATTATCGAAGTAACAGTGCACTGGGTATCTTTTCTTGGTTTCCAAATGTTTAAGAAAACAAAATTCCAAAAAGCCTGGAAGTGTTCGTAAATTTTGCACGGTTAAACTTTCAAGGCACTGAGCAGGATCTTCCAGCAGTTGATCGTTCTCTGACATCCGACAATACTCGTTAGATGGCCATTGCTTCCAATTCCCCTGATTGTTTATTAAAGGTGTTATATTCATTACTTGTCCTGCTGAATTAATTTCTATCCCAAATTCTTTAGGAATCGTGAAACCATATATCATTTCGCAAAAATCCGATTCTGTGGATGCAGTATGCCTGGATTTGCCACACAAATTTGATGTTTTTTATCAGTTGTATTATTATTCATTTGCATAAGATGCTGATTTCTTTCTTTACTGCAGCGAAGCAAATCTTTCAAATATTTGTTCGTTGTTCCATACATCATTTTACTATTTTTCGAGCTTCTAATTTACTCTCAGCAAGACTGATTTTGTCTATTCCGCACACTTGGCTGGTCAGCCCTTCTATGAACTGCTCGGGGCAGTATTTCAATGAAATACTCTCCGGTGTAACTATTCCATTTATTGCGGTTGTAGTTATTCTCTTCTTGGCCGTGAGCGGAGCTATAGTTTCATCATCCCTTTGAGTTTTATGAACAAGCAAATAAAATGCCCCGAGGGCATTTCTCCAGCGCCTCCATCCGGCAAATTTCCTATCACACTATGCAACAATTGTAGTTGTCTTTTACCGGACTCAATAGGTTGCCGATACTCTGGGATCGGCGTCTGACGGGGCTTTGGCGTAGTGGGTAGAGTGTCTGCCTACTATTCTAAAGGTCCCGCGTTCGATTCCCGCTCACTGCAAATGTTTTTTCTGAAAAATATTTTCTCACGGACTCCGACCGATGGCAGGAACATTCCGTGTGTGCTATCGGCGGTATCCATGAAGTGAGACCGTGAGCCGTGACCGAACGCGACCCGTTGCGCGGGGGGGGGGGGGGGGGGGGAGGGAGGGTTCCATCCTAGACGCCCGCCATCGTATCACAGGGGTTTCTGGAGGTTTACCCTGTGATTAGAAATACGATGAGCTGAAATGGCGAAGTCGGCCCCAGCCGCAATGGGTGGGTACTCTGATCCGTAGTATTGCCCATGAAGTAATGCCTAACCGCGGTTACGTGGATGAATACGAATAGAGCAAGAGTAGAAAAAAAAACTGGGGGATCGGCAGGTTCCAAGTGGCTCGGAATTCAAAATTGTCATTTCGATTCAATAGAAATGCACAGTAATTGATCTCGTCATCAGACAATAAACCTGGCCGTCCGATTATATCAGAGAAAAATATTAGTCACAGGAAAATAACACATAATTGACTAAAGTAGTTAGATCGATTCTTTCATTAATTTATTCAATTATTCATTCACTATCGATGTCAGAAGTAATGAGGACAATAACAGCGCACTGTAATATATAGGGTACCATGGGTGGAATTATGGAGCGTATTATTATGATTATTATGAAAAGGAGGCTGTGGGCTCACTATGAGGGGGAGGGGCGATATATCGGACTAGGCCCTTCTCGCCTCCCACAGAACGAAAAACTCATCGGTATCGGGGCTACAGGAATATTCCAAGCCCATTTGTGAAGCTTAGAATTTCCCTACATCCCAGTTGTCCGCATTCCGCCTCCGCCAAGGACGTGTCCCCCCATATCCGAAGTCTCTGTACAGCGGGCGCTGGGCATTTATACAATACGTGGAAGGGAGTTTCCTCTTCCTCCTAGCCGAAGCAGCATATGGTGGTCTCAGATAGGCCCAGTATGTTCATGTTCCTACGCAGTTTGCAGTGGCCTGTCATGGCGGCTAGTACTGTCGTTACCCGATTCCTCTTCATTTCCATTAGCTCCGTAGTCCTCTTGGGGTCGTAGTTGTGGATGAAAATCTTAGATTGTCTGGCACCTGCTTAAATTTGTGAAGATATTCCCGAAAGCACTCGTGTCGTGAGAGCCTCTGGGTTAGGTAGTAATTGACTTGTCCATGTGGTTGGTCAAGCCAAACATCCACTTTCAAAATAAGACGATGAGTCCATCGCCCTTTGCTCGAGGCGTCCCACTGTAGCTGCCATCGCTTGATGTTGTGGTTACGTTCTTCTCTCCTCAGTTCCACTGGGCTTAGCTCAGTTGATCTTTTGCGTGTGTAGAGGCGCCTACGCTCCTCCGCTAACACTTCGATACGTATCATCCCAGCGATGACACACACCGCTTCGCTGGATACTGTCCGGTATGCGCCAGCCACTCTAAGGGCACTCAGCCTGTACAGTGGAATACCTTGCCGTCGTGCTGCTTGACTTCGTAGTGCTTCAGTCCATATAGGGATACCATACGTTAATACCGACGTGACAACTGATGATAACAAGAGTCTTCTCCTTTGTTCTGGTCCTTCAATGTTCGGCATGAGTCTGGCAAGTGCAGTCCTCACTGCACCCGCCTTACTGGTTGCATGTTGGGCTTGCTGTCTAAAACTGAGTCGAGCATCAATCATAATTCCTAGGAACCGTATATAGGGCTGGGAAGTTATTTCGTGATCGCCAACTTGCAGCGTGATTGTCTCCAGTTTCTGTCGGCTCGAGATGAGTAATGCCTCAGTCTTATGCTCTGCAAGTTGTAGACCAATCGACTCCATCCATTCCTGTATCTTGTTAAAAACATTCTCAAAAATGAGCTGAAGCGTGAATAGGTGTTTCCCCACGATGGTTATAGCCACGTCATCCGCAAAAGCCACGAGCTTTGCCCCCGTCGGTAATTCGTGGTGAGAACAGCGAAGAGAGCGATTGATGGCGGACGATGGAAAGGAGGTGCGAAACAATATTGTTTGGTTGTTACTCTGGACGTCAAAAACGCCTGCAACTCGGTTCGGTGGGATTCCATCTTGGCGGCATTATCGTAGCTATCGGTACGGGTAGATCTTCAAAAGATAGTAGGTAATTACTTCACCGACAGGGTTCTTAAGTACGACATAGAAGTAGGCGCGAAAACATACGAGGTGACTGGGGGTGTACCTCAAGGCTCAGCGTTGGGGCCCCTTCTGTGGAATATCGTGTACGACGAGCTGCTGAAACTGGCATTGCCGACGGGGGCAAAGCTCGTGGCTTTTTCGGATGACGTGGGTATAACCATCGTGGGGAAACACCTATTCACGCTTCAGCTCATTTTTGAGAATGTTTTTAACAAGATACAGAAATGGATGGAGTCGATTGGTCTACAACTTGCAGAGCATAAGACTGAGGCATTACTCATCACGAGCCGAAAGAAACTGGAGACAATCACGCTGCAAGTTGGTGATCACGAAATAACTTCCCAGCCCTACATACGGTAACTAGGAATTGATGCCCGACTCAGTTTTAGACAGCAAGCCCAACATGCAAGCAGTAAGGCGGGTGCAGTGAGTACTGCACTTGCAAGACTCATGCCGAACATTGGAAGGCCAAAACAGAGAAGAAGACTCTTGTTATCATCAGTTGCTACATCGGTATTAACATATGGTATCCCCATATGAACAGATGCCCTATGAAGTCCAGCAGCACGACGGCAAGTTGTTCCAGTCTACAGGCTGAGTGCCCTGAGGGTGGCCGGCGCATACCGGACAGTATCCAACGAAGCAGTGTGCGTCATTGCTCGGATGACACCTATCGAAGTTCTACCGGAGGAGCGTAGGCGACTCTAGACACGCAAAACATCAACTGAGCTGAGCCCAATAGAACTGAGTAGAGAAGAACGTAACCACAACATTCAGCGATGGCAGCTACAGTGGGACGCCTCGAGCAAAGGCCGGTGGACTCATCGACTTATTCCGGAGGTGAATGTTTGGCTTGACCGATCACATGGACAAGTCAATTACTACCGAACCCAGATGCTCTCAGGACACGGGTGCTATCTGGAATATCTTCACAAATTCAAGCATGAAGATTCCCCGGATTGCCCAAAGTGTCAGGGAATTCAGGAAAACGCGGAACATGTTCTCTTTGCGTGTCCGCGTTTCGACGCCCAACGGTCTATATGGGAAAATAGCGTAGGCAAACCCATTAATGTTGGAAATCTTGTGGAAGTTATGCTGTCATCAGAGGCAGCATGGAACGCGACAAACGACTTCGCAATGGAGGTTCTCCAGGAGCTGCGCCGCGAGGAGCAGCTTCGGAAAAATCCAGATTAAGTGGAGGATCTTCTTACCGTGAACGACCGAAAAGGATTCGCTACTGAGGAAGCCGCGGCTGTCGTCCCCTATGCAACGAAGTATTGCTCCGCAGATGTTCCGTCGTGATTTGAGGATACTGGGATATAGAAGGTTGTCCTTCTACTAGTGTAGGCCAAGGGGTATTGTGTCTTGTTTTTGTTTTTTTTCTCTGTATTTGTACTTTTAATTTGTAAGGTTTTTGGTTTGTTTTCAATAAAGGTTTTTAAAAAAAAGGGAGGAAAGATAAAAAAGGAAGCGTGAGGAAGGAGGTTGGCTTCCTTCTTTCTCTTTTTTCTTTAAAAAAAAAAAAAAAAAAAACATACATGTGTGTATGTTTGCACGTGTATGAGTGTATATACGCATACATGTGTGTATGTTTGCCCATGTATGAGTGTATATATGCATAAATGTGTGTATGTTTGCACATGTATGAGTGTATATATACATACATGTGTGTTTTTTTTTTTTTTTTTTTTTTTTTAAAGAAAAAAGAAAAAGAAGGAAGCCAACCACCTTGTACGGTCTGCCCCAGGATCCTTATCCACTTCCTCCAAAAGCTCGTTCCAACAGACTCGTTTGCGAAGCTTTATGGCCTTACACGCTTAGCGGCTTTAAACTTCACTTCCAGGCTTTCAGGATTGGACTTCTTCCTTGCGCGTTGCCAGGATCTTCTCGCTGCGAAACATTCCTTGCGGAGGGTCGCGAATTCATCGCTGCACTAATACACCGGTGGCCGTCGGTTTCCACTAAATTTCCTGGGCATAGTGGCATCGCAGGCGTCGGTGACTCTCCGCATGACTCCGTCTACTTTTTCTGCGGTATTGCTACCGTTTACGGGGTCAGTCTTCAGTGCTACAAGGAAGGTGGTAATGTCGAATTTTCGCACATTCCAGCCGACTCCGTTTGTTCTTTCTGATGTGGGCGCGGACCTCCGGCCAACAGACACCTCCCAGAGTACCGCTCTATGATCACTGGCAGTATAGATCTCACATACCTCCCATGCACAATTTCCTTTGAGCAGGCTACTGCTGACAAAGGTGAGATCTATAATTGAGCTCGCTTGTCCTCTGCGAAATGTTGGTTCACTTCGATTGTTCAATAGGACAACATCTAAAGTCGAGAAGGCTTCTAGTAAAGCACGTCCTGGCTGATTCGTCTCCTTGCTACCCCAGTCAACTGCCCAGGAATTGAAATCTCCCGCAATGGCCACCGGGAAATGCTGTTTCGCATCCATCACGAGTCTATCTAGAAATGTTGTGAAGTCTTCATAACAAAGGCTTGGTGGTGCATAGCAGCTATAGAAATAGATACCATTCACCTTGGCCACAACAAACCCAGACTGTTCGACACCATCGTATGCTTCAAATGGTAAACCACCGCAGGAACAAATGACGGCTTTATTGCTAGTATCAGTCACCCAGTTTTGGGAATGTAGATTCCTGCAAGGTTCGGAAATGACGGCAACATCAATCGTCAGGTCTCGAGCCGTCTGCGTCAGCAGATCGTGTGCTGTTGCGCAGTGAGCAAGGTTCACCTGTAACACTCGCACTATGGCTGTGTACGGATCTTCTGGAGTGCACCCTGGTAGACTGGACATTTGATGCTACCAGTTACATGGGCACGGTCTTTCGTTGGCTCCAGTTCTGCGCATAAAACGCATTTCGGAGACGCTTTACAATCGGAGCTTCTGTGTCCTTTTTCGCCGCATTTCTAACATAGGTCTGATCGATCAATGCAGCTCTTGCAATTAACGGCAAGATGCTCGAACTGCCAACACTTGAAGCACTTCATGGGCCTTACCACTGTCACAATACGGGCATATACTAGGCTTATTCGTATTTTACTGCCCTCGCTCAATACGTTCCTTGCCGCAGCTGTAGGAAGTATTACTGTAGCTGTTTGTGTTCCTCTGTATGACTTCCGAAGGCTCCTGATGGCACTCAGTGGGACGTCACTATCCGCGCAATCAGCTCTTCTCGAGGCATCGAGAATATCCTCTTTGGTGGTGACCTCATCGAGGTCTCTTATTTCCAGTTCTTCTTGTGGTCCTTTATTGAGGACTTTTGCGTCATTTTTGAGGGCTCCAACCTGGGCCTTCTCCAGCTCAATGGTTTGCTCTTTCTTTGCTCTGGCAAGAATTAACAGAACATCTCCTGCGGCTGTTTGGGTATTTTGTCCACGCATGCGCTAGCCGCATTGACAGTCTGGTCTTTCTTTATTCGGCCCAAAAGTTCCGAGTACATCTCCGTACCGGTCGGACGAATAATCAGCGCATCCGTTCGCATAGCTGTTTTCTTCTTCGGCTTAGGTTTACTCTGCGTAACTCCTGGGGGGTTTTGGGACGGCCTCCGTTTTTTCCTTCGTCTCTTGCTCTTCTCCCAAACACTTTCATCATCTTCCATCTCCGGATTGGATACTTCGTCCGTGGCCCTGTTGCCAGTTGGTGAAGTGTCATTACTCACCAGCTCCTCCACATTCATGGGTACTGTTAGAGCACTTTTGAGATTCTTTCCTGCTGTGTCATTGGGCGGCGTTCTCTCCTTTCTTTTATCCCGTCTTGTTGGCGTAGCTTGGGATGTTCCGGGTCTTTCGATGGGATCATGGCCGCTCCGTTGATTTGCCTGGAACAATCCGGCACCTGGGGGTGTCAGTCATGCCGCTGCTGGCAAGGGTGTTTTGAATCCTCCACTTTCCGTTATGGCTCTTATCCGCTTCGCGGATGTTTGGATCTTTCGAGCAAGATTTCGGATCTCTTCGTTGATCGTTCTTCGATTTTTATCGGTAAGAAAATTCACCCGCGTTGCCAGGTCATTTTCCTGCTGATTACATGTCGTCTTCATCGTAGTTTGTAATCCACTTGTAGCATTTGGGGCCAAGTGGGCCACCCGGGGACAATCAAGTAATGGTCGGGTCTTCCCACAATCCGAGGAGCCAGCGCCGGCCACCAGGGCTTTCACCTTTTGGGGGTTGTCCGCGTGGGATACAATTGTGTTATCATCACTGTTCATGTTTGCTTCATAGGGTGTTATAGGGAGCCCACCCTTGGCACCCTTGGTTTCGGGAGTTAGGTTTCTCCCATGCATACATGTGTGTATGTTTGCACATGTATGAGTGTATATTTGCAGTCATATGTGTATGGTGGCACATGTATGTGTAAGCCAACCTCCTTCCTCATGCTTCCTTCTTTCTCTTTCTTCCCTTTTTTTTTAAATCTTTATTGAAAACAAACCAAAAAAAAACTTACAAATTAAAAGTACAAATACAGAAAAAAAAAAACAAAAACAAAGGACAATACCCCTTGGCCTACACTAGTAGAAGGACAACCTTCTATATCCCAGTATCCCCAAATCACGACGGAACATCTGCGGAGCAATACTTCGTTGCGTAGGGGACGACAGCCGTGGCTTCCTCAGTAGCGAATCCTTTCCGTTCGTTCACGGTAAGGAGATCCTCCATTTAATCTGCATTATTCCGAAGCTGCTCCTCGCGGCGCAGCTCCTGCAGAACCTCCATTGCGAAGTCGCTTGTCGCGTTCCATGCTGCCTCTGATGACAGCATAACTTCCACAAGATTTCCAACATTAATGGGTTTGACTACGCTATTTTCCCATATAGACCGTTGGACGTCGAAACGCGGACATGCGAAGAGAACATGTTCCGCGTTTTCCTGGATTCTCCGACACTTTGGGCAATCCGGGGAATCCTCATGCTTAAATTTGTGAAGATATTCCCGAAAGCACCCGTGTCCTGAGAGCATCTGGGTTAGGTAGAAATTGACTTGTCCATGTGGTCGGTCAAGCCAAACATCCAGCTTCGGAATAAGACGATGAGTCCATCGCCCTTTTCTCGAGGCGTCCCACTGTAGCTGCCATCGCATGATGCTGTGGTTACGTTCTTCTCTCCTCAGTTCCACTGGGCGCAGCTCAGTTGATCTTTTACGTGTGTAGAGGCGCCTACGCTCCTCCGCTAACACTTTGATAGGTATCATCCCAGCAATGACGCACACTGCTTCGTTGGATACTGTCCGGTATGGGCCAGCCACCCTCAGGGCACTCAGCCTGTAGACTGGAACAACTTGCCGTCGTGCTGCTTGACTTCGTAGGGCATCTGTCCATATGGGGATACCATATGTTAATACCGATGTGACAACTGATGATAACAAGAGTCTTCTCCTCTGTTTTGGCCCTCCAATGTTCGGCATGAGTCTTGCAAGGGCAGTCCTCACTGCACCCGCCTTACTGCTTGCATGTTGGGCTTGTTGTCTAAAACTGAGCCGGGCATCAGTCATAATTCCTAAGTACCGTACATAGGGCTGGGAAGTTATTTTGTGCTCGCCGACTTGCAGCGTGATTGTCTCCAATTTCTTTCGGCTCGTGATGAGTAGTGCCTCAGTCTTATGCTCTGCAAGTTGTAGACCAATCGAGTCCATCCATTTCCGTATCTTGTTAAAAACATTATCGAAAATGAGCTGAAGCGTGAATAGATGTTTTTCCACGATGGTCATCTGCAAACGCCACGAGCTTTGCCCCCGTCGGCAGTGCCAGTTTCAGAATTCGTCGTACACGATAATCCACAGAAGGGGCCCCAACACTGAGCCTTGAGGTACACCCCCAGTCACCTTCTATGTTTTGGGGCCTACTTCTGTGTTATACTTGAGAACTCTGTCGGTGAAGTAGTTACCTACCATCTTTTTTAGAGATATGCCGGTACAGATAGCTTCGATAATGCCGCCAAAATAGAATCCCACCGTACCGAGTTGAAAGCGTTCTTGACGTCCAGAGTAACACCCAAACAGTATTGTTTCGTACCTGCTTTCCATCGTCCGCCCTCAATCGCTCTCTTCGCTGTTTTCACCACCAGGTCTATAGCATCCAACGTAGATCGTCGTCGTCTGAAGCCGTACTGGGCTTCGGCCAATAGGGGTTCCACCACTGCCTCAATTCTCTGATGTATACTGCGCTCCAGGATCTTGCCTGCAGTATCCAGCATACAGAGTGGACGATATGATGACGGTTCGTCCGGAGGCTTTTTTCCCTTAGGAAGCAGTACGAGTCTCTGTTGCTTCCATCTGCTGGCGAAGATACCTTCCTGAATGCAAGCATTGTACATATCGAGAGAGATTCCAGGTGCTGCATCAATGGCGGCCTTCACTGCTATGTTTGGCACACCATCGAGACCAGGGGCCTTGTTGTTGCCCACTTGGACTTCTTCCTTGCGCGTTGCCAGGATCTTCTCGCTGCGAAACATTCCTTGCGGAGGGTCGCGATTTCATCGCTCCACCAATGCACCGGTGGCCGTCGGTTTCCACTAAATTTCCTGGACATAGTGGCATCGCAGGCGTCGGTGACTCTCCGCATGACTGCGTCTACTTTTTCTGTGGTATTGCTACCGTTTATGGGGTCAGTCTTCAGTGCTAAAAGGAAGGTGGTAATGTCGAATCTTCTTACATTCCAGCCGACTCCGTTTGTTCTTTCTGATGTGGGTGCGGACCTCCGGTCAACAGATACCTCCCAAAGTACCGCTCTATGATCACTGGCAGTATAGATCTCAGGTACCTCCCATGTGCAATTTCCTTTGAGCAGGCTACTGCTGACAAAGGTCAGATCTATAATTGAGCTCGCTTGTCCTCTGCGAAATGTTGGTTCATTTCCATCGTTCAATAGGACGACATCTAAAGTCGAGAAGGCTTCTAGTAAATCACGTCCTCGCTGATTCGTCTCCTTGCTACCCCACTCGACTGCCCAGGAATTGAAATCTCCCGCAATGGCCACCGGGAAATGCTGTTTCCCATCCATCACGAGTCTATCTAGGAATGCTGTGAAGTCTTCATAACAAAGGCTTGGTGGTGCATAGCAGCTATAGAAATAGATACCATTCACCTTGGCCACAACAAATCCAGACTGTTCGACACCGTCGTATGCTTCAAACGGTAAGCCACCGCAGGACCAAATGACAGCTTTTTTGCTAGTATCGGTCACGCAGTTTTGGGAATGTAGATTCCTGTAGGGTGCGGAAATGACGGAAACATCAATCTTCAGGTCTCGAACCGTCTGCGTCAGCAGATCGTGTGCTGTTGCACAGTGAGCAGGGTTCACCTGTAACACTCGCACTATGGCCGTGTACGGATCTTCTGGAGTGCACCCTGGTAGACTGGGCATTTGATGCTACCAGTTACATGGGCATGGTCTTTCGTGGGCTCCAGTTCTACGCATAGAACGCATTTCGGAGACGCTTCACAGTCAGAGCTTTTGTGCCCCTGTTCGCTGCATTTATAGCACAGGTCTGATCGGTCAAGGGGGCTCTTGCAATTAACAGCAAGATGCTCGTAGTGCCAGCACTTGAAGCACTTTAGCGGCCTTACCACCGCCACGATGCGCGCATATACCAGGCTTATTCGTATTTTGCTGCCTTTACTCAGTATATTTCCTGCAGTAGCGCCAGGGAGTACCACCGTGGCCGATTGTGTCCCTCTGTAAGCCTTGCGAAGAGACTTGATGGCACCCAGTGAAATATCCCTGTCCGTGCCGTCAGCTTTTTTCAGGGCATCGAGTATGTCTTCTTTCATAGCGACGTCATCGCGGTCTTTGATTTCGAGTTCCTGTTGAGGTCTCTTATTAAACACCTTAGCTTCATTTTGGAGGGCTCCAGCTAATGCCTTCTCTAACTCAACACGTTCGTCCTTCTTTCCTCTCGCAACGATTAAGAGAGCGTCTCCGGAATCTGCTTTACGGATTTTTCCACGCATGAGCTAGCCGCATAAACACCTTGGTCCTTCTTTATTCGTCCCAATATTTCCGAGTACGTATCTTTCCCCGTCGAGCGAATAATTAGCGCATCAGTTCGGATTGCTGCTTTCTTTTTCGACCGTGGTTGATTCTGCGTAGCTCCTGGAAGATTTTGGGACGGATTCTGTTTTTTCCTCCGTCTCTTGGCTTTCTCCCAAGCATTTCCATCGTCTTCTGTAGCAGAATTCGAGGTTTGCTCTTTGGCCCTGTTTCCATCTGACCGGGTCCCATTTCCCATCAGCTCCTCCGTATGAATAGGCGGTGTTGCTGATGCCTCATCTTCGGTACTCTTGTCCTTTTTGCCCGCGATGTCATCGGGCGGAGTTCTTTCTTTTCTTTTCTCTCGTCTGGTCGGCGTTTCATGGGATGTTCCCGGTTTTTAGATGGCATTATGGCCGCTTCCTCGGTTCACCTGCAACAATCTTGGACCCGGGGGGGGGGGGGGGGTGAGCCATGCCGCTGCTGGCAACCGTGAGTCCGATCTTCCGGTTTCCGTCATGGTTCTTATCCGCTTGGTCGCTATTTGGATCTTTCTAGCTAGACTCCGGATCTCTTCGTTGATGGTTCGCCGATTTTTATCCGTGAGGAGGTTCACCAGCGTTGCCACATCGTTTTCCTGCTGATCCCATGCTGATTTTCCACTACTTTGGAATCCACTTGTAACATTTGGGGCCAAGTGGGCCACCCGGAGACAATCCAGTGATGGTTGGCTCTTCCCACAATCCGAGGAGCCAGCGCCGGCCATCAGGGCTTTCACCTGGTAGGAACCGACGGCGGAATTTCCCTTTTGGGGGTTGTCTGCGTGGGATACTATTGTTTTATCATCGCTGTTCATGTTTGCTTCATGGGCTGTTATAGGGAGCCCACCCTTGGCACCCTTGGTTTCGGGAGTTAGGTTCCTCCCCATGTTTGCACATGTATGGGTGTATGTACGCATACATGTGTGTACGTATATATTGCGACCAATAATTATCGTATAATTTGAATATCATAACTATAATAGGATAATTAATTAAAAGGGGTACTTACCTTCTTTAACCCAAGCTAAATACCTATACACCCGGGGTGAATGTACCTCAGCGTGGCCACCCCGGTTACCCACAACACAATTTCGCATAAAAATTAGAAATAGCAAAAGAAATAACATAAGGAATCGAATCTCAAGAAAAAAAAGGGGGGGGGGGAACCTCCCTCTTTTTCTTGAGAGGGGGTTGTTGTATCCGGACCCTTTTCTTCCCTATTTTTAACATGTATACCTGCTAATAGACTCTAATCTTGAATAATCAAAATTCAAGCATGTAATTTAGAAATAATATTTAAAGTAAGGAAAAGAATTGCTCAACTTAGTTCACCGCTTCAGCAGCGATTCTCGCTTAACAAAAATTCGCAACGCAACAAAATTGCTCACAGTTCCAAAGGTCGAGGAATTTGAAACTCAGCAATTTTGGCACCGAAAACCGAAAACGCCTGGCAACAGTGACAACAAGCCGGTGACGACAAGTTGGTGACAACAACCCCACCCCAAATTCATGATTTCCTTGGGACATTTAAGCCCCCATCGGCCCCACAAAATCAGACTCTAATCACCAACGGAACGAGAACCACGGTTGCTCAAAATTGGGACTTTAATCATAGAACTTTTGCGGAGCATTAACATTCCTAGAGTGGAACGATCTTTTAGTTCGGGCCGTAGCAACATTATCAAGATTAATAATTTTTAACGAAAATCGGAAAATCCCTTCTGAAGTAGAGATACGAACTAAATTGGGCAAACTATAGTCTTAAATCGATATAATCTCCGGGCCGCAATAAAAGAAGACAATATTGGGTGAAGTCGGTTTATAGTTTCTCATAACAAATATTACTGAAAGTGTGAAAACTGAAGAAGATAAATATCAACACTACTAAACAGAGACGCAGTAGAGATATACAATCGAGGAATCTGTACATCAATTGACCTTGGCTATAGAAATCTGACCATCTTTAATTACTATCTGTAATCAGCTGTGAAACCAATCCATTAGAAAATACACACGCACTAAATAAGGTAACTTAGGTGTAATCTGAGTATTTCTATTCTATTATCACCTATCTCCCACTTCCAAACCTCAGACGTAATTCCTAGATTTCTCTTGAAAAATCCCTATAAATTATCTGAATCAATTAACAAAGATCAGTATCAAATAAAAGTCATAAGTAGAAAATACTTATAATCGATTACGAGGCTTGCTGGTTCTTTATTCTCCGAATCAAAATAAAGGTAAGTCTCGAGAAATTTTGAATTGATATATTGAATTAGATTAATAGTAATACAAACGAAAAAGGAGAATTTCTCTCCTCATAACTAATTCCTTCTTAAACGATAATAGTAAAAATAATAATAATCAGAAGAAAATTTTTGGATATAATACTTCATTCATTTTTTTTAAATTTTTGCGCCATATCTCTTTCAATATTGAGCCGATTCATTTTGTTTTTTGAAATCTTTCCCACCACGCCACCTATAAGAGGGAATCAAAAAACACATATGCGTCCGTAGAAAGTTTTAGAGCTATTTCAACTTTTATGTTTTTCACTTAAATTTTTTGTTCGCGCATCTCCTCCTACAGTTGTTGTGATAGAGACTTTGCACAAATGTTACATTTGGTATGTATATGTGCAAGTAGTTTGGATTTTTGGAAATTTTCATTATTTTTTTGGATATTTAATTATTACTAGAAATATATATTATTCAATATCTCAAAAACTAATGAACGGATTTTGATTCTTTTTTTCAAAAGATTTGTCTCAATGGTATCTATGGAATGCACTTGAGAAATAGAAGGCTAGACTCATAAAGATTCGATTTATTCCAATTTTTCTGGTTAATATGCAAAATTTTTGTTCGCGCCTCTCCTTCTACAGTTGTAGTCATAGAGACTTGAAATTTTACACAAATGTTCCATTTGGTACCTATATGTGCAAGTGGTTTGGATTGTGCAAATTTTTGCTTCCGAATAATAGCTTTGTCTTAGGTCAATTTCAACGTTTTCTACTTCCACGTGGGAATGGTCTAGAATGGTCTGAAACGTAAAAATACAAAATTTGAGCCTGCCGTTTGTTTGTGAACGGGTCATTTTTGGCAGCTCGATTTACTAATTTGAACACTTACACGGCTAAAATTATGTTATAAAATCTCGAATTTTCTCCAAAAATTGGTATTAGGCCCCTATTCCACTGTTTCAAATTTCAGCTCGATCATAGCATAAGTTTGGAGGAAATGAAGTACGGTGACGCAGTTACTGTATTTCAGCTTACCGTGCATGAAATAACCTATGTTTGACAAAGATCAACGCTCAATATTGTGAAGTTGAGTACCGAATGGAAAAAGAAGAAATAGGACTTCAATTGTAATGAGGAACCTTTGTCAAATGAGTTGTACATGTCCGTATATCGGGAAGACATGATATTGATTCAATATAAATCAATGAGCATCCAACTTATTGCATATAGTGTTAAAATAAACCGTTCCCACATTCTTCTTCCTCACGAAAAAGTTTTTAAAGGCGGTTCCAGACACTGAGTCAATAAGAGTGCAATGTATGATTTGTTGCAATCAGTGATATTCAGTGTTTCATAATAAACAAACATATGAAATGTTTCCCATGAATCGGCTATGACAAAGCCGGTACCATTCGGAAGCATACCACCAATGAAATTGGTGGAAATGAAAAGGCAACGTTAACCGAAATAAAAATAACCGTTATGCATTCGAATGTGGCGCTTTACCGTGCATTACGCTCTGCCAAAGCTCGACCAGCACGACGTCTTTCTTGAGCTCCACTTCCTCTGCCTCCAGCTCTTCTTGCGACGCAGGCATCCACGTGTAGCATATCCTGCTCCTCAAGCCCCCTTATCCTCCGAGCCGCATTGCGATATTTGAGTCGTGCACTTTCTGCGCTACCTACCAGTCGTGCAGCAAACTCTTCACTGCCCTAACCAGTACCTGAAGATTGGCTCGTGTTGGGTCTAATCCTCCAATGGTGGTAATGGTTCATGTTATGGCGGGGGAGTTGGCGGTGGAGGTGGTAGTGGTCGTGGTGCATGATTTTCCTGAAGAAGGCAGAAATAATGAATGAGATGAAAAAACTAAACTTCAAAATGGATGATGTTCGTTATATGTGTGCAACTCCGTGTGACTATGTGTAAGTGTCGGTGTGTGTATCACTTTGTATATCTGTGCGTTACTGTCTGTACGTATGTGTGTTTTTTCACCTCCCTCATTCGTCGCAATGTACCTTAAGATTCTCAAATTTGTAAGTTTTCGTTCTGAACCTCACGGATGACACTGATTTACCGACACTAGTTAACTTCCCGATTATTCGGGAAGTTATTGTAATGAACCCGAAATCGATATTTTTCCTTTCATCCTGTGACTGGGGTTTTAAGTATACCAAAATGATGCCCAAGAAATTTTGAATCGGTGTCTATGTGTCTGTATGTGTGTGTGTGTTCGGATGTCTGTATGTATGTATGTGTGTTTCCGAAATTTTTATCCTAGGTTTCTCACGAACGAATGAAGCTATCGAGACCGTCAATATTGGAATCGACGCGTTTTCATGTAACTTAGAGGGGAGTAGATTTCGGGTGAAATTGGTGTAGTATGTATATTGTTATTAACAATTTTAATTGATTATCACGTTCTATTGCATAAACTATTAAAGTTACCGCAAAAGTAATATAAGAAAAGTTGTTCCCCATATAAAAATGCGTATTTTATGTAGAATGACTTTTTCGCAAATTTGCATAATTCAGGAGGTATGACCGTCTCAACAATTATGTCTGTAGTGAGTGAACGAATGAACCCAGCGCTGTCATGAAGGTCTCAATCGAAACCTTTCCGTTCAGAATGGAGCGGATTACATTTTGGATGGCATTCGTGCAGTACATGCAATGTTATTAACAATTGCAATTGTTTATACGATCCCAGTGGGTAAAATATTGAAGTTAGCGGGAAACTTATCTCAAGAAAACTATTCCTTATATGAAAATACAGCTTCTAGGTGCAATGCCTTTTTCCATAATTTGCATAATTAAGGAGGTATGGTCGTCCCAGCAATTTGAAATACGGGAATAATGCATATCACCAGGGTCCTTATACAAAACTGCACATTCACTATGACTTTTTTCAATATAGGTTAAACCATATCGCGAGTTGAACTAGAATATACTTGACGAATGAATATGTCGTCGATTGCGGGAAGGATGTCAAAGAGCGGGATAATTAGGAACGTACAGAGGTAAAGAAGGTAACTAGGCGGACGAATTCCAGTTGAATATTTTTATGCGGCTTAAAAATCAAACTAAATCGATCGCATGCAGTAATTATTAGTCACAAGGATCAATTATTGATATCACTGTTGAGTTTGCTCATCACCATGGTTGCATGCTTATGCTGTGCTGAAAGACCAAATCGGGCAGTTTTGTTTGTGGCCCGTATGGGGCACACACATTTGCACACCACTATTTTTTTTTCTAAAACCAGTCTGTAGATATTTAATTGACGTGCTGGAAAAATGTAGAACTGGCACACAGAAGTTAAAAATCGGGACGTTCTGTTTGTGTTCCCAACGGGGCCACACACGTTTACTCTCCTAGTTTTTAACTTCCTGATCGGGGAAGTTATTGTTTTACCCCCAAATATGGAAAATCGATTTTCCATCAGATCTCCACGCTTCATTTATTTAAACTGTTTAAGACTCTTTAGAACAAAAGGTCTGTCTATGTATGTGTGTGACGAGGTATGTATGTGGTCAATATTTTTAACTTCCCGATAGGAGAAGTTATTGCAATCACCCCGAAATCGAACTTTTTTGTTTTTCGTCCTACAGCGGTTTTAAGTGTACCGAACTGCTTTCCGTCAAATTCTGAGCAAAAGTCTCGGTGTGCGTGTGCGCGCGTGTGTGTGTGTGTGTAGGCCTGTCTGGACCAAATTTCGCGCTCAACTTTCTCGCAAACGGTTGAAGTTATTGAAGTTGTTAAGATCGCGTTTGACACGTTTCCATGCTACTTAGATCTGATTAGTTTTTGGCTACAATCACTCCAGCCTATATATTTTTATTAACAATTTGAATTGTTTATAACGCTCTACGGCACAAACTATTCAAGATAGCGGACAATTTATATAAGATAAGTTATTCCCCATATCAAAATACACATTTTATGTCTAATCACTTTTTTTCATAATTTGCATAATTAAGGAGGTATAGCCGCCGGAACACTGATTCACGGAATAACTGAATAACTAAAGTTAGCGCTGTTCGGAATCTCTCAATCGAAGTGTTTCCACGCACAATAGAGCGGTATTCAATGCATATAACATTCGTGCAGCGCATATAGTGTTATTAACCGTTTCAATTGTTTATAACGCTGTGACGTGACATTTTGCATGTGCAAGACATCACTCACCTTCCCCTCGATTTCCCTTTATGGAAAACAAAAAAATAAAAAAAGTTACTTAACCTAAACTTAAAATTTTGGCGCCAGTTGGTTTGTACGCCGAACCAACAACGCGAGAGTTTTTAACTCAACGGAAAATTCTCAAAACACGATATTTCTCGAAACGCAAATCCTCAAAACACAAAAGTTAAAACAGAAAAGGAGCTAACGTTAGTTACCGTAACCGCAGACCCGACTTATCTCGAACATATCTTAGCTAACTTAGCTAAACTAGACCTAAGGGAACGGATGCGGTATGTCCCGCCCTGCTCAGGAGGTGGGTTATGGTAGATGGGGGTGAGTCGAGATGTTGGGGAATGATTGGACTCAACAGAAAACGTCTAACTAAAGCATAAACTCGGAAAGCTAAATTCCCAAAATTCTGTATTTACTTCTCGCCGAAATATACAATCTCCAAAGTTTCAAAATCTAATTAGTTGAGTACGCGAAGCTCACGTGGTATCCCTTAAAATCAGGTCGAATCCAACCCGAAAGAACCGAATCGAACTAAAATCGCGATCAAACCTAGAATTAACTAGTTTACCGACATCGCGGTTGAAATTTATTCTCCCATAACAAATCAAAAAGACACAAAAAAAACAAAATCAGAACCGCACATAAGGTGATAGTTTATCGACTTCTCGGTCGAGAGAAATATAAATGTTCTCATTCCCAACAAAATCTGTAAATCTTATTCATTTATTGAATATTCACTCAACCGAGACCGATAGTTTATGGACTTTGTGGTCGAGATCTTTCATAATCCAAAATTCATAAAACTCTCAAAATCTTTTTTTTTATTAAAACTTCTAATTATTTATTAACGCAATATTTGATTAATTAATTTAGCAGCATTACGCCAAAATGGTTCATTTATGTAAAAGATAATGTAAATTTATTAATGAACTCCAAAAAAAACGATTTTATTCCCGAAATTAACTAATACAAAAAGAATCATTTAACGAACAACATAGTTCATCGACATTCCGATCGAGATTGCATAATTTGACACTAACAAAAATTTAGTTAAGGAACAAAATAGTTATCGGTATTTGGGTCGAAATAATATAACTCGATAATAAAAGAAATATTAATTGATGGCGCAAATAGTTTATCGACATTCCGGTCGACATAATATAATTTGACAACAAAAAAATATCAACTAATAGTCAAAATAGTTTATCGACATTCCGGTCGAAATAATATAATTTTACAACAAAACGTATCAATTAATAGCCCAAATATAGTTTATCGACATTCCGGTCGATATGATTTACTCTGACAACAAAAAAGTAGAGATTAATGGTCCAAAAATAGTTTATCGTCATTCCGGTCGAAATAATATAATTTGGTAACAAAAACAATATTAATTAAGGGTTCAAATAGTTTATCGACATTCCGCTCCATATAATATAAAAGCACAGGGGAATATCCCGAATTATCCCCAAAATAATCGAAGCAGTATAAAAAAAAAACCGGGAAAAATAACTCAGGCGGCAAATTTTCTAATATTTGTCACGACAGGTGACATGATCCACAACAACCGAGACAATCGGCATTGTCTCGGGGGTGACGTCATTGTCTCGAAATGCCGTCGTGATGTCACCCGATTTTCCGAAGGTGTTGTATTAGTCCTAAATTTTCGCGAAATATGTCGCATGCCATCGGGCCAATTTAGTTTCCGAACAATTGATTGTTTTACATTTTGTCTTCGCGGTGCGGAATACTAACACACACGCGAATATACGAGACAAATCGCATTGTCTCGAGGGGTCGAGTTTATAACTATGATCATGCATTGAACGCGCGAAAACGGGGGGGGGGGTCCGGTTGTGCCGTTGTTCGGAATGTCTCAATCGAAGTGTTTCCATGCACAATAGAGGGGTATTCAATGCTGATGACATTGGTGCAGTGCATATATTGTTATTAACAATTTCAATTGTTTATAACGGTCTACTGCACAAACTATTCAAGTTGGCGGAAAATTTCTATAAGTTAAGTTATTCCCCATATGAAAATACAGATTTTATGTACAATTACGTTTTTAACTTCCCGATAGGAGAAGTTATTGTAAACACCCCGAAATCGAACTTTTTTATTTTTTGTCCTACAGGGGTTCTAAGGATACCGAAATGCTTCCGATCACATTCTGAGCAACAGTCGGTGTGTGTGTGTATGTATGTATGCCTGTGTACAAAATTTTGCGCAACGATTTCTGATGAGCAAATGAAGTTATAGAAGTTTTCAAGGTCGCGTTCGTAGCGTTTCCATATAACTTAGGACTGATTAGATTTTGGATGCAATTGCTGCAGTATATATATTGTTATTAACAATTTTAATTGTTCATAATGTTCTAGTGCATGCACCATTACAGATAGCGTAAAATTTACATAAAAAAAGTTGTTCCCCATATAAAAGTGCGTATTTTTTATAGAATGACTTTTTTCGATATTTTCATCATTAAGGAGGTATGACCGTCTCACCAGTTATGTCTGTAGTGAGTGAACGAATGAACATAGCGCTGTCATGAAGGTCTCAATCGAAGCATTTCCGTTCAGAATCGAGCGGATTGCATTTTGGATGACATTCGTGGAGTATATATGGGGCATTCCACGCCAAATCGGACGGTTTTAAAAATTTTAATTTTTGATTTTCGCCATTTTTTGATATTTTGTTGTACCCATCAAAAAACCCTTCCTCCTAAATTTTGAGATTTTTTTGGTCACTGGCTCAGAGGATCTCGAATTTTCAAAAAAATGCTCTTTTCATGGTTTTTTCTCTTCTTAACTTCTTAAGATATCGTTTAAATCAAATATCTCTCAGGATGAAAAAGTTTCGTTTTTTCACAGTGCTTCCGAAAAAAAATACGAATAATTTTTGCAAACGATTTTTTTGATTCATCTTGGAGTTTTAAAATTTCAAGAGCGTTGTCTGGAAATGATACATATTTTGATTTTCCTCAAAATTTGTGACAACTAACTACCATCTATTCGACAACTTTTCAGATGGTGCCGGTCGTGAGACAGCCGTGGCTACTATTTTTGTTTTCGATTTTTGAAAATCAAAACTTTTTTTTTCCATAAAATTTAATGAATTGTTGTTTTTCTCATTATATATTATTTGTTTCATAATTTTTCAGTATTTTCTCTCAATTCTATGTACTATGAGATTTCTTCAAATAATTTATTGTACCTATCTATGTCAAAAACCTTTTCTCCTAAAGTTATAATTTGGTGTTTGAAAAGTTATCTGATGTAATTAGATACAGTCAAAACTATATAACGGTCTCGTAATTCTGCCTCAATTCTATATTTCTATCTTTTATAAATGGTTCGTTATCTTTCCACGCGACACTTCTGCTTGCTATTACTTTATTCCGACAATACCGACTGCTGTATTGAATCTATCCGCGTCATCTGCACTAACCTAAATTGTATGTGATGGACTGTTTATTGTTGTAAATTCACTTTGATACGTTATGTGCCCAGTAATGTATCGTTGTTGATTTACTGTTAAACTATGGAGTGCAAAAGTCGATTTGATAGATGTTGTAATCCACTGAAAATGGACAACCACCAAAAAAGTCAGGGATTAAGCCGAGCTTCGAAAAACTTACAAAAGTTGTGGAATTTGAGCAGTTTCGATTATCTATGTGGAGCGTATAGAAAAAAATTGCTCTCCATGAAGTCAGTCGTATCTTCATCATCTAACTTCAGTAGTGAAAGCGATGTGAGTAACAACTCTACTGATGCTGAAGAAATTGATTTTGGTATTGACGATCCTGAGATTGTTGTTCATGAAAATGTCGAAGACGATGATATGAGTGAAATTAAAGTTGATGACAGTGGACCAAGTGAACCAATATCTAATGGTTATTCTTTTGCTTCAGGTATTTTTATCATTGTTTTCTATTGTTTATTATTGTTTGCTTATAATTATCATATGAACAGTTATCAATATAATTTTTTTATTTGAAGGATCGAAATCATTATCTGGCGAAGAACTTATTCAAACAGTATCTCAGTTAACTCTTGGTACACAACTGCCTGTGATAAATGATGCCCTGCCTTTATTAAATATAACTCCTATAGATAAATATGCGATATATCGGCCATCTTACTGGAAATAAAAATATAGTGAAATTTGTTCTGCATTCGCGGAATTACTAGGGTTAGATGGTAAAGCCGACCATTATGGAAATTCCACTGATTATCAAGACAGCATAGGAAATCTAAAATCTAAATTACATGAAGAAAGTACTACTCGAACTCGAAAGATACAAATTTTGACATTGTTACCAAGTAATTGGAGTATCAATAAAATGTGTGACGTTATGGGTGCTACAAAACACATCGCAGTCTTATCAAAATTGCTTAAAAAAGAAGAAGGAATTCTACCAGAGCCTGAGAAAAAAAAAGGTAAGGTTTGAAAGTGTAAAGGGTTTTCATGAAAGAAGAGTACGAGCCTGATCCAAACTTTATTTTGTTATTATATTCAATTTATTGAATGAATCTCAATTTTCTAGGACGATCGTTACCCAATGATATTAAAGACAAGGCCATTGAATTTTATAACAGCGATGATGTAAGTGTGAATTTGCCTGGTCAAAAAGATTTTCTTTCAATACGAAATGTTGATGGTCAAAGAGAGCACGTCCAGAAAAAACTCATTTTATGTAATTTGAAAGAATTGTATGAAATTTTCAAAGAACAAAATCCAGACAAGCGAATAGGATTTTCAAGCTTTGCATCCCTGAGACCTTGGCACTGTGTATTAGCAGGATCTGGTGGTACTCATACTGTATGTGTGTGTGCTGTTCATCAAAATATCAAATTCATGATGTTAGGTAAATACTATAGAAATTGGAGTTTAATCGGAAATGCTAACGATTTCAACTTCTCATTTACCGTCGCTCACTCGACATTTGGCGATTCCGTTGGTGCAGTATAGGGATTGTTTTGAGCTCATACTATGTCCCAATCCATCATCCAATTGCTATTTTCTGCAATGTGCGAATTGCCCAGGGATCAAAGTTCTTGAAGAGTTATTAGAAACCGTAGTCGACGAGAACGCAGTTGATGAAATGAATTATAAATATTGGATATCTAATCCTCGTTACAGCCTTGAAACACTCATCAAGAGTTCCTCGGAATTCGTTGAGATATTTTGTAATCATATAGTTAATCTGTTACCGCACGATTTTATTGCTAAAGACCAATCTGGTTTCATGAGAAACAAGAAAGAATCACTGAAAGACGACGAGTTCTTGGGGATTTGTGATTTTGCTGAAAACTATGCGTTTTTGATACAAAATGCGGTGCCAGCATTCCATTGGAATAATAACCAAGCTACGATTTTTCCCGTCGTGATCTATTTCAAGCAAAATGGTGAAACAACTCATCGAAGCTTGGTCATTATTTCCGATAATAATAATCATGATGCGGTTGCAGTGTATGTATATCTTAAAATAACCACTGATTTTATGAAAAATCTAAATCCTAACGCTGCAAAAGTATTTTACTTTTCTGATGGTGCTCCGCAGCAGTTTAAAAATTTTAAAACCTTCGTGAATCTCTATGATCACAAAGAAGACATTGACTTGGATGCAGAATGGCATTATTATGCTACAGCGCACGGTAAAGGACCTCGTGATGGTGTTGGAGGAACTATAAAAAGAAAGGCAGCAAGAGCTAGTCTTCAACGGCCAATTGATAATCAAATAACAACACCTGTACAATTTTAGAAATGGACAATTGAGCCGAGTTCTTTACCTAACAGTTTTGTAAGATTTTCGCCGGTAAATCACTATGATATTGCTAAAGAAAAATTGGATCTGCGATATAAAACAGCTAAATCGATTACAGGCACACAGAACTTCCACTGTATTACTCCAGCAACTAACGAGAATATAAGAGTTAAAGAGTATTCCAAGTCGAATGAAGAACGTATATGTAAACTTTTCAAAAAGTTGCGTAAGTAAATTAATTTTTGGTTTCAATTGTTCATCAACAAATGTAACGAGTCAGAGATTATTTATAAAATCCTTGGATTGTGTAGATTTGTAAGAAAATATTGAAAAATTATGAAACAAATAATATATAATGACAACAACAACAATTCATTAAATTTTATGGGAAAAAAAAATTTTTGATTTTCAAAAATCAAAAACAAAAATAGTAGCCACGGCTGTCCCACGACCGGCACCGTCTGAAAAGTTTTCGAATAGATAGTAGTTTGCAGTCACAAATTTTGAGGAAAATCAAAATATGTATCAGTTCCAGACAACGCTCTTGAAATTTTAAAACTCCAAGATCAATCAAAAAAATCGTTTGCAAAAATTGTTCATATTTTTTTCCGAAAAGACCGTGAAAAAACGAAACTTTTTCATCCTAAGTTATTTTGTTTAAACGATATCTTAAGAAGTTAAGAAGAGAAAAACCATGAAAAGAGCATTTTTTGAAAATTGGAGATCTTGTGTACCAGTGACCAGAAAAAATCTCAAAATTTAGGAAGGTTTTTTTGATGGGTACAACAAAATATCAAAAAATGGCGAAAATCAAAAATTAAAATTTTTAAAACCCTCCGATTTGGCGTGGAATGCCCCATATATAACCACAAAAATAGCAAAGTGAATTTTAATTTTTCAACCGTGCAATCTATAAGATTCGGTGGTTGAATTCGAAACCTATAGCCTTCCAACAAAAACGTAACGTACTCAATCTCGTGAACCCACGTATCCGAGCGCCTTTTTAGGGTCCTATATGTTTTCCCTCGAATCTCCCGATAAAGGGGGGTTCTGCTGCATCGTCGGATGGCTGGGTACTTCGGCCCTGATCCACGACGATGGAACGGCTTTCTGGGGTTTCTACCACGGTTTTCTTCCTGGGAAGGTTGTGTTTAGGGGAGTCAGGGGTTACACATTACGTGTCAAGTTTAGAAGGGGGGGGGGGTTTAGCGATAAATTCCAAATCTTTAGTTTCTTGTTTTGCGTACTCAATCACTTTTCAGGTTCTTTGATTGTTGACACTTTTAGGGACTCATGCTCACCATGCGTCTGCTCACATATTCATAATTTTCTGTTTCATACATAAGTCAGTTTAGAATTATTAAAACTGCAACTGTTCATTATGGTACCAAGAGGGGTCACACTGATTAACCAGGGTATATTGGAGAAGAATAAATTTAGTATGCTGAGCTGAAATACCAAATCGGGATTTTTTTTTGTGCCAAATTCGAATGTGTCAAATATGTCACCGTTTTTTACATTTCCCATAATTTCATTGGTGGTAAGCTTGCGAATGGTCCGATTGCACACAAAATGAAAATGTTCCAGTATTAGGAACCTTTTTCCAATTTCGCCCTTACAAACCACTATTTTCTCCTTTGTTCGCATACACGACCGAGCGGACATATACACACGCACCCACACACTGAGTTCGGTGTCGGGGCTTTGGCGTAGTGGTAGAGTATCTGCCTACTACTTCGAAGGTCCTAGGTTCGCGCCCGGCCGCCGGAGAATATTTTTTCAAAATATTTTCTCATGGATTGCGACCGATGCAGGAACTTCCGTGTGTGCTATCGGCGGTACCCATAAAATGAGACCGCCCGGCCGAGCGGGAACCTAACCCGACGCAGGGGGGGAGTGGGTTCCGTCATAGGCGCCGGCCATCGTAGCACAGGAGTTTCTGGAGGTTTACCCTGTATTTAGAAATACGATGGCCTAACAATGGCGGAAGTCGGCCCCAGCCGAATGGGTGGGTGTCCGGTACGCCCCCTGAAGGAATGCTTACACGGCCGCTACCGGGGGCGTACAAATGAGAGGGACGGAGGAAAAAAAACACACTGAGTTCAATTTAATATCATTAATTTCGTTTGTTCTAAAGACTTTTTAGGGCAATTATTCAATTTAGTGAAATCATTCCACATTATATTGATTTTATATTATTTGATTACTTTATTTTACAATTTTCTTCATGATTGAGTTCAATTTTCAACTATTAGCACAATGGATCTTGTTATTTTTCACCGAAAATTATGTGATGATCTGTTTATTTTTAATCAATGCTTTAATATCTAATCCAGTACATTCACTGACATAAAATTTTGACTGATCCTCATAAAGTGTTCATTAATCTTGAGTCCTTTCGAAGTATGTTATAGATAAATATGATACTTATTATGGAAGGATTTCGTTTTTCTAAGTAATATTCTATTTTAAATAGTTTCTTGATCGGATTTCTAAATGAATATGGTTCTTAACCATGAGAAAAAGAACCTCTGTTCAAAATTTGAAGCTTCTGTCTCAATTTTTGTGGACGCTAGCATACGAACAAATCTAAACAATGAAATCAAAGTCAGAAATTGAAAACAGAATTATGAGGCAAACGGAAGCATAAACAGGGAAATCTAGAAAAAAGGAATATTACACAAAGTAAGTGAATCAATGTTATTCCACCAGTTCATATCTCGGTAAGGCATACATTTTGACAAAAAAAAACAAAATCGTGAGAACGAAAAAATTGAAACGTCGAAAACTAATCATGCGATCAAATCGCCATTCAACAGGGTTCTTCAACACAACAAACGGAATCTATGTTCCAAATTTCAAGTTTTTATCCCAATTTTTGCGCACGGTAGAGTGCGTACAAAAGCAAAAAGCAAAAAACAGTGTAAGAAACAGAAAAATCGAAATATCTCCAATTTCTTGTGAGCCACCTACTCGATGTTCTTCAATGACTCCCTGGACCTCGTTGACGTACACATTTTGATAAAAAACTAGTGCCGTATGCATGTGTGTGCCCCACTCGGGCACAAACAAAACTTCCCGACTTGGTTTTTCAGCACAACCTACTAAATTCATTCTTCTCCAATATACTACGGATAATCAGTGTGATGCCTGTTATTATCAGAACAAAAACATGCTATTATTGTTATTAACAATTTGAATTGTTTATGACGGTCTACTGCATAAACTAGTCAAGTTAGCGGAAAATTTATATAAGACTAGTGGTGTGTGCATGTGTGTGCCCCACTTGGGACACAAACAAAACTTCCCGATTTGGTTTTTCAGCACATCCTACTAAATTTATGCTTCTCCAATATACTGCGGTTTATCGGTGTGACCTCTGTTATTATCATAACGAAAACATGCCTATTTGAGAATTCCAAACTGACTCATTCATGAAGCAGATAATTATGAATACTTGAGTAGACGCATGGTGAGCATGAGGATGAGACTTATGCGTGTTACTTGAGTGAGAGTGAGACGCCAATAAGGATGCGGCTGCAAAACCAAAACTTTAATATTTTACCCAGTCGATCAGTATAAACAATTGCAATTGCTAATAACATTGCATATACTGCACAAATGCGGTCCAAAATGTGATCCGCTCGATTTTGCATGAAAACACTCCGATTGGGACCGGCATGACAGCGCTGGGTCCATTCGTTCACTTATTACATACATAATTGTGGAGACTGCTATACCTCCTTAATTATACAAATTATCGAGAAAAGGTATTCTACATAAAATACGTATTTTTATACGGCGAACAACTTTTCTCATATGAATGGTGCGCTAACGCTAATAATTCATGCATTAGAACATTATAAATAATTGACATTGTTAATAACAACATAAGTACGGGACCACTTTTACTAAATATTTAATCAGTTATAAACTATGCCTATATCATATGGATATGTGTGTGCCCATGTAAGTGATTTTGCAAGCAACGGTGGCTCGTAAACGGCTCCATCGATTCGTTTCTCCTATGACCCGAAATCACCTATCACTGACCTCCAGGCGGGATAGGAGTGCCAATCGTGAAAAACAATTCCTTCCATTGATATTAACAATTTCAACTATTTAAAGCGGTTAGGGATCGGAGAAAAAGTGAATAATGAATCTCATTCCTTATACAAACTACACACAGACTGTTTTATGACTTTTTTTATAACTTTGATAGCTCACGACATATCACTGGTTAAGAATTTTAATTGTTTTGTGAAGAAACATTTTCTATGGGGAGGAAAAGTCCACATCGTCGCTCTGTCTTCCCTATATTTCCCGAGATGCTCCTCGTTCGTTTTTGAGCCGCAGTAATATTTTTACGTAAAATCTACAAAACCAAGAGCTTCTAACGCAACGTACCTTACCGTAGGAGCGGCCTCCTTCAACTTGACGTAATTTGACGGACATATACGTAACTTATGGGATAAAGCGGAAGGAGAATGATCAGGATCAGGAACGGATTAGGGAAGGGGTAGCGGCAGGTCCCAAGCTGCTCAGGATATGGGTCGTGGTAGAGAGGATCGGGTCCAAGGTTGGGGACCGCAGTAGGGCTAGAAAAGATACGCACTCAATTCTAAAACGTTTTATTGAATTTATTAAACTAACCTTAGACACAAATAACTAAATTCCTCACTTAAAGCCAGCTGGAGTTTGCCCGAACGTCTTGAAATATACATGCTTTCGGAGAGAGAGCATCACACTACCGGTGACAGCGAGAAATTGATGCCAAAGAAAATCTCATTATTACGCCCGAAACAGACGAGGGTAACGGTAGATTAACTTAACTTTATTCATACCTGGAGCCATCTGTCGAGAGTAAAACAAACTTGATACGCATTTCCGAGAAGATATCGGCAACTATTTCGCTTCCCGGCTCGCATCACGTGAGTTCCGTATTGCTCCAAATGGTACTCGAATTAACCTCGAGTAACCCGTTAACGAGAGATAAAGCGGAATTTCCGACAATCAAGGGGTTCCGAGAACGAAAATCGTGAGGCAAATAAGTCGTGAATGTAGGGAATCAATTCGCGATTTATTCCTTCCGAATCTCGGGGCTGATGAAACCACCTTGAATTCTAAACATACACGCGAATCACTGGTATAAACGGCATTTTCTCGAGGGTGACATCACCTCTCCGTCGGGCCGCGGATATCGCGAAATATGCCAATATATAGCTCGAATAATGCGTGAAAGACGGGGAATTAATCCCCCAGTTCTTTCTCCTCTCGATTGCGAGCACGATATCACGCGTAGGCATAACTCGCAACAAGGACAGGGCTAATCCCCGATTTGTTCCTTCAGAATTTCGTGGCTGATGACATCAGCCCGACTCCCAAAAACATAAGCGAGCAAGCGAGACAACCGGCATTGTCTCGAGAGGGACGTAATTACTCCGACGGATGGCGGGTAGTCGCAAATTATTACTCAAATATCCTGACTCTCGTCTTAATTCAAGGGCGCAAACCCCACGCTTAATAAAATGCGTAAAAAGCAGGGAATTAATCCCCGCCTTATTTCTAAAGCCCACGCGTAATAAAATCCTCGAAAACAGAGAATTATTTCCCGAATTATTGATATGAAACATCTAATTGCGCGGGTGGGCTCGGAAAAACTTGCTCTCGGGATAGGCAACTTTGCTTGACAAACATATATAGATATACGCCACTGCTTACCTATCGCCCCCTTTCTGCCAACGACACAACGGCGATGCGCACGAGCTGTATGTGCATATCGAGATACGTTACAACGTTTCAAAAACATTTGAAAAGAATTGGAAATTTTTTTGAACAAATTAGAAAATTTTTGAAACCATTTGGCTCATTTAAAAAAAAATTGGAAAAATTAGCCAAAACTTGACAGAAAAATTGACAACAAAACTGGAAAATGTTTGCAAGAATTCAGAAGAATTTTGAAAAAATTGGCAATTTTTCTTTTGAATTGGGAAAATTTTGCCACCAGTTTGAAAAAATTTATGAGCACTTTTCTAAAAATTAAAAAAAAAATTGCAAGAATCTACAAAGAAATTGGAAAAAATTCTAATAATTTGAAAAAACTGTGGGAGAATTCAGAAAAAGTTTGAACAATTTTCGAAAAATTTGCGAATTGTTTAATAATTTGAGAAAGTTTTGTGGAATTTTTGAAAAACTTGTCAAACACTTAAAAGAACGGAGTATTTGAAAATTTCCAATCATTCTCGAGAAATCGTCAAAAATGGTGGATCAGCTTAGATCAAAATTAGTCTTTCCATATTTCACATCTACCAGGTGTCCCGTGACGCCTCACTTCTTTTCTAAAGCCCCCGCGTAATAAAATGCCAGAAAACAGGGAATTCATTCCGGAATGATTTCTAAACCCACGCATAATAAAATCTCCCGAAACAGAGAATTAATTGATCTCAAATTTCTCATTATAATTCTCCCCGAGTTATTTATCTTAAATTTTTCGCGACGGGTGACATCAGCCGGAATTTCGAAACACACGGGAGAAAGCGAGACAACACTGTCTCGAGAGCGATGTCATGTCTTATTCCCGTCCGAGGTATCGCCAGCTATCACTTGGATATCCCAACTCCCTTCTTACTCACGGACGAACCACACGTGTATTACTAATGCGCGATAAATACAGGAATTAGTTCCCGATTTATTTCGTTGTGGCGGGTGACGTAATCCCGACGCCCACAACACACGCAATCAAACGAGACAAACGGCATTGTCCCGAGGGTGACGTCATCACTTTAACGTGACTCGACATCTTCCTGATGTTGTGGTCTAAATTTTGCGTGGCTCTGGAGTCACGAGGGGCCAAGATAATTAAAATTCATAGCATTTACCGAGCCATTGTCTTGGGAGCTCCTGCGAATTTCGCGGGTGGTTGGCAGATATCCAGGGGTGTTACTCGTGGGTCGGTTCGTGAACAAGTGAAGTTTGCACGAGACCGGCACTCGACGCCAAGAGATTGGCAGCTAGGCGGCATTTGGTACACACATACATACTGTAACAGTTTTCCTACCTAAACTCACCCAAAACCCAACATCTCAAAATTCCTAACCACAAATCTGTAGGCAAACCATTACCTTCGTCCTGGGTGCCCTAAATTCTCGGAAACTCCATGAGCTAACAAACCTCAAAACGACTCCCCGACCGACCAGAGGCTCAATCCAACCAGAAAAGTGCTTTTGGGGCACCAACCGATTTTTAGTTCGGTGGAATCGACCAACCACTAACCTAACCGTAACCAAAAATGACTACAATTCGCTGGTCAGCCGGGAGAGAAAACCTAAACTTACCAAAACCTCTGAGAAAATAGGACCCCAGGGTACGGAATTACCCGGTTGCTCAGTGTGCTGGTTGTGGAGAGAGGGGTGGATTCGTGGTGTAAGGAGACGCAACAAAACTCGCCCGAATCAACGAAAACCCAATGACTAAACCCTTAAAATAGCTGAAATGGATCAGGGTCTTAACTCTAGAAATTACTAGACAGAGTACCCTCAGTAATCGATTTTCCCATTTATTTGGCGCTTAGACTAGTTCTACATCTTATAGTTAGCTTAAACTCTAGCCCATATCCTCGGGTTCTTGGCCGAATCCGTATATTGGAGTGGTGGTTCTAGAAGACTCCATTGGGTAGCTGGAAAACTCAAGATTAGGTAGCGTGAGGGAGAGAGAGATCGAGGCTTTGCTTAGGAATTAAGACGATTTCATGTAATTACGTAGCAGAAACTCGTCGAAATGATAGTCGGATCCGGATTTCGCCAGAAGCTCGTCAATGCTAGTTGTGAGCTAAACGATACCGGTTCATACGCCTATTCCCGTGGTTAGGGAGCAACGGTATCAGGTCGCGGGGACCGTGGAGGGCATGAGTAGCCCTGATACCAGGTGGTATCAATAACAGCAAAACGAGGAAGCAGTGGTACCAGGTGATACCAGCACCAGCCAAGCTAGGGAACGATGGTACCAGGCAGTGGTAACACCCACCAGGCCAGGGAAGCTTGGTACCAGGTGGTAGCAGCACCAGCGAGGTCAGGGAGCATCGGTAGCAAGTGTCTTCTTGGCCAGGATCAGCCAGAAGTCTTGGTACCAGATGGTAACACCCTCAGGTAGCTTAGTGAGCACGGGTATCCAAGGATACCAGCACCTGTCAAGCCTGGAAGTCATAGTACCAGAGTCTAGCTAGCGCTGGCACCATGGGATTGGCTAGTGATGGTGCTAGAAGTTAGAGCGGCGCCGTTTTGTAACGGAATGTTGTAAGTCGGAATTTTTTAGGGCAACCGACCCTCAGAATTGCTTTCGCGTCCACGTTTTATCAAAATCGGAAGCTTGCAAATTACTAATTTCGTAATTTCCGAGTTCCCGATTTTATATTACGGATTTGAAGCGAATACCCGTAGTCAACCATAAGTGCGAGTGAGAAAGGTAGTAGCGTCGCACACGGGAGTGAGCGGGAGGGAGATATGCCAGTATGGGATTCTCCATTATTCAAGAAACGGAACTTCTCACGCACTTCCCGGGTCAAATTTTACACCGAATCCCTACAATTGCTTCCCAATTATTAATTGGATACATTCGGAACGATAATTGAGGAGATATTTGGCCCATTCTGGGTCATTATCATGATAATTATGCGCGGCGCGTCATGTGATGATTTGTGGACGGAACAACCACATATTTTCTGAAACTTATTCATTCGGGGACACTCACGGGTCTAATTACATTAATTATTCATATTTCTACTTACCATGTAGAAGTACGAAATAGTGCCACTTAATTGATCACATGAAACTGGCGAAAACTGTACGGGGAGAAATTTTTGCTGCGTAGGACGCGGTGGGTTACAAGTGACTGACTAAAAAGTGGCTGCCAGTTCGCCCGTTCTTCCTTCGCAACCTGTTGTTATAATTAACGAGGAGAGGGAATCATTTTGGTACACTTAAAGCCCTAGTTACATAATTAAATAACAAATTTCGATTCTGGGGGCATTACAATAACAAACTATTTGATGACACTTATTCCACTCACCAAAATGCATATTTTACGTCATATGCCTTTTTTTGCTAACGCGGATAGCCAATTGTTATTTACAACTTCAATTGTTTAAATCATTCTATAGTAAGGACGGTTGCAGATAGGAACAACGTGTCACATGAGAGTCGTGCCACGCGTAAAAATAAACATTTCATGTTCTATGACCTTTTTATTAACACCTATAGTTCATTGCTATTAACAAATTGCATTGTTTATCCAACTCTATCTCAAAAAAGGTTATATTTTTCGACAATATTTTTACATTTTTTAAATTATCAATTTGTTTAATATTCCGATATTTTGAACAGTTTAAAAAGTTCTTGGTTTGAGACATGAAGCGAAATTTTGGATATAAGATATACGAAAGAACGATCGGTACAGTTATTGGTTCAACCCATAGAGGGTCGGGCCCACATCCCGTTGATCTGCTTCATAAATAAGTCAGTTTGGAATTTTCAAATCTGCAACTTTTCGTTGTGCCCCTAACAGAGGACACACTGCTTAATCGTGGCATATTGGACAAGAATAAATTGAGTAGACTCGGTAGAAATACCAAATCGGGAAGTTTTGTTTGTGCCCTGTACATATGCTCACCCCACTAGTTAACTTGCCGATTTTTCGACAAGTTATTGTAATGGCCTTAAATCGATGTTGTTTATTTCGATTTTCAACTAAGGTTTTAAGTATACCGAAATGCTTCTCATCTAATCTGAACAAATATCTGTCAGTATGTATGTGCTCGAGGAGTTATTGCGGGTAGACTTCCTATTGACCTTGGACTACAAAAGAGCAAATACTATTACATGATCAGGAAAGGTATGTAGTTCACCTTGGAGGAAATAATATACGACCCGGACATGGAGACCAATCCAGTTAGAGAAGGTAATACGAATGAGAGTCAAGAGGACCCAAACTGGGAAACAAATGGGATTAAACACTCCGACGATTAAATCGATAATAATGATCAAACCAACAAAATCAAGGAGTCAGTAGATGACTACTTCATGACTATTTGGCAGAATAGATGGGTTTCCTCAAGTAAAAGGAGATATGACTACTTTAGTGATGTAAAAGACCGGATGAAGGCTACGGGGATCAAAGTATCGCACTACACAGCACAATTCCTATCTGGTCTTGGTTTGGCGTATTCCAAATTATCCGATAGTGAGAATTGCCAGTGCAGGGAAATCGAAACCACGGACGACATCATGTTGGAATCTCAAAAGTATCTCGAAGAGCCATTACAACTTCAAAACCGAAGTGACGGAGGCCAACATGACATGGCCACCGAGGAAAAGAGACCTAGTCACTGAAAAGCTCTGTCCACACTTTACAAGATTTGCCAAAAGAGCACTTATGAAGAAGGAGTGCGAGAGAGCGGCTCGGAGACAGATGGTACTGAATTCCTAGAAAAAGTTTCAAAAGTCAGGGGACTCTTACGCAAGGAACCGTTAGATAATAAAGTGGCATACATTGAGAATACGTTAATATAATTTGATGATACATGAGTGGGGAATGATCTGAACCAATCAAAAAATCTTTCCTGTAGCGGCTCCTTCCAGCGCAACTCCATCAGAACCGCCATTGCAAACACTCTTGTCGCGTTCCATGCTGCCTCTAATATGACTTCCACAATATTTTCAACATTTATGGGTTTGCCTGCCGTAGTTTCCCATATACATCGGTGCACATGGACACGCGGACATGCAAAGAAAACATGCTCCGCATTTTCCTGGATTCTCTGACACTTTGGTTAATCCGGGGAATCTTCATGCTTGAATTCGTGAAGATATTCCCCAAAGCATCCATATCTTCGGAGCATCTGAGTTAGGTAATAATTGACTTGTCCATGTGATCAGTCACGCCACACATCCAGTTTTCGTATAGGCGGCTGAGTCCACCGACCTTTGCTCGAGACATCCCACTGCAGCTGCAATCGCTTAATGCTGAGGTTTCGTTCTTCTCTCCTCAGTTTCACCGGGCTGAGCTTAGTTGTTTTTCTCTGGGTGTAGAGACACCTACGCTCCTCCGCTATGACTTCGATAGGTAACATCTCATCGATAATAACACAAACAGCGTCATCAGATACTGTCCGGTATGCTCTAGCCACTCTGAGGGCACTCAACCTGCAGACTGGAACAATTTGCCGTCGTGATCTTTGACTTCGTAATGCGTTCGTCCAAATAGGAATACCATATGTTAATACCAACGTAACAGGTGACGATAACAAGAGCCTTCTGCTTTGGTTTGGCCCTCCAATGTTCGGCATAAGTCTTGCAGGGGCAGTCTTCACCGCACCTGCCTTACTGCTCGCATATGGGGCTTGCTGTCTAAAACTAAATCAGGCATCAATCATGATTCCCAGGTATCGTATGTAAAACTGGGAAGTTATTTTGTGCTCACCGACTTGCAGCGTAATCGTCTTCAACTTCTCTCGACTCGTGATGACTAGTGCCTCAGTTTTGTGCTCCGCAAGTTGTAAACCAATCGAGTCGATCCATTGTCGCATCTTGTGAAAAATATTCACGAAATTGAGCTGGAGCGTGAAAAGGTGTTTTTCCAGGATGATTATGGCCACATCATCCGCAAAAAATATGAGCTTTGCCCCCGCTGGCAATGCCAGTCCGGGCAGTTCGTCATATACGACATTCCACAAAAGAGGCCCCAACACCGAGCCTTGGAGTACCCCCCCTCCCAGCCGCCTTATATGTTGTAGGACCTACCTCTGTGTCATATCTAAGTACTCTGTTGGTTAAGTAATTGCCCACCATCTTTTGCGAGTATGCCGGTACTTGCAGCTTCGACAGTGCTGCCAGGATGGAATCTCACCGGGTTGAAGACATCCTTGATGTCGAGGCTAACAATCAAACAATTTGTTACGTGCCTTCTTTCCATCTCTCGCCCTCGATCGCTGTCTTAGCTGTTCTGACCACCAGGTCTAGAACATCCAACGTAGATCGTCATCGTCTGAAGCCGTATTGACCGTCGGCCAACAGGGGTTCCACCCCTGCCTCAATTCTCTGATGTATTGAGCGCTCCAGAATCTTGCCCGCCGTATCGAGCATACAGAGTGGACGATCCGATGACAGTTCGTCCGGAGGCTTGTTCCCCTTGGGGAGAAGTACGAGTCTTCGGTGCTTACATCGGCTGGGGAACATACCGAGAGCCTTGTTGTTGCCCACTATACTACAGGCTGGCAATAGTTCCTCGGCTGTAATTGGTGGTATTTGTTCGGCGACAGCACCCTCCACATGCTTTTCAGTTAGACTGGGGTGTTGAGGAAATAAGACTCAGAGAATCCTTTCCAGAAGCCTAGGACAGGTTGGGGATAGCATCGTTTGACTGTTGAGTCGGGCCATAACCACCTTGTACGCTCTGCCCCAAGGATTCTTAACCACTTCCTGCAAAACCTCGTTCCAGCAGTCTCGTTTGCGAAGCTGTATGGCCTTCGTGAGTTTACGCTTGGCTGCTTTATACGCTACTTTAAACCTACCTTGCGGAGGTTCGTAATTTCATCGCTCCATCAATACACCGGTGGCCGTCGGTTTCCATTAAGTTTCCTGCGCATAGTCGCGTCGCTGGCGTCAATTACTCTGCATATGGCTTCATCTACTTTGTCTATGGCATTTCTGCCATTTATTGGGTCAGTCTTGCTGCAAGAAAGGTGGCAATGTCGAATTTTCCAACATTCTAGCCGATTTCTTTTCGTCTTTTTGATCTGGGCGCGAACCTCCAATCAACGGACATCTCCCAGCGTAACGTTTGATGATCGCTGGCAAACATTTCCTCTGCGCCGGCTACTGCGGAGGGAGCTGAGATCTACAATGCAGCTCGCTTGTGCCCAAAAAATTGGCGTGTAGTCCCTGACGCGCCAGAGAAGTGAAACTTCAGAAGAGAAAACAGAATTTTTTCTTATCCATTTGAAATAATACTTTTGATAAAACGATGAAGGTGTAGAATGGTAAAATATTTGTAGGACACGAGGAGATAAGAACATTTTATTTTATTTTATCATTTATCAAAAAAAACCACCGCGCCTTTTCGCTGTCAACCTCCGGCATTGCCCCCCCCCCCCAGCCCCTCACTCAACCCACCCCATTCCGCAGTCGACCCTCACCCCCCCCCCCCCCCCCCCCACCACATTCAACCCTCATATCCCTGCACATTCAACCGTCACCCCCTCGACCCTCCCCTCACCCCCCCCCCTCACCCTCGACCCTCACCCTCGACCCTCACCCCCCGTAAGTGTCCGGACAGCGTAACACCTTCATATAGTCCCATAAGAAGTTTCACTTCAAAAATGTCGGTTCCTTCTCCTGGTTGAATAGGACGACATCGAGAGATGACATGGTTTCTAGTACACGGAACGAAAAAGAACATAATTATTAGACCCCTGGTGACTAATCTGAGGACGAAATTTCCGTGAGTCGAAAAATTAGACTCCTATAGTCTAAAATTTAGTCGCATTGGGCCGACTTTTTCTGTTGTTTCGGGATAGTTTTTATACTCACTGGGATGAATTTTTGGACTCACGGAAATTTCGTCCTCAGATTAGTCACCAGGGGTCTAATAATTATGTTTTTTTTCTTTCCGTGTAAAGCCCGTCCTCTCTGTTGGCTCTCCTGGCTACCCCAGTCAACTGCCCAGGAATTGAAATCTCCCGCAATAGTCACTGGGAAATGCTGTTTCACATCCGCTACGAGCCTATCTAGAAATACAGTGAAGTCTTCATAACAGAGGCTTGGTGGCGCATAGCAGCTATAAAAATAGATACCATTTACCTTGGACACAGAAAATCCAGACTGCTCGTCACCGTCGAATCCATCAAACGGCAAAACACGGCAAAAACATCCTCCGTTTACTCTGGATTTGTTCGTAGCTGCTCCTGTGTGTGTGTATGTGTGGAATCGCAATTTTCCGTTAACGATTTTGCACAAACGGGTCGCCCATTTGGAGTCATCGGGATCTTATTCGGAGCGTCCTCATAGAACTCAGATCGGATTAGCTTTTGGTTGAAATCGAGCTCGCTGTTTTTTTGTTAGTAACAATTAAATAGTTCACAATATTCTATTGCAAAATCGGTGAGGGCTATAACAAAAAGTATTCAGTAGAACTTGCTCGATAAGTGGGAAAGTCTGTTTAATTTCTACTTCCGCTACTCCATAATTGTGATAATTAAGGTGGTATGACGGGTTTAACTTTCGAGCGATCGCACCCCTATTGGCGTTTCACTCCCACTCTAGTGACGTGCTTATTTCTCATCATCATGCTCAGTATGCGTCTAGTCAGTTCATAATTATTTGCTTGATAAATGGGATACCTACTGATTTACCCACACTTGTGTTTTTGCTGGAACCAGTCTCGACCCATTGAATAACGTGTCACGAAATGTAGGAATGGGGAACAGAAATGACAAATCGGGAGGTTTTATTAACTTGCCGATAGGCGAAGTTATTGTAATCATCCCACAATCGCACTTTTTTGTTTTTCGTCCTACAGGAGTTTTAACGATACCGAAATGCTTCCCATCAAATTCTGAGCAAAAGTCTGTGTGTGTGTGCAGAGGTCTGTCTGTGGTCACAATTTTTCGATCAACTTTCTCACAAACGGTTGAAGTTATTGAAGTTGTTAAGATCGCGTTCGAAGCGTTCCCGTGCCAGTTACATCTGATTAGCTTTTCCTACAATCGGTCCAGCGTATATATTGTTATTAACAATTTGAATTGTTTATGACCGTCTACTGCATAAACTATTCAAGTTAGCGGAAAATTTATATAAGACTAGTGGTGTGTGTATGTGTGTGCCCCACTTGGGACACAAACAAAACTTCCCGATTTGGTTTTTCAGCACATCCTACTAAATTTATGCTTCTCCAATATACTGCGGTTTATCGGTGTGACCTCTGTTATTATCATAACGAAAACATGCCTATTTGAGAATTCCAAACTGACTCATTTATGAAGCAGATAATTATGAATACTTGAGTAGACGCATGGTGACCATGAGGATGAGACTTATGCGTGTTACTTGAATGAGAGTGAGAAGCCAATAGGGATGCGGCTGCAAAACAAAAACTTTAATATTTTACCCAGTGGAATAGTATAAACAATTACCATTGTTAATAACACTGCATATACTGCACGAATCCCACCCAAAGTGTAATCCACTCGATATTGCGCGGAATCGCTTTGATTGGGACCGTCATGACAGCGCTGAGTTCATTCGTTCACTCATTACATATATAATTGTTGAGACGGTCATACCTCCTTAATTCTGCAAATTATCGAAAACGGTCATTGAACATAGAATACGTATTTCTATATGGGCAACAACTTTTGACCTTCCCGATATAGGAAAGTTATATAGAAAATTGACAGTGTAATGTTTATGATATTTTCACTTTTCTCGACGTTTCACATCATCCTGAGTGGTTTTCCGGAAAGTGTTTGTAGGTGTGTGTGTGATCAAAAACTTTGTTTAACGTTTTCGAAGAAACCAACGGAGGGATTCACGTTTTGTTTTTGATCGACAGGACTGACTATTCTCCAGGTCTGAAAGGAACGATTTATGCGAAAAATGATTCATTCAATTGTTACTAATAAATTCAATTATTTATATCGCTCTATCGCAAGAACGGTTTGAGATACGAAAAAAAGTGTTCAATGAAAGTTGTTCCCCGCCACGAAATACACATTTGACGTTCGATGACTTTGATAACTCCCGTAGTTGATTATGAGTAACAAAAAAGATTGTTTCTACCGCAGCGGTGTGAGAACGGTGAGATACCTGCATCGGTCGGAATCCATGAGAAAATAGTTTGAAAAAATATTCTCTGGCGGCCGGGCGCGAACCTAGGACCTTCGGAGTGGTAGGCAGATACTCTACCACTACGCCAAAGTCTTGACTTGACTTGAAAATTGTTTATTAACATTTGTCATATATACATACTATGTACAGTATTAATATCTTAAGTGCTACGTTCTAGATCACCAGCCGTTGGCTTTATATCTAATTTGAAAGAAGTGTAAACTAATTTTTCATTATTTCAGATATTTGTGATTATTTACATGATGACTCGATATAAGGAAAAATAACTTCTAAAAAACCTTACAAGTAATGGGTGCATGAGGGGCAGGAGAGAAAAGGATATATGGAAAGGTGGGACAAAACAGGTGGTCAGCGGGACCAATTGGATTTTATGTCAATATTGATGTTTTGGAGCTGGGGATTAGGATGGGATTGTAGCTTAAATTTAAATGTCTCATTTATTCTATCGATAAATTCGCCGATGGTTGTCATGCCGAGCGTTTCGTGTATTTCCACAATAGTCGTTTTTCTTTTAAAATTTCCTATTATTCGTAGGAATTTATTTTGAATCACTTGAAGATGATTCAAGTGCATTTTCGCAGCATTGTGCCAGGCAGGACAACCATAGGTGATAATGGGCCTAATTAACCCTTTGTAGAGAGTAAGTTTGAGGGATTGACTAAGCGCGGGTGATTTTAGCAAATTATATAATCTTACTAGGATAACTTTAGTCTTGACCTTGATTTCAGATATATGCTTTTTCCACAGGAGTTTGGAATCGATGTGTAAGCCTAAATACTTTACAGAGTCGGTTGGTGTGATCTTATCGCTACGAATAGTTAAAGTCGGCTTGGCCTTGGAGCTAGTAAATAAGATTGCTTCTGTTTTAGCAGCATTCACTTGAATTTTCCATTTCGTTAATTCACTGATTGTGAGAGAAGCAGCATTTTCTATTCTTCTAATAGCTTTGTTGATCGATTTGCTAGCTGAGTACAAAGCAATGTCATCAGCATAGCCTGCAATGGATACATTTCTCGGAATTCTGCTAAAAACAGAAGCAATGTACAAGTTGAATAAAACAGGCGAGAGAATAGACCCTTGTGGGACTCCCGCGACAATTTCTATTTTATCCGAAAGCGAAGTTTCGACTCGAACTCGGATATATCTATTTGAGAGATATGATAATAAAATTTTACATATATATTTAGGGACATTTAATCCTTCGAGTTTGTATATAAGGCCTGTGGGCCACACAGAATCAAAAGCCTTCTCGCTGTCCAGGAGAAGAAGAACGGTGTCTTCTTTCCGGTCTTTCGCGGATTTTATATCATTCGTAATTCTAACCAGCTGGTGGCAGGTCGAGTGTTCTGATCGAAAACCAAATTGATTGATAGGCATTAGTTGTAACTCTTCTATGGGTTTTTTGAGACGAGCTAAAATTATTCGCTCAAAGAGTTTAGCCAATACCGGTAAGAGGCTAATAGGCCTATAGCTCACCGGATGCGAAGGGGGCTTACCGGGCTTTAGAATCGGAATGACCACCGCTCCTTTCCAGAGTTCCGGGAAATATTGTTTGAGGAGGCATGCATTGTATATCTTTGTTAGTAAACTTATTGCTTTAATTGGGAGGTTTTTTAGTGCTATATTGGGAATATTATCCACACCCGGGGCAGATTTATTTTTTAATTTTTTGATAGCGGAAGAGATTTCACGGGGATTTGTCAGGGATTTAATGGGAGTTTCGATGCGGGCTTTGAGGATAGTTTTTCTCACATGACCTGTGACTTGTTGTTCAAAAGATTTGTTGCCTCGGGAGGCCGATATTTCGTGTATTGCTGCATAGTGTATGCAGAGTGTATTCGCCTTGTCGTGGTCTTCTGTGTGGAGTGTGTTGTTTGACTTTAGTGTGGGGATTTTTGTTTTAGCGGTGTTATTAAAATATTTTGCTACGCGCCAAATAGAGTGATCTTTTAAGTTTATGTTTCTGAGTTTGTTGTCCCAAGATGATTGTTTCCATTCGGTTAATTTAAGTCTGATTTTTTTTATCAGCTGATTGAGTTCGGATTTAAGGTAGCGATTTCGGGTTTTTTGCCATCTTGACCTAATGTAATTTTTTAGCTTTATTAATGAGGCTATTTCGGGTGGGATAGGAGTGTGGGTGGATTTGATTGATCGTTTGGGAGTGGAGGAATCCAGGGCTGTTTGAATGACTTGAGTGAAATGTGTTATGTGTTGATCTATTGCTTCAGTGTTGTTACAAGTCGGGTTTGGTGTAGAAATCTCATCATTTAAGATATCCTTGAACTTATTCCAGTCGGTTTTTGCGTAGTTTGGAATTTTTGATGATTCTGGTGAGGTTGGTCTGCCAAATAGGGAGAAAAACAATGGTAGGTGATCGGATGGGGATTCGGAAAGTGTGGTGAAATTTTTAATGATAGAGATGTTGTTAGTTAATAAAAGGTCAATAGTACTAGGAGTGTTTGAATTATGAGGGTAGTGTGTGGGAACGTCTGGAAAGAGCAGATTAATTTTTTGTTCCGTCAAAAAATTTGAGAGAATCTTACCTGATTCGTTTGGCCTAGCAGAGGTCCAAGCAGTGTCCTTCGCATTTAGGTCTCCAACAATAATTGTTGGAGTACTATCGGAAAGTAGGTGCCTCAATAGGTTTGTATCTATTGAGACATCCGGTGGATTGTAGATCGAGTAGATCTTCGTTTTTTTATTGTTTACTTGGACCTCTACTCCCACGTATTCGGTGAGCGACAGGAGATCATGCGGAAGAGTTCTATGTGACAAGGTTTTGTGGATCGCCACCGCAACACCACCACCTGCTTTGGCCGTTCTGTCTTCCCTGATCAGCGAGAAGTCTGGGAAGTTAATTTTCTTCGTTTTGGTGTTTAACTTAGTCTCTGAAATCAGACAAATTTTGATGTTATTTCTGTGGACGATGTGTAATAACTCGTCCAGATTAGGTTTGAGCGCAAAAATATTAATTGCTAATATGTTGATTATGTTTGCTGGGGAATCGTAGGTGTGTTTGAGGAGGGTAAGAACAGGTGAACATAGGATGCGATGATTGTGATCCTATCAAATGGTGTAAGGGCTGTTTGGAGTTTAGAGCTCATCTCTTTTAGCTCTGAAAGGATTTCGGGAATTCCAAGGGTTGTTAGCTCGTCAAGGACTTGCTTTGCTGTAATTACATAGTTTATAGTTCTACTTAAATGAGATTCGGGAACATGTGTTTCCATTGGGATGGTCCTAGGTTCAGCAGTGGGTGCGATAAGATTCCTTCTCGAGGTTTCCACCGTCGGGAAGAAGGAAGCGTAGGTGGGCCTGGACGTATTGGCAGTAGAACTCGGAATTGGCACTGGGACTGCAGGAGACTGGAGGGACTGGATGTTCCTGTCCAGATTCTGGATCGTGGCCGAGTGAGGTGTAGTGGGCAGTTCCAATGGCGCTATGTTGGGCCTGGCCGATTGAGCTCGTTTTTTCTGAGTTTCCATGAATTTTAGGCGCATGGAACACTCTCTATAGCTGGCTGTGTGGGCGAGTCCGCAGTTTGCACACTTCAGGGTTTTGGAAGTGCAGACTTTTACGTCATGGTTTGACGCACACTTGACGCATCTCAGGTTCAGGTTGCAATGTTGGCTTGCGTGGCCAAATCTCTGGCACCTGAAGCATTGGGTAGGTTGCTGGGATTTTACATATTTTTCTACCTTATACGTGTGGTAGAAAATCGTTTTGATTTCAGCGAAGCTGCTCAAGGTTGTTTCCGGGCCAACCGTGATAGCGAAGATCGGTAATGGCCTGTTTTCTTTGGAGTCTCCGTCTTTGTTTACTTTCACGAACTGGCGAACGGAAAGTACGTTGATGCCGTGTTTTGATAACTCGGCTTGAATTTCGTCTTGTGAAAAACTGCTTGGAAGCCCTTTCAGAATATATTTTTTCGGTCGCTCACTTTTAAGACCGAAAGTGAAGAAATTGATATCTTGCCTTTTCAGGATACTTGCGATTTTGTTGTAGTCCTCGAGCGTTCGTAGATGGACGATCGTGGTACTTCCATTAAATTTCATCTTGAAATTTTTATCTGTGGCGTTGCTCTGCAGAAAATTGATTAATTTTTTTGTCTCCATTTTTTCATTCTCGATGATTAATGGAGGGACAGAGGTTTGTTTTGGAGCCTCTTGAGGTCCATCAGAAGTGTCGGAGGGTTTGGCGAGGCGAGCGGGAACTGAACTCGCGCTAGTCGAAGGTTTCGAAACGGCTTTTTTCGTTTTTTTTGGGTCTTCCATCGGAGGACTCATTTTGGCTTTCCTTTTTGGAGCCAAGGGAATTTTGAGGTTTTTTAAGTTTGACACTTTTGTGCCAAAACTTTTACTCGATTTAGAATTTCACTGTACTATACGCGCTGTACGTTAGAAATTTATATTTCGCAGAGAGCGGTAGACATGCGTCCGCACGATACCGACTCAAAACAAATACCACGCCAAAGTCTTGACTTGACTTGACTTGAAAATTGTTTATTAACATTTGTCATATATAGATACTATATACAGTATTAATATCTTAAGTGCTACGCTCTAGATCACCAGCCATTGGCGTTATATCTAATATGATTAAAGTTTAACCTAATTTTTCATTTTTATAATGTTTGTGAATTTTTACATGATGACTCGATATAAGGAAAAATGACTTCTAAAAAACCTTATAAGTAATGGGCGCATGAGGGGCGGGGGAGAAAGGGATATATGGAAAGGTGGGACAAAAACAGGTGGTCAGTGAGACCAATTTGCTTTCTTATCAATGTTGATGTTTTGGAGCTGGGGATTAGGATCGGATTGTAGTTTAAATTTAAATGTCAAATTTATTCTATCGATAAATTTACCTATGGTTACCATGCCCAGCGTATTGTGCATGCCGACCATTTTATTATCCACACAAATTTATTTTGGACAAATTGAGGATGATTTAAGTGGGTTTGTGCTGCATCGTGCCAGGCAGGACAACCATAAGAGATAGGTCTGATTAACCCTTTGTATAAAGTAAGTTTCAGAGATTGACTGAGCGTTGGAGATTTCAGCAAATTATACAATCGTACTAGAATAATTTTAGTCTTGACCTTGATATCAGATATGAGTTTTTTCCACAGGAGGTTGGAATCAAGGTGTAAACCTAAATATTTCACAGAAACGGTTGAGGTAATCTTATTGCTACGCAAAGTTAAAGTCGGTTTGGCCTTGGAGCTAGTAAATAAGGTTGCTACTGATTTAGTAGCATTCACTAGAATTTTCCGTTTATTTAAATGGCTGATTTTAAGAGAAGCAGAATTTTCTATTCTTCTAACAGCTTTATTGATCGATTTGCTAGGTAAGTACAGAGCAATGTGATCAGCAATGAATACATTTCTAGGTATTCTGTTAAAAACAGAAGCGATGTATAGGTTGAATAGTACACGGGAGAGGATATCCCCTTGCGGGACTCCCGCGACAATTTGAGTTTTAAGGGAAATTAGTGATTTGACTCTAACTTGAATATATCTATTTGAATTTCTGATTCCGACCAATTCGTGGCGGGTCGAGTGTTCTGAACGGAAACCGAATTGGTTTGTAGGTATTAAGTGTAGCTCATCGATAGATTTTATGAGACGTAATAGAATTATTCGCTCAAAGTGTTTTGCGGGTACCGGTATCAGACTGAGTTTGAGCGCAAAAATGTTAATGGCTAAGATATTTATTATGTTTGTAGGAGGATCGTGGGTGGTTCAGCGGTGGATTCGAACAGGTATGCATAGGATGCGATGATTGTGATTTTATCAAGGGGGGTGTCAGCTCTTTGGATTTTAGAGATCATGTTCTTAATGTCTGAGAGGTTTTCGAGAATTCTAAGGGATTTTAGGTCATCAAGGACTTGTGTCACTGTATTAATAAAGTTTTTACTTGTACTTAAATGTAATGGCGGATCGTCAGTCTCCATCGGAATGGTCCTAGGTTCAGCGGTGGGTGCGTCAACATTCGTTCTTAAGGTTTCCATCGTTGGAAAACAAGAAGCGTAGGATGGCCTGGACATCTTCGTGGCAGTAGAGATTGGCGTAGGCTCGAGGACTGGAGGAGACTGGAGAAAATGGATGTTGCTTTCCAGGTTTTGCATCGTAACCGAGTGTGGGGTAGCGGGCAGTTCCCGCTCTGCTCTTTTTGGTGCTGGTGGTTGGACTCTTTTTTCATGAGTCTCCAGAAATTTGGTTCGTGAGGCGCACTCACGATAGCTCGCTGTGTGAGCTAGACCACAATTTGCGCACTTCAGGGAGTTACTGGTGCAGGTTTTGATGTCGTGATTGCCTGCGCATTTCACACATCTGGGATTTAAATTACAGTGCTGACTTGCGTGTCCAAATTTTTGGCACCGGTAGCACTGTGTTGGTTGTTGGGTTTTGATATATTTTTCTATCTTAAATGTATGATAGAAAATGGTTTTAATAGCAGCGAGGCTGCTCAAGGTTACATCAGGCCCAACCGTAATTGCAAACACCGGTAGTGGCCTACTCTCTTTGCTGTCTCCGTCCTTGTTTGTTTTCACAAACTGCCGGACTGATAATACCTTTATGCCGTGTTTGGATATTTCCGCTTCAATCTCCTGCTCAGTAAAACTGGCGGGAAGACCTTTTATGATAAATTTCTTCGGACGCTCACTTTTTAGACCGAAGGTGTAAAAATGTAAATTTTGCCTTTTCAGGATACTTGCGATTTTATTGTAATCCTCCGTCGATTGTAGATGGACGATGGTGGTACTACCATTGAATTTCATCCTGAAGTTTTTGTCCGAGGCGTTGACTTGCAGGAAGTTGATTAATTTTTTGGTCTCCAAATTGTCATTTTCAATAACTATTGGAGGCACTGATGTTTGTTTTTGAGCCTGTTGTGGCCCGACAGGAGTGTTTGAAGGTTTGTTGAGGCGAGCGGGTTTACAGCTCGCACTAGTTGACGGTTTAATAACGGTTTTTTTAGTTATTTTTGGGTCTTCCACAGGAGGAGTCATTTTGGCTTTCCTTTTGGGAGCCAGAGGAAGTTTGAGGTTTTTGAAGTTTGACACTTTAGTGCCAAAACTTTGACAAGATTTATAAATTCACTGTACTGTAAGCTCGGTACGTTTGGAATTTATATTTTGTGCCAAAGTCTTGACTTGACTTGAAAATTGTTTATTAACATTTGTCATATATACATACTATGTACAGTATTAATATCTTAAGTGCTACGTTCTAGATCACCAGCCGTTGGCTTTATATCTAATTTGAAAGAAGTGTAACCTAATTTTTCATTATTACAGATATTTGTGATTATTTACATGATGACTCGATATAAGGAAAAATGACTTCTAAAAAACCTTATAAGTAATGGGTGCATGAGGGGCGGGAGAGAAAAGGATATATGGAAAGGTGGGACAAAACAGGTGGTCAGCGGGACCAATTGGATTTTATGTCAATATTGATGTTTTGGAGCTGGGGATTAGGATGGGATTGTAGCTTAAATTTAAATGTCTCATTTATTCTATCGATAAATTCCCCTATGGTGGTCATGCCGAGCGTTTCGTGTATTTCCACAATAGTCGTTCTTCTTTTAAAATTTCCTATTATTCGTAGGAATTTATTTCGAATCACTTGAAGATGATTCAAGTGCATTTTCGCTGCATTGTGCCAGGCAGGACAACCATAGGTGATAATGGGCCTAATTAACCCTTTGTAGAGAGTAAGTTTGAGGGATTGACTGAGCGCGGGTGATTTTAGCAAATTATACAATCTTACTAGGATAACTTTAGTCTTGACCTTGATTTCAGATATATGCTTTTTCCACAGGAGTTTGGAATCGATGTGTAAGCCTAAATACTTTACAGAGTCGGTTGGTGTGATCTTATCGCTACGAATAGTTAAGGTCGGCTTGGCCTTGGAGCTAGTAAATAAGATTGCTTCTGTTTTAGCAGCATTCACTTGAATTTTCCATTTCGTTAATTCACTGATTGTGAGAGAAGCAGCATTTTCTATTCTTCTAATAGCTTTGTTTATCGATTTGCTAGCTGAGTACAAGGCAATGTCATCAGCATAGCCTGCAATGGATACATTTCTCGGAATTCTGCTAAAAACAGAAGCAATGTACAAGTTGAATAAAACAGGCGAGAGAATAGACCCTTGTGGAACTCCCGCGACAATTTCTATTTTATCCGAAAGCGAAGTTTCGACTCGAACTCGGATATATCTATTTGAGAGATATGATAATAAAATTTTACATATATATTTAGGGACATTTAATCCTTCGAGTTTGTATATAAGGCCTGTGGGCCAAACAGAATCTAAGGCCTTCTCGCTGTCCAGGAGAAGAAGAACGGTATCTTCTTTCCGGTCTTTCGCGGATTTTATATCATTCGTAATTCTAACCAGCTGGTGGCAGGTCGAGTGTTCTGATCGAAAACCAAATTGATTGATAGGCATTAGTTGTAACTCTTCTATGGGTTTTTTGAGACGAGCTAAAATTATTCGCTCGAAGAGTTTAGCCAATACCGGTAGGAGGCTAATAGGCCTATAGCTCACCGGATGCGAAGGGGGCTTACCGGGCTTTAGAATCGGAATGACCACCGCTCCTTTCCAGAGTTCCGGGAAATATTGTCTGAGGAGGTATGCATTGTATATCTTTGTTAGTAAACTTATTGCTTTAATTGGGAGGTTTTTTAGTGCTATATTGGGAATGTTATCCACACCCGGGGCTTATTTTTTAGTTTTTGGATAGCGGAAGTGATTTCACGGGGATTCGTAAGGAATTTAATGGGAGTTTCGATAGGGGCTTCGAGGATAGTTTTTCTCACATGACCTGTGACTTGTTGTTCAAAAAATTTGCTACCTCGGGAGGCCGATAATTCGTGTATTTTTGCGTAGTGTTTGCAGAGTGTATTTGCCTTGTCGTGGTCTTCTGTGTGGAGTGTGTTGTTTGACTTTAGTGTCGGGATTTTTCTTTTCCCGGTGTTATTAAAATATTTTGCTACGCGCCAAATAGAGTGATCTTTTAAGGTTACGTTTCTGAGTCTGTTGTCCCAAGATGATTGTTTCCATTCGCTTAATTTAAGTCTGATTTCTTTTATCAGCTGATTGAGTTCGGATTTAAGGTAGCGATTTCGCGTTTTTTACCATCTTGACCTAATGTAATTTTTTAGCTTTATTAATGAGGCTATTCCGGGTGGGATAGGAGTGTGGGTGGATTTGGTTGAGCGGATGGGAGTGGAGGAATCCAGGGCTGTTTGAATGACTTGGGTGAAATGTGTTATGTGTTAATCTATTGCTTCAGTGTTGTTACAAGTAGGGTTTGGTGTAGAAATCTCATCATTTAAGATATCCTTGAACTTATTCCAGTCGGTTTTTGCGTAGTTTAAAATTTTTGATGATTCTGGTGAGGTTGATCTGCCAAATAGGGAGAAAAACAATGGTAGGTGATCGGATGGGGATTCGGAAAGTGTGGTGAAATTATTAATGATAGAGATGTTGTTAGTTAATAAAAGGTCAATAGTACTAGGAGTGTTTGAATTATGAGGGTAGTGTGAGGGAACGTCTGGAAAGAGCAGATTAATTTTTTGTTCCGTCAAAAAAATTGAGAGAATCTTACCTGATTCGTTTGGCCTAGCAGAGGTCCAAGCAGTGTCCTTCGCATTTAAGTCTCCAACAATAATTGTTGGAGTACTATCGGAAAGTAGGTGCCTCAATAGGTTTGTGTCTATTGAGTCATGCGGTGGATTGTAGATCGAGTAGATCTTCGTTTTTTTATTGTTTACTTGGACCTCTACTCCCACGTATTCGGTGAGCGACAGGAGATCATGCGGAAGAGTTCTATGTGACAAGGTTTTGTGGATCGCCACCGCAACACCACCACCTGCTTTGGCCGTTCTGTCTTCCCTGATCAGCGTGAAGTCTGGGGAGTTAATTTTCTTCGTTTTGCTGTTTAACTTAGTTTCTGAAATCAGACAAATTTTGATGTTATTTCTATGGACCATGTGTAATAACTCGTCCAGATTAGGCTTGAGCGCAAAAATATTAATTGCTAATATGTTGGTTATGTATGCTGGGGAATCATAGGTGTGTTTGAGGAGGGTGAGAACAGGTGGACATCGGATGCGATGATTGTGATCCTATCAATTGGTGTAAGGGCTGTTTAGAGCTCATCTCTTTAAGCTCTGAAAGGATTTCGGGAATTCTAAGGGTTGGTAGCTCGTCAAGGACCTGCTTCGCTGTAATTATATAGTTTTTAGTGGTACTTAAATAAGATTCCGGAACAAGTGTTTCCATTCGGATGGTCCCAGGTTCAGCAGTGGGTGCGGCAACGTTCCTTCTCGCGGTTTCCACCGATGGGAAGAACGAAGCGTAAGTGGGCCTAGACAGGTTGGTGGTAGAAGTCGGAGTTGGCTCCAGGACTGCAGGAGACTGGAGGAAGTGGGTCTTCCTTTCCAGATTCTGGATCGTGGCTGAGTGAGGTGTAGCGGGCAAATCGATTGGTTCAAGCCTAAGTCTGGCGGACTGAGCTCGTTTTTGTTGAGTTTCCCTGTCTTTTTGGCGCATGGAACACTCTCTATAGCTGGCTGTGTGGGCGAGTCCGCAGTTTGCACACTTCAGGGTTTTGGAAGTGCAAGCTTTTACGTCGTGGTTTGAAGCACACTTGACGCATCTCAGGTTCAGGTTGCAATGTTGGCTTGCGTGGCCAAATCTCTGGTACCTGAAGCATTGGGTAGGTTGCTGGGATTTAACATATTTTTCTATCTTATATGTATGGTAGAAAATCGTTTTGATTTCAGCGAAGCTGCTCAAAGTTGTTTCCGGGCCAACCGTGATAGCAAAGACCGGTAGTGGCCTGTTTTCTTTGGTGTCTCCGTCTTTGTTTACTTTCACGAACTGGCGAACGGAAAGTACGTTGATGCCGTGTTTTGATAACTCGGCTTGAATTTCGTCTTGTGAAAAGCTGCTTGGAAGCCATTTCAGAATATATTTTTTCGGTCGCTCACTTTTAAGACCGAAAGTGAAAAAATTGATGTCTTGCCTTTTCAGGATACTTGCGATTTTGTTGTAGTCCTCGAGCGTTCGTAGATGGACGATCGTGGTACTTCCATTAAATTTCATCTTGAAATTTTTATCTGCGGCGTTGCAGAAAATTGATTAATTTTTTTGTCTCCAGTTTTTCATTCTCGATGATTAATGGAGGGACAGAAGTTTGTTTTGGAGTCTCTTGAGGTCCATCAGAAGTGTCGGAGGGTTTGGCGAGGCGAGCGGGAACTGAACTCGCACTAGTCGAAGGTTTCGTAACGGCTTTTTTCGTTTTTTTTTGGTCTTCCATCGGAGGACTCATTTTGGCTTTCTTTTTTGGAGCCAAGGGAATTTTGAGGTTTTTAAGTTTGACACTTTTGTGCGAAAACTTTTACTCGAATTAGAATTTCAGTGTACTGTAAGCGCTGTACGTTAGAAATTTATATTTCGCAGAGAGCGGTAGACATGCCTCCGCACGACACCGACTCAAAACAAATACTGTCGCCCAAGTCCCGACTGTGTTGTTTTTTTCTCCGTCCCTCTCATTTGTACGCCCCCAGTAGCAGCCGTGTAAGCATTCCTTCAGAGGGCGTACCGTACACCCACCCATGCGGCTGGGGCCGACTTTCGCCATTTTTTGGCCATCGTATTTCTAAACATGCCTATGATGGAACCCACCGCCCCCCTGCGTCGGGTTAGATTCCCGCTCGGCCGGACGTTCTCATTTTATGGGTACCGCCGATAGCACACACGGAAGTTCCTGCATCGGTCGGAATCCATGAGAAAATAGTGGTGTGCAAACGTGTGTGCCCCGTACGGGGCACAAACAAAACTTTCCGATTTGGTATTTCAGCACAGCATAAGCATGCAACCACGGTGATGAGCAAACTCAATAGTGATATCAATAATTGAACTTGTGACTAATCATTACTGCACGTGATCGATTTAGTTTGATTTTTAAGCTGCATAAAAATATTCAACTGGAATTCGTTCGCCTAGTTACCCTCTCTACCTCTGTACGTTCCTAATTATCTCGCTCTTTCACATCCTACCCGTAATTGTCCACATATTCATTCGTCAAGTATATTCTAGTTCAACTCGCGATATGTGTTAACCTATATTGAATCAAGTCATACTGAATGTGCATTTTTCTATAAGGAACGACCCTGGCGATATGCATTGTTCCCGTATTTTAAATTGCTCGGGCGACCATGCCTCCTTAATTATGCCAATTATGGAGAAAAGTAATTTCATGTAGACGACGTATTTTCATATAAGAAATAGTTTTCTTGAGATAAGTTTCCCGCTAACTTTAATATTTTACCCAGTGCAACCGTATAAACAATTGCAACTGTTAATAACATTGCATATATACTCCACGAATGTCATCCAAAATGCAATCCGATGATGACCGTCCGCTTGTTTTTTGCTTGACACGTTTCAGTGGTATCCAGGTCTGGAAGAAGTGATTTTTTCAACTAATTATCCGTTGGCTTGTTACTACCAAATAGAACGGTTTGAGTTACAGAGAATCGTGTTCAATGAAAGCGGTTCCTCGCCAAGAAATACATATTTGATGTTTTATGACTTTTTTTGCTTCCGAATGGATGCATTGCAATCCTTCAATTTTTACTTTCGCTAGTTATGCTTGTAAACGGTATATACTGGTTTGAAACGGAAAAATACCAAGTTTGGGCATAGTAGCTGTATGTCTCAATTTTTTTTCGAAAATCTTCACTTACAGAATTCAAAATAAAACGGACTAAATATTAAGAATACAATCTCAAAAAAATTCAATTATTGATATTGAGTACATATAGCTGGGGGCGCAATTTTAGTGAAACCTGTCCGTAAGTTTCTTAGAAATCGACTTCTTCCCTTTTTTCTTCGATCGCTCATATCCCAGAGACCAATGAATATTTTTTCATTTCTTTTTTATGAAAATGTGCGTCTCAATGAGATCCAGGGAATGGTTGAAGAACATCTAGTAAGTTGCTCACAAGAAATTGGAGATATTTCAATTTTTCTGTTTTTTAGGGTTGTCTTTGATTTTTGGTTTTCTACACACACTAGCATCCGCAAAAATTGAGAGCAAAACTTGAAATTTGGAAGAAAGGGTCCTTTTGTTGTGGTGAAGAACCCCATTCAACGGCGTTTTGATCGTATCAATAGTTTTCTAGGTTTCAATTTTTTTGATTTCATGGTTTTTATTTTATTTCCCGATAATTATTCAACCGATTTTGTTGTTTTTTTTTCAAAAGGTGTGCCTTGACGAGATCTATGATATGGTTGAAAAACATTGAGTCTATTAGTTTGGGTAATATGAGATATTCTTATTTTGTAACTTTTGACTTTCTTTTTACTTTTTGTGTTTGTTCGCACTCTAGCGTCCGCAAAAATGGTGATAAATACTTGAAATTTGGAACAGCGGTTCCTTTTGTTACGGCGAAGAACGCTATTGAATGGCGATTCAATCGCATCATTAGGTTTCTAGATTTCAATTTTTTCATTTTTACGGTTATTTCTTTACTTCATTTCTCGAAACGTATTCATCCGATTTTTTCCCCCAAATATGGGCCTTAAGGAGATCTATGAACTGGCTCAACAACATTGAGACAATTACTTTGGGTAATATGAGATATTCCGGTTTTTGCTTCCGTTCCCTTGGAAAAAGCTTTTTCAATACTGGGCCATTTTCACTTTGTGTGTAATCGGACCATTCGCAAGCGTACCACCAATGAAATTGGGAGAAATGAAAGAAACGATGACATATTTGACACATTCGAATGGGGGGACCCGAGGACCGCCTGCTTGTTTTTAAGTCATAATTAATTAATTAATTGTCTTAGACAGAAAATCGGACTTGAACTTTTCATTCTCTTTATCGATGCCTTTCCATGGTGAGTAGGTTGGAACGAAGTGTCAAAATGAAATAACAATGAGTTCTATTGTTATTAACAACTTGAATTGTTTATAACGCTGTATCCCATGAACATGTTCAACAGTTTTACCTGATCTCCACGTTTCATGACCCTTAGAAACGTTTCCGACCATTCTTAGCACGATGTTTGTCTGTGTGTGTGCGTATGTGTACAAAATTTCGTCGAACGATTTCTCTTCAACAAATCATGTTATTTGGGTTTTCATTCCTTCATTCGATAGGTTTCCGCCTAACTTAGAGTTTATTTGATTTGGAACGTAATCGAACCAACGGTTTTTTAGTTATTAACAAATTGAATACGTTATATCGTTGCATCGTGAGAGCGGTTAAAGATACGAAACCTATTGTTTAATGAAAGTTGTTCATTGTTTAGATCGCTCTATCGTACGAACGGTTGGAGGTACGTAACAACGGGTGCAATACATGTCGTTGCACACGTGAAAATGCACAATTGATGTTGTATGACTTTTTACGCTAACAGTCATTGTTAATTGTTATTAGCAAACTGTATTGTTTATCTAACTACTACATATTAAGCATTATAAAATTTTGGAAACTTTAGAAATTTCGAAACCTTTAAAAAGTCCAGAATTTGAGACATGAACCGAAATTGTGGATATAACATGTACACCACAACGATCGCGAAGTTATTGGTTCGGCCCGTAGAGGGTCATCCCCACATGCCGTTTATTGGTTTATCAATGATCACTGCTGAGTATCACTCACTAATATCCAGCAAACAGAGAGTCTAGCTACACAAATTAAAATAAGAATCTCACTGAGTATTGGTATCTACTCAGCGACTCTTCGTGTTCATGTTGGTCCGTTCCGCCAACCGCGCCAAGTCTCTTGGGTTCGTCTGTACTAATTTTTTATGCTCATAAGTATATTTGACTTGGCGCTTCTTTTACATTTCATTATTTTTGCTTCCGAACGGAAGCTTTGCAACCGTCCAATTTTGACATTTTCTAATTTTCACTGGAAATGATGTAGAATGGTCTGAAACGCAAAAATACAAAGTTTGAAAACAATGGCTGTATGCGCCCCCTCCCCCCCCCCCCCGCCAATTTTAGCAAATTGACTTCTAGAAAATACAACAATAAGAGGACTAAAAAAATTCCAGAAAATTTGAAATTTTGTCAGGTTATAGGTCATATGTCAGACAACTTCTGGCCGCAAGATGAGCTTGATCGGGCCAATAGTTTCTGAGAAAATGCCATATGTTTCTAAAAGGTTTTTTGCGAATTCCTTGGAAACCACTGGACCGATTTCATATTTTCAGCGCTCAAAATCTTCGTCTCAATGCCCTCTAGCTAGATCGATCGAAACCTATATAGGCATTCCTGCAAAGTTTTCGAGATATCTCCACTTTTCGTTTTTTTTCAAACAATCGTTGTACACTCTCTAGCGATCGTACCCACAAGTGGACATATCAGCATGAAATTTGGAGGATACCTTCTTTTTATGATAAGGACGGTTGGTATTTCAGGTCGGCACGATTGACCGAGTAGTTTTCGAGATATTCGAGTTTTTCGGGAAACCGATTATGCCTGATATCTCGAAAACTAATGAACTGATTCCAATTTTTCACCTCTTAAAATGTTCGTCTCGATGGCCTCTCTATAGATCAATTAAAACATGAACAGGCGTTCCTGCAACGTTTCCGAGATATTTCAACTTTTCGGTTTTTCTCTCCGTCGCAAAAACGGAGATATCTACATGAAATTCAAAGACCATCTTTGTTTTTTGATAAGGATGGTTGGTATCCCAGAGAGGCTCGATTGACCGAGTAGTGTTCGAGATATTCGAGTTTTTCTGAAAATCGATTATGCGTCCTACCTTGAAAACTAATGGACCGATTTCAATTTTTCAGCTCTCAAAAAGTTGGTCTCAATGGCAACTGTCTAAATCAATTAAGGCCTATACAGGCGTTTCCCGACCTTCCTAATAAAATCATATTCTAGCTACTATTATCCAATCATTACATACAAGAAAATGATATTCATATTTTCTGCAGGCTGCCGGGACGAATCCACTTGAAAGCCAATTGATATCAAATTGGTTATGAAATTCTTGAAGAAATGACTTCTTTTTTATGACTTCTGCCTTATCTTGATGCTCACCTCCTCCCTTGATTACAGCTCACCTCCTCAGATGAACCGAAATGCATTCCCCTTTTCATTTGTTTTCCATTGCATCCAACCGTTCATTGATGAAATGAGACAGGCAATTGGAAGATGACATCTACTTCAACTTTATGTTTTTTTTCCAATTTTCAATTACAATATTTTGTAATGCGTCTGTCCACAGTAGTTGGTTTCTACTAGAAAATTATGAATCGATCGTTTCCTTGAAATGCTATCAATATTTTCCAAAAACATTTCGATCTTTCATAGTTTCGAATTTTGAATCGTCTTCTTGTACTTCCGGGGGAATTTGATAAAGAACAATAAATTTTTCAGTTAAAATTATTGACTTGTTCTCACTCATATCATCAGTTGGAATGACAAATAACTTTCTTCCCTTGATTTAATTCAAATTAATTAAAAATTCTATTGTTGTCTCACTCAAAGCAACTCTTGCCCTTGTTTTAAGAATTTTCGGTTTACCCTATAAATAATCGGTTGAATATTATCATCAAAAGAATTACTGTTTTGATAATTTTCCTGTTGATACAGAGAATACTTTCCAAAATAAATTATATTTATTTCATATTCAGCCAGAATTTTCGTCGTACCGAAGAGACGATCCATATTATAAATCGGCTCAATTACAAACCGCTTGAGCCAACAGCTAACAAGAATTTTTCGCTGATGGAACTTCCTGCCTGCCACTTCTTCCCGTAATATCACTCGAATTTTGGTTTTCTATGAAGAAATATACGTTTCCTTACGTATGTTTGTTTAATTGATCAGTTACGGATAGATAATTCAATAACATCGACATTCAATTACATGTTATTGAATTATCTATCCGTGAAATACCTATGGGTTCGTTCGGAAGCTTACTACCAATGAAATTGGTAGCAAAAACCGATCAACAGAAAATGAAGATATATGAAGAGACAACTCAAATGGCTCCTACCAAATAGAGTCGGCCGCCTGCTTGTTTTTCAGATACCAGAAAGATAATCAGCAACACGATAAAATGGTTACTTGGCTTTAGTTAAACAAAATTTATTTTATTTTTTTTTCATTTAGATACAACATATACGGGGTAACGATCGGGAAGTTATTGGATCGACCTGTAGTGGGTCAGACCCACATACCGTTTATTACGCTGATTATTGTTTAAACCACCATACCACCTTAACTATGCACATTACCAAAAAAGTCATAAAAAATAAAATGTGAATTTCAAAGTGGGGAATTTTTATTATTATACGTATTACCCTGTCTTCGTCGTTTGTCGCGCTAGAGCATTATGAAATTGTTAATAACAAAAAAATTGTTCTACCAATTTCAACCAAAAACTAATCAGTTCTAAGTTTCATCAAGACGCTTCGATTGCGACCTTTAATTTAGATCGGTCAAGCCGTTTGTGAGGAATCGTTGGGCAAAAATTTGGATGCACACATACGCGCATACACACACATATTCATAAACTTCCAAAATCTTGTGGAACTCATGCTGTCATCAGATGCAGCATGGAACGTGACAATCGTGCTTGCAATGGAGGTTTTGAGGGACTTGCGTCGCGAGGAGCAGCTACGGAAAAATCCAGAGTAAACAGAGAATGTTCTTACCGTAGAAGACCGGAAAGGATTCTCTACTAAAGAAGCCACCGCTATCGTCCCCTCCACAACGATGTATTGCTTCGCAGATGTTCCGTCGTGGTCTGGGGACACCCGAATTGTATTATATGTGCCAAGCGGTATTGTCCCTTGCCCTTCATTTTTTGTTTGTTAATTGTTGTAAATTTATTCAATAAAGCGAAAAAAAATAGGAAGATAAGAGAAAGGAGGAAGCATGAGGAAGGTGATTATCTTCCTTCTTCTCTTTCGTTCTTTACGAAAAAAAAACGGTGTGTCATGAAGACACGCGATAGAAGTGAAACTGAATGATTGGATCGGCAAGGATTATTTAATTGTCTATGTTTAGAGGGAGAGGAATCATTTTGATAACGTGTCAAACACTTCTTGATAGTAAATATTAATTTATTCATCATAATAATTATACTTTTTTCAAGATACAATAATATTAGTATGAATATGATGAATTAAATCTCAATCAGCTTCACCTTCATTCTCTGGTAGACTCTTCATGAACGAAATGATAGGTTTGTGGTAACTAAAATAGGTAATGAAGACTCTTGACTCCAAATTTTCGATGTAGCGTGAGAAAACTGCATCGATCGTGGTACCATGGCGTGTAGTCGATTCAATTGGTGAATTGTTCATTTCCAATGACAATTTCTGTTGCAAGAACTGAATTAATGGCTTGGAATCCTCTGAAGCAAAATTAACATTAAAATCTCCACCTAGAATCATAGGTATTTTGTCCAGCTCTACTCCAACTTCTGCAGCCCCCACTGGAGTATACGGCAGCAAGTGAAGGTGAATAAACTCTATTATTTTCGCCATCTTCTGATTTGGTGAAATATAGAGTGCTATAAGCATAATCCGCTGTCCGCTGTCTGTGCGACATTCAGCTGCACACATTTCTCCAACAGATGACAACCCAATTGAAAGCGATTCTAGTTGTTTCAAGTTCAGGTCCATATTGGGTGTCATGAGGTTAGTTCCATGAGCAGTATTGCGACACCCCCTGCTCTCACATTATGTCTTTTGAACTGTACGACACAATTAAAATTGGGAACATCAATTTCTTGATCGTTTTCCTTCCACGTCTCTGAAAGTATCAATATATTAGACCGTAGAATCACCGGATCATTAAAATCTCCGCTATGAGCGCCTAAGCTTTGGCAATTGAGGGTTGTTATTGATAAGCCTGGTCTGCTGATGAACTCTCGGAGAATGTCAGTCAAACTTATCAATGGATTTGTTGATAATCTTCTAAATTCTGATTGTAGCTTGTCCATTGATTGAGCTTTTTTCCGTCCATGATAAAATTTGTTCTTTCCATCCGTCGCAACGATGTACAATCTCTGTATACTTGTGACACGGGACAAGGCTACGTAGAGGAGTTGTTGTGAATGTGTCTTTTCGTATTCATAGACGATTTGATTAAACGTACCACCTTGAGACTTGGGGATAGTAATAGCACACGCTGATACCAATGGCAGATGATTTCTTTTGACGAAAATCGTTTTATTATTGTTCATATATATCGTAGAAGTTCTTCGTGCAATGGGAACTGCCGTGTGGCTGATGTTGTTTGCTTGGATGAACGCAGCAGCTTTTCTCCGGATCTTCGGCCCCGTCTTTGGTGAATCTGGAAATTCCAGCCACACACGAGTTACTGCCCCTACCTCATCAGTTTCGATATGAACTAGTTTACCAACTGCGCCGTTTGCTAAACTATCCGAGACATCCAGATTGGTTGTTATTATATACCATTTCTCTAACACCAGTAGATAACTCGTAGGACAGACCTCCAGTGTCTATTACCGTTTTTTTATGCAATTTTTGTGGTACAAATGATTGTTGCTCAGCATTATGGCGGCCGGTGAATACATCAGTAGCTATTGAGACTGTTTTATTCTCTGCAGAATTAAGAATTGTCAAATTGTATTCGTTTACAGCATTATTTGTCAAATATAACCGAATTCCATGTGGACAAAAACGATCTGCTTCCTCTCTTGTATAAAAACGAGATTCGACTAGGTGTATCTGTTCTTGATCCAATTCTTCGCCATTTCCAATTTTAGTTAATAAAGAGGAGAAATCGGCATTCGCTATTCTCATGACTTTATCCAATTCATAGAACTTCAAGTCACGCCAAAGTGTTGGTGCTGCAATGCGTCGTTTTGTTGCTTGATAGATGGGTGTAGCACGCACTGGAGGTAACTGACGCAAATCACCTATGAAAATGGTATCCATTCCTCCAAAATTATCTTGGAAATTTCCTGTTATTTGTTTTAACCGTGCGTCAATTTGAGACAGCAATTCCGCTCCTACCATACTGACCTCATCGATGAGTATAACTTGGACGTATTTGAAGAGCATTCTGTACTGTTGAGCCACTTCAATTGATAATGGTAATAGTTTGGAAAGGGATATTTTCAATGCAGTGTGGATTGTCGTACCATCAACTGCTATTGCAGCCTTTCCTGTTGATGCACATGCGATGTAAGCATTGCAAAAACCATCATTATCTGTGAAGCGGTTGTAAATTTCCATGAGGAGTCTAATGAGGAATGTCTTCCCACATCCTGCTGGCCCAGTGAAGAAAACTTGGAGTGGTGATCGGTTTGATGAGAGGAGATTAGCAATCACATGCATCAGGAGTGCTTTCTGCCTCTGATTGGCCATTCTCATTAGTTCATAAAATTGTTCATTAGACATTAAATTATCCCTCTTCTTTGCGATAGCACCCAGTTTGTTAAGTGTTGCTAACCGCAGATCGTCGTTCATTATGTGGTCAGCGTTATACAATTCTTGAAAAGGATTTGCTTCAGGAAAAAGGCGACCTACGTTGTCTCCTTCAGCATCATCATCTTGATTTAATTCATCTTCACGACACAACTCTCGGCATATCTCGATGGTTTTCTAGATATCTAAATGTATGAATTTAGTTTCTGCAAGAATTTCATTTTCTTCGTCTCGGAATGGAATATACAGTCACCATTTCCCGTTTGTATTCATTGAAATCATCAGTCATGTCGTAGTTTCTGTCACGAATAATCCGAGGTTCTTTCCTTCGTGTCCAATTCCCCTGATTATTCAGTGTGTTATGGGCAACAAACTGGGCCAAATTGACATCTTCTAGCTCTTCAGGTCTCTTTTCGTACCTGTCAAACCAATTTTCTTCCCATATGTTTGTTGCATCATCATCAGCATCCATTTCAATGAGTTCTTTCTGAGTTTTTCGAATTCTTTGTCTTTCGATCGGCCATATTGTTGAAATATAGGTAACAACAGAAGAAGACTTTGACATCGGTTCACGCAGAAGGTACAGTATTTAGCATGTCAACGCTCATTTTCCTAGTAATTTCGACAATATCGAACTCTGGATGTTCATCCATTATTTCAGTGATGTTACGTTGGAGATTGCTAATTCCACGGTTCGCTTTATTGACGTATTCCACTACGTATGCAGCACATGACTATTCTTCGGTGATAAATTGCACATCCATGTTTGATTTCAAAATATTGAAAATGAATGGGTTGAATGGATTATGCCACTTTTCCATGGGTTGACTTTGAAGAAATACTCTGGGATGATTGATGCCAGCTCGAAGCACATTCATGTAGTAATCATCTGATAGTATTCCATTTCCCTGATAGAAACTATCAATATCAGCATAGTCATTGTTCTCTAAGTATGTTCTTATCGTGTTGTAACGTTGTTTATACGTGTGGAATCCTGGTTGTTCTTTCTGCATTGGTGTCAGTATAGTTGTGTATCTGCATGGCATGAATGGAGCTTCAAATCTGCATTTTTGATGAGCGTTCGCAGCTATTTTTTTGTAACATGTGAACGTGTGCTTATGTGTCTGTAGTTTGATGTTCCCCGACGATTCTGAAGTGGCCACTGATATCAATGTATCAACTAGTTCAATAGCTTTTAGTCGGTCCGCACCTAGTGGATCCGCTGGAGCATTCTCAAGCCATAGCAGAATGTGTGCACGGGGCTCCCACGATGCTGGAATTCAATTCTTTTAAAATAATGGACAACATGATATTTTCCGAAGGGAGAAGACTTTTTGGACTGAAGTATGTTCATTATAACATTGATGAGCTTATTAAAATAGATGGCACATGTTACAGCATCTTCATTGATGAGTGTGCTCTTTTCAATATAATGGAGTTTCTGAACATCTTGTTCTGTAATTTCTGCTCCATTATTCTTCAATTTATATAATAATTGTAATAATGAGGGCCAACCAACTTCATTAGCACTCATAGTTAGGAATAACGTGGGTTTTCCGAGTTGTCTGATCATTGCTAATACGTCTCTCTTTTTTTCAGCCCAATACCAAGTCGAGTTAGGGATACAACGTAGAAAAGCCAAGTTGCTTTCTATACAATCATTTATATACTCCCCTGATTGAATTTGTGCACGTGTAATTTTTGTGTCTTTACCTACGTGTTTAAAAGCAATGGATAGACTGTCACGGACTCTAAACCTCATAATTTTCATTGCGATATAGATTAAATGATGAGGTGTAACCCCACGTCGATCAGATCTCCTTAGCTCACTGGTAGCCATCATGAATGGACTCACATTGAGAGCTTCACTAAAGCGCCGGAATTGTCCGAGATAGATAGTAGGGAAAGATAACTCTTCTGCATGCTCATCAAATAATAGACTGTGAGGGACATTCATTTCTCCAGGAGCAATCCTCAAATATTTATCGTCATTCCAGAGTAATGTGTGTTGCTGAGCGAACAGGCTCTCCTCCATGGGGATGTCTTCTCTCAGTTCATCTATAGGTATCTGATGAACGACACAATCCTCATTAAAGAAAGATTCATCAACTTTGATGTCGTACAGTTGATACAATGGATTCGGTACTAAGCATCTTAGCCATATTTTAATATTTCTCTTGTTTATTAAACCTGTCATGTAGCTTGATCGATGAATTTTTTTTCTCTTGATATGAACGTAAACACAGTGATCGTCGTCAATGTTCCTGGGCAAGTGATTAACCATTGTATTGACATCCACTGGAACATTGATCACCTGCCCCAAAATTCCAAATTGTCTATGCACATGACGCAATCTGCGAATTTGCATAAATGGAATTCTAGGAGAAATGAGTCTCTCGGACACTAAATCTAACTTCGGAAGATGTGCAGGAATCGGGGGATATACAAAGCCATTTAATTTCGACAATGTTGGAATTTTGTCTCTCCTCAAAGCCTGGCGACAGCTGGTGCATGCCAGCTCATTATTCCTTCTGAATTCTGGAAATTTTTGTTGAATACGAATTTCATTTTCAACGGATAGAGTCTTCAAGTCATTTTTATACCATAATCTATCACATACACAACACGTAAAACCGAATGGGTTATTTATAAAATCACGGTGAAAGTTCTTATGTGCAGTTTTAAACTCATTAAAGTCTGAATATTGTAATCGATCACCACTATGTACATAACAATCAGGAGGAGGATGAGTCGAAGTCGTTGCTAATAGTTCATTCTCTGGATTATTTACACTATCGTCCACACTGTCACGTAAGAGGTTAGCACGTGTTTGCCTCCGTTCCCTGCTATCTCGTTCAATCAGTTCTACTTTTTTTCCGTTGTCTATTCTGATCAATTGCTTCACTCGCCCGTTTTTGTCCTTTCTGCACCCGACTTCGGCATATTTGCACAAAACTCTCGATTTAAGTAATGAAGACACGCACAAAAACCAAATACGTTGCTTATGATCACTGTGTTAGAAACCAACAGCTGTTTTCCGCGATCGCGACGCCGCCTGAACGCAGAGAATGACATGAAAGACAGAAAATCTTCCGTCTCATTCTCGCACGATACACGAAGGCCTCTCACTCTCGCCCGATAGACGAGACGTAATGTAGTCCGTCTCACTCTCGCTCGATTCCCGGAGGCCTCTCACTCTTACTTACTACGTTAGAGCGAGCGTCACCAAAAAGGTTGCCGATCGAGATTTCAAAACCCTCCCATAAGAAGTTTCACTTCAAAAAAATTTTTATTAAAAAAAAATCATTTGTATATTTCTATTTTTTATGTCTAATTTATTACGTCATCGCTGAAAAAACAGACACACATAAGCTTGTTCAGAATTCGACGGGAAGCATTTTAGTATACTTAAAACACTGGTTACGAAGGGAGAAGAAAAAAATTGATTTAGGGATCATTACAATAACTTGCTGATAAATCGGGAAGTTAAAAAAGCGGGAGAGCAGTAAGATTACTACGGGCTAATATGCCTCATGACTTTTCGTATTTTTAACTTCGATAGGAGAAGTTATTGTAATCACCCCGAAATCGAACTTTTTTGTTTTTCGTCATACAGAGGTTTTAAGTATACCGAAATGCTTCCCATCAAATTCTGAGCAAAAGTCTGTGTGTGTGTAGGTCTGCCTGTGTACAAAATTTCGCGCTCCACTTTCTCACAAACGGTTGAAGTTATTGAAGTTGTTAAGATCGCGTTTGAAGCGTTTCCCATCTACTTAGATCTGATTAGTTTGTGGCTACAATCGGTCCGGCGTATATATTGTTATTAACAATTTCAATTGTTTATAACGCTCTACTGCACAAACTATTCAAGTTAGCCGAAAATTTATATAAGATAAGTTATTTGCCATATAAAAATACACATTTTATCTTTAATTACTTTTTTTCATAATTTGCATAATCAAGGAGGTATAGCCGGCGGAACACTAATTCATGTAATAACTGAATGAATAAAGTTAGCGCTGTTCGAAATGTCTCAATCGGAGTGTTTCGACGCACAATAGAGCGGTATTCATTGCAGATGACATTCGCGCATCGTATATATTGTTATTAACAATTTCAATTGTTTATAACACTCGACTGCACAAACTATTCAACTTAGCCGAAAATTCATATCGGATAAGTTATTCCCCATATAAAAATACACATTTTATGCCGAATTACTTTTTTTCATACTTTCCATAATTAAGGAGGTATAGCCCCCGGAACTCCGATTCATGTAATAGCCGAATGAATACTTTTTGAAAACCGCGTCCGCCATCTTCGAAATTTTGAGTAGGGGCTCAAAAAAAGTGTCAAAATTTGAATGCACCAATCGACTCAGGATTCGATTGAGATATACTTGGCGAGACGGTTTTTCGGAAACCGCGTCCGCGATCTAGGAAATTTTCAGTAGGGGCTCAAAAAAAGTGTCGAAATTCTTATGCACCAATCGACTCAGAATTCGATTTTGAGTCGATTGAGATATACTTGGGGAGACCTTTTTTCGGAAACCGCGTCCGCCATCTTGTACATTTTTAGTAGGGGCTCCAAAAAGTGTCAAAATTTGTATGCACCAATCGACTCAGAATTCGATTTTGAGTTGATTGTGATATCCTTAGCGAGACCGTTTTCTCAAAACCGCGTCCGCCATCTTGGAAATTTTTAGTGGGGGCTCAAAAAAAGTGTCAAAGTTGGTATGCACCAATCGACTCAGAATTCGATTTCGAGTCGACTGAGATCTACCTGACGAGACCGCTTTTTGGTCTCAGTTTACGGCGCCAGGCATCGACGATGGCGCCATACGTGGCAGGGGTCGTCATTTAGCTTGTTTCCATAATTTGCATAATTAAGGAGGTATGGTCGTCTGAGCAATTTGAACTACGGGAACAATGTATATCACCAGGATTGTTCCAACAAACATGCACGTTCAATATGACTTTTTTCAATATAGGTTAGAACATATCACGAGTTGAACTCGAATATACATAGCGAATGAATATGTCGACAATTGCGGGAAGGATGTCAAAGAGTGGGATAATTAAGAAAGTAACTAGGCTCACGAATTCCAGATGAATACTTTATGGGATTTACCAATCAAACTGAATCGATCGCGTGCAGTGATGATTAGTCCCAAGTTCAATTATTGATATCACTGTTGGGTTTGCTCATCGCCATGGTTGCGTTCTTATGCTGTGCTGAAGTACGAGATCGGGAAGTTTTGTTTGTGCCCTGCATGGGGCACACAGATTTGCACACCACTAGTCATTTTCCAATTTTCCCCATTGACAAAATGTCTTCATGGGCTTTCAAATTGCAAGTTTTCTGACTGATTAGCAAATAAACCTGAAAACTAAATGCCGTTATGAGTAATAATATATTTCCAGACGATCATTTTATGGATTTTTGCTCGCGCAAAGTTGGTGCTCGAGGCGAAGCCCAGAGCAAGCAAAGGCGCGAGCCAAAAATCCCCAGAATGACAGCGTAGACAACATTTTTCCCTCGTGACTTTTACTTTTCCAAGTTCGGACCATCTCAGGAGGAGAAGTACAAGGCGATACGGGCAACTATTATTTGCATAACACCTGTGTTAAGTTACACACCGGTTGAGATGAACCACTTCAATCGACATAGTACATTACGATCGATTCTTCGGCGAATTTGAATTCGTAGGCCGCGCCGAAGGCGAGGCCTGCACCAACATTCGCCGTAAATTCTTTTTTGAGCCGAATAACATGCAACATTCTATGGCGTTAGGCTCGCAAAAGGCAATTAATAATTTGCGAGGCCTAAAGACATGAAAATGTATCTTTACCTGCGCAAATAGATGAATGGAACATTTCCTGCTATTTTACCGTACATTACCCGGCATATAATTCTTCCATCTTTTTCAGGATCTCATTGTACAACCAGTACGCGTCGCTTTGGAATACTATCGTGATTTGAACGAGGCTGCTAAAGACGAACGTCATCGGAAGAGTGTTATCGACTTCGGGGTATCGACAGTGGCCTCGGGCCCTTCCAGTGGCACCTCGTCAGTGATAAAATCCATATCTTCCCATAGCATGTGGTCCAAACGTTCGCGGTCGAATTCAATTGAGGACGAGCCAGCGGACACCTCCCTGGATTACAACTCCGAAAATGCAGAGAGCTCTGACTCTGAGACAGCCACGGAAGTCGAAGTTAGCGAAAAAACCCTGAAATTCAAAATCTCCACCGAGACTAGTCTGCCGGCTGAATCGTCCCGCAGAAGCTACCCAGGTAGTCGAAAAGGCAGTAGGGAAAAGGCGTCCATTGACTATTGTCACTATGACCTCACGAAAGCAGTATGTGATGAAAAACGAGAATGGAACAACCATCGAGGTCAGACCTTAAATTCCGCCATAAGGTCTGTAGTCAATGCCAAACCTAGCGAGAATGCGAGAATTCTGGCTAAATTCGAACAGAATGAAAGTCTCTATGCTAACGCTCGTATTACGAAACACAGAACCGAAAGCAATGACGTGATAAGACAGGATTCCAAAAACCGGCCAAGCCGTAACAAAACGAGGGATTCAACGTTTGAAGGGTCGATGAAGGAATACAGTTTGCAATGCAATTGCGATATTAAAACCGTATCAAACAACCACAAATCAATCCTTTCGAGACTGCGAAACTTGACAGATCGTATTGGTATGAGTTTCGAGGGCAAAGACCAACTTTATAAATCAAAACTAACGACAAAGTCCCTCACCAACACCCAGTCTGTCTTCCTTGGTTCTATTTCTCGCCAGTCAGAATTTCTTTGTAAGCACTGCAACCTTATAAAGACGGAACGAAATGTGTCCATTAAAGATCATAGTCAAACTGCTAGAAAACTATTCGAACAACATCCGAGCACACTACCCACATTCGAAAAACATGGTGGTAAGAGCAAGAGTTGGCGGATGGTCTTCACTAAAGAGAAGCTATCATCAGCTTCTCTTGAGGTCCTGATAGCACATGACGTCGAAACCTCTGCGGCCAAGCATAAAAGAAATCTATCGAATCCTGAACGCAAGCTATCTATGGTCAAGACCATGGACATAACCGAAGATCGGGAGATACAGGGCCAAAAACCATTGAGCGTTGAAGCCATCGGTGCTAGAAACAAGCCTAAACTTGAATTCGTAGTTCAACCTGGATGTTCACAAGTTGTTGATGAGGATATGAAGAAAATGGGTATCAGAAGGAGTTCTGCTAGTATGGAAGATATATCCAACATTATGAAGCAGACCGAGGGGATTCTTTTAGGCACTCTAGATGATAAAATGTCTGATGAAATACATACCGGCAGTCTCGACTCCATATTGTATCGTAAGTCCGGCAAAGATGTAAAAAAAACATTTGTGTTCACTAGTCCTGTGAGCACCAGGAAAACATCCCTCGGTCTGTTCTCAAGGTTTAGGTCTGGGATGAGTATTGATGGAAATCGAATGTCAAGCAATAATGGATCATCACTGCATTATCAGCCGACCCACAGTGGATGGATTTCTTCCTTAACGGCCAGTTTTAGACCTAAACGACAAGTTATGGAGGAAGTACCAGCATCGCCGGGTCATGCCTAAGTCACGTGATAATATATGGTTATGAATTCGGAGCACAGCCGTGATTGGGGAGAGTGATGGGCGCAACGGTCACGCTCTTCTAGATGGTGAACTACACTTCATATATTCCTTGCAGCAAGACTTTAGTGATAAGCATGGGAGTTGTCTTGTGCATTGATGATTATTAGAATATGGGTGAATAAAGAAATAATTGAGCCGAGTAATGGAATAATTTTTAATACTCCATTGATTTGCACGACTAAAGAACAGCTGAAATGAATGGCCACTGTCCTTAACCCAAAACTATACTCACGTGAAAAATGATCATAGGCTAGTGAAGAATGAAAAAGGGTTTGCAGTATAGCACATAGTCTATCTCCGAATTTCAACATCTGATCTATTTTAAGGTGTTCTGAAATTCACAGTCATAAAACTAGTCCCTTTCCTTGACACGCCTTACCTTGTAAATATGTTTTTCTGGACACCGATAAGAGAGCTATGTACCAATATTTCAACAATGTGAAATGAATGTTATTCTTAAGGAAACTAAAGGTGTAAAGGTTACCTTATGAAAAAATATACCTGCCATGCAATAGAATAACATACATGAGATGCATATTAAATATGATATATATTTCAGATAGAAAAATGGTAGATATGATCATATACGAAACCAGTATAATACGACGAGTTCTAAAATTCTCAATCATAAAACTAGTCCCATTCCTGGAGACTCCTTAAGTTGTAAGTATGGCGCGTTTTTGGCCAGCGTTAAGATAGCTATGTACAAATATTTCAACAATATGAAATGAATGTTATTTTCGAATAAACTGAAGGTGTAGAGGTTACCCCATGAAAAAATATACCTGACATACAATACGACAGCATGCATGAGACGTAGATTAAATATGATATATCATCATATACGCGAGCAATGCATGACTAAAATATATGCGACTTACGTATGAGTTATATAAGCATCCAGGCGGGAACAGCTAAATATCGTCTCATGCAGGCAAGTAAAAGAAAAATGCTTCAAGCAAAGTTCTGAGATTTCAAAAGGGATATATCATGCATGCATTATTTTGAGTTTTCAAGTTTATGCTTGCAAGCTATTATATGCAACTATATCATATTATATTAATATAAAACTATTTATTAACTTTCGGATCTAGGCAAGTTATTGAAATCACCCCGAAAATCAAAAGTGAAATTGGCACGAAATATTTACTTTTCTCGATGTTTGACTCCATACTGACACAGTTTCTGAAACATGGTCGTATGTGTGATTTTATGTGTGTATGTGGCTTTGTGTCCGTTATTTGTGGACGTTAAAACTTTGGCGAACGTTTCCTCATGAACCGATGGACCAATTAGTGGTCTTTTTATGGGTGCATCTCCATGGTAACCAGGCCGCAAAGGCGTGTCGAAGTAAAATAGGAGTTAATTCTATTGTTGTTAACAGTTTTAATTGTTTACAACACTGTATCTCATGAAATATTACAGATACGTAAAAAAGTGTCCAATAAATGTTGTTCCTTATTGAAAAAAACATAATTTGTGTTCTCTGACTTTTTTCGGATTTTTAACGGTTCCAGCGGTAGAGTGTTATAAACAACTGAAATAATTTAGAATGCTCTATCGTGAGAACAATGAAAGACTGCAAAGGAAGTCTGTGACAAATGTTGTTCCTTACATAAAAAAAGTGTGATATGAGACAGTACGTACACACACGCCAACGTGGAAAAGTTATAATTTTTCCGGTTTATCATGAATGCAGTTGACTAAAAAATCACTCACATACGAACACACACACAGAACCCTCATTTAAAATTTCTCAGAATGGTGTAAAATCTCGTGAAAAGTTAAAATTTTCCATGTCTGAGACTCTTCATTATCGGAGTCATTACAATACCTTCCCTGTGTCTGGAAGTTTAAAAACCGTAGAATTGACACACACATGCCCTCCGTTAAACACTGTCCGGTATGCACTAGCCACTCTAAGGGTACTTAACCTGTAGACTGGAACACGTTGCCGTCGTGCTGCTTGACTTCGTAAAGCGTCAGTCCGTATAGGCGTATTATATGTTAATACCGACGTAACGACTAAGGATAACAAGAGCTTTCTCCTCTGTTTTGGCTCTCTAATATTCGGCATAAATATTTCAACGGCAGGCTTCACCGCACCTGCCTTACTGCTTGCATGTTGGGCTTGTTGTCTAAAACTAAGTCGGCCATCAATCATAATTACCAGGTACGGTATGTAGGGCTGCGAAGTTCTTCCGTTCTCACCGACTTGCAGCGTAATTGTCTCCAATTTCTTTCGGATCGTGATGAGTAGTGGCTCAGTGTTATGCTGCACAAGTTGTAACCCAATCGAGTCCATCCATTGTAGTATGTTTTTTTTTATCTTTAACGCCTTTCATCCATTAGGGGTGTGTGGGCTTGTGGAACATACGCTGCACCGCACTCGCATGATAAGACATAGGAAACCACAGAAAACATATGCTCATAGAGGCTACTCTACGAGCAACCCCCCGCTCATCAGACAATCCGAAAAAAGTCTCGCCTTGTCGAGGATTTGAACTAGGAACCCAAGCGGCAGCGCTAAGACTGCGCACTTAGTCCAGTCGGTCATTCTGGTGTGGGTATTGTCTTATCTGGTTAAAAACCTTCTCAAAAATGCGCTGGAGCCCGGAAAGGTGTTTTTCCACGATCATTGTAGCCACATCATCACGATATTCCACGAAAGAGGTTCCAATACCGAGCCTTGAGGTACCCCACAGACACCTTATATGTTGTAGGACCTATATCTATGTCATATTTAACTTCCCGAGAGGGAACTTATTTTTCACTCCGAAATCGAACTTTTTCATTTCGGCCTATAACTGGGGTCTTAAGTGTACCAAAATGATCCCTGACAAATTCTGAGTCAATGTCTATGTGTGTGTGTGTGTGTGTGCGTGTATGTTTGTATGTTTGTGCCCGAAATTTTGGTCAACGATTTCTCACGAATGGATACACCGATGGGAGCCATCGAGGTCTCAATCGACGCGTCTTAATGTAACTCAGCCCTGCTTAGTTTTTGATAGATATTGGTTGAGAATACATATTGTTATTAACAATTTCAATTGTTCATAACCCTATATCTCGTAAACGGTTGGAGTTAGGGAAAAAATTTATTAACATAAATTATTCCTCGTACCAAGCCCTACATTTAAGGTGTTCTGCCTTTTTTCCATACTGTGCATAATTAAGGTGGTAGAACTGTTAGAAGTGAATAATTCATGTGATGAGTGCATAAATGGAGACTAGATGGCGTCGGCTTTCGCAAAAATTGGTCTCTACTCTTGGTCTCTACAACTATACATGGAGCAACTTAGAATTCGAGTTTGAGTCGATCTTTGTACTTGAAAATTGGTCGTTTTTTTACCCTCATTCGCCCACTCCAAGATGGCGGCGCCGGTCGCGAAAAATAGTTGTATATTCGTGGATTCAAAATGCTTCAATGAGACTCAAAACTTCAATGAGAAGTAAATGGCCTTATTGTGAGAGCGGCAGTTATCTGTTGATTATGAAAACAATCACAAAAGGCAGTGACATATAGAGAAATGAAAAAAAAATCAATAAATACTGAAGTGAGAAGTTCCGTAAATGTTTGAAACAGACATGATCTCTAAAACTCGAGTTACCAAATGGGAAAGTTTGCATTGTGTCCTTACTGAGGGCACGAATACATCCCGCCCACTAGTTAAGTACTCTGTCGGTAAAATAATTGCCTACCATCTTTTGCAAATATGCCGGTACTAGCAGCTTCGACATTGCCACCAGGATGGAATCCCACAGTGCTGAGTTGAAGGCATTTTTGATATCCAGGGTACCAATCAAACGATGTTGTTTTGTACCTCCGTTCCATCACTCGCTCTCTTGGCTGTTCTGACGACCAGGTCAATAGCATCTAACGTAGATCGTCGTCGCGTCAAGCCATATTGGCCGTCGGCTCACAGGGGTTCGACCACTGTCTCAAATCTCTGGTGTATTATGCGCTGCAGGTTCTTACCCGGTGTATGCAGCATACAGAGTCGGCCATATGATCACGGCTCGTGCGGTGGCTTTTTCCCGTGGGGGAGGTACGAGTTTACTATTTTCTAGGGAGCCCACCCTTCACGGGACCCAGGTGATTCCCAACTTACTCTATAGTTCCCCTCCCTAGCTCCGAACTCCTGACATCTTATTTGGGCACCAGGTGAATCTTCGATTCCCAGCTATTACCTGATTGGACTCATCCAAGACTTGTGCCCTATGGATGAGAGGGCAATTCGTAAAGTAAACTCACCTTACGAACTCTTGGACCAGGTCCGCTCTGACGGATTGACCGTGCTCTAAACTCGGTTATTTGTTCACCCAGATTCGTCACTGGAATGGGCTGAGATATCGCCATCGGTAATCCCACGTGTTTCTCCTCTTCTGGGATGGGTCCATGCATATAGGGGTTATGTATGCCTTGCCCGCTCAGTATGTAGGTTTGGTAGACAGGGTGGGGTTCCTGTGGTCCTCTTAACTAGATCTTAACTCTACCTAATCCTGCCATAATTACGGTGTCCCAAGATACCTCTTTCGAGGGCTCGTACTCACGTGGTAACGTGTCTGTTATTGATGATGGGGCGATACCCTTGGGGCGGCTCACAGATCAGCCACGCTCGGTCACGTTATTCCTTCGTGATACGGCCTTCCTGAAGCGTTGATTGGATGGGGAATATCTGATGGTCCTGGTGGATCCCGGTGATCAGTCTGAGACAGACAACTAGGTGATATTCCACGGTGGAGCTTCGACTGACGCAGAAGAGAATGCTGTTCAACTCTTCCTTGGGTCGTACTGTGCGTGCGGACGAGATGTTATGGTCTCGTTCTACTCGCATCCACTGTATGCTCTCACTCGAGCAACGACGCAGAACGAACTCCCTGGAGCGCTCACACCTGAGCCTCCTGCACGACTGCTCGGTATTCTACGCGTCCATCCTGGGAAGCGAGGTAGCGATGACGTCACTACATCTTCAGTGTGATTCCTCGTCGGCTCGGGCGGGGACAGAACTGTGGGACTTCCTGCGGGATGCGGAATCCTTAACTTAACCCGAGTACTCTCGGTGGCGAGTTACCAAACCGCCCGAGGCGTCCCGTATTCCGGCATCCCCTGTATGCGAAGGCGCGGGGTGTCAATCTGTCTTATCATGCAGCTCTCTCTCTCTCTCTCTCTCACAGATCCAGGTCTAGTCTGCTTCATCGTCGCCACTCGCACCCCGTTCTCCTGTTCTAGGCTGGAGCCTGGTTATTCCCGCAGATTTCCTTGCCTGAGTCCTCATCCTCTGAGTGGTCAGGGCTCCTGAATGTCCTGTCCTCGTCACTCCTCCTATCCTAATATTAAGGGGCGGAATCATTTTCCATCACAACGTGTTGTATCATCACTGTTCATGTTTGTTTCTTAGGAACATGAACTTGCAAGTTATCAAGGTTGGGTTCGAAGCGTTTCCATATAACGTAGAACTGATTAGATTTTGGACAAAATTGGTGCAGTACATATATTGTTAATATATGTACTGTCCCAATATATATAAATAACAATATATGTATATTGTGTAAGGAAATTTCCCCGGGTGTTTCACCAGGACAATCCACCGAACTACGTAGTGCCATCTCTAACGCACATGGTTGGGCGCCAGTCCAACTTTTCCGAACTTTTGGTTGGACGAAAACCAGCCTGTGGGGAAAATTATCGAGCTAACATCAGCATGTCACGGTAGAGGGCCGATGTCCACCAGGTCTGGAGTGTATCGTGCGTCGGTGCCGCGTGCCTTTTCAGGACGTGGCATAGCAACAACGTATAATGGCCTTTTCACGGGTATTACCCGTGCTTTCCATTTGAGATATTTCTATCTCTATGATGGTTCCTTCTTCTCCTAGGTAGCTCGACTCTAGGAGAAGACGCGGATCACTTGCGTATCCTTCGGGACCCCTCAGGGCTTGGGACGTGAAGCGGCTGGTCTGACCAAGGGGTTATCTCCCAACAGCCTTACGACCACCCACACTCTTGACCACCAATTACCGCACTATCAACGAGAGTCAGTTGCCCTTATAACTAACCTGGCGGTGTGTGTTCTGACTGCCAGAATCTGCTTATTCCCGTCGACCGAATCCGGACTAACTCAGGGGTTCAATGGGGGCTAAGATAACTCTGAGCAGCGAGAGGTTTGTATGTCTCGTCTCAAAGAATCCGTTTTCTCTAATCGGGAGATGCAGGTGCATCTCCCTATGCTCGCCACGATCGATATGCAAGCCAGTGTCACTAAGTCTGCTCTCACCGAGGTTTGCAACCACTCAGCTCAAGCGTCCGCGTTCGACTCTCACGAGATCTCCTAGAGCCTTTCTCCCCCTAGTCTGGATATCTCGGCGGCGGTGAGAACTACGTTACCCCACCATAGCTAATCAACCCGACGGGATCACGAGGGCGCTAGTCGTCTCACCTAGCCCTCGGTCTCTAGTCTACCCCGCCATGGCCTGTGGATCCGCTAGGTTGGGATGCCTGTACGCCGGCCTTTAACTTTCCGCCAACAGAGCGGAATCCACATATGGCAATCATCTAGTAACGTCCTCCAGACGATGGGGGCGCTGTCTCACCCAGACCCGCTTACTCACGTCCTTCTTTGGTCTAAGCATCTTCCCACAGCCTTATTTCAGCTATCACCAGATGGCACTTCATTCGTACTTTAAAGTTTTGAATGACATTTTTACGGGGGTTTCAACCTTTACGAGAAAATCTCGTTACAATTGTTAACTTCACGATTTATCGGGAAGTTATTGTAATGACCCCTAAATCGATTTTTATTAACTGCGCAATAGTGCAAGTTATTGAAATGCCTCTGATAGTCGAAAAAGGATTCTTAAACATATCTCCACGTCTCATGACATTTCTGACCTTTATAGACCATTTTTAACAAGACGTATGTATGTATGTGTGTGTGTGGCTATGATGGTGTATGTATGTAGTCAAATTCTTTCTCCAACGATTTCTCACCATGAAATTACGCGATCGAGATGCTGTATGGCGCAGTCGAAGCGTCCTCGTGATATTCCAAGCTGATTAGATTTTGGCTGCAATTGGCCCAGTACATATATTGCTATTGAGAAATTCAATTGTTCATAACGTTTTAATGCATGAACGAGTACAGTTAACGGAAAAATTATGGAAGAAAAGGTATTCACTATGCGGGAAAACACATTTAATATGTCATGACTTCTTGTACAATTTACATAATTAAGGACGTATGGTCGTTTGAACTCAATCATGTGATGAGTGAACGAATCAATTGACTGCCGTTATTTACGCTAGAATAGAAGTATGTCCCCTATTGATGCAAAAAATCTGAAAAAAATTAGTTGTGTAGAGAATTCAATGGTACACAATGGTAAAATGTTATTAACGCTAAAAAAATTTGTTAACTATGGTCAAGTGCAATTTTTCCTGATGGGTTTTACAGTTCCGGAGTCTATGCTGAACGAGGAGTCGGGGTAAGGCCAAGTGAGAGAGGCGGAAATCCGAAAATGCGCCCGAGCGACAGAGGTTAGCTGTCAAAATCAACTCCAAATTTTGAGTTTGATGCGTTAAACAATAAATACCATATTCACATTCAAATTCGAGATAACGTTGGACCATTTTTACAGATTCAATGGAATCTACGCGTGGAAGGGGAGAGGAAATCAGGATTAGTTAATTAACAATTTGAATTGTTATCTGAGGTGATGGTGGCGTTTTTGAATGTAACAAAACTTGGACAAAATAGGTGAACCTTCAGAAGGTGACTGTGGAGTTTCGTCACCACTTCGAAGTTGCACGCAAATTAATTAACAAATTTTGATTAATTAATTAACAATTTCAATTGTCATCTGAGGTGATGATGGTCTGAATGTGAAAAAACTTGGAAAAATTAGGTGGACCTTCAGGAAGGCCACTCCGAAGTTTTCCTCACGTCATAGAAGTACACAAAAGTTAATTAACAAACCAGTATTAATTAATCAACAATTATTATTGTCATTTGAGGTGATGACGGGTCTCTCGAGTGTGACAAAACTTCTAAAAACTGGGTGGACCTTGATTAAAAATCATGATTAATTAATTAACAATTTCCATTGTCATCTAAGGTGATGATTGGTTTCCTGAATGTGACAAAACTTGGAAAAAATAGGTGGACCTTCAGAAAGGGCTCTCTGGAGTTTTGTCACCACCTAGAAGTGCACAAAAGTTAATTAGCAAATCATGAATAATTAATTACCAATTTAAATTGTTATCTGACGTGATGGTTGCATTTCTGAATTTGATCGCGCATGGAAAAAATAGGTGGACCTTCAGAAGGCCACTCTGGAGTTTCGTCACCACCTAGAAGTGCACAAACGTTAATCAACAAATTATTTATTCATTTATTTTAACGCCAATCGGCTTTATACAATTTTCCAAGATCGGTCTAATGAGGGTCGAGTAACGGTGAACTAGTGTATGGGGATTAGTGAACTCTCCCTTCCAGAGCCAAGAACTAGACCAAGTATACGATACGCTTTACTGATAGTCTTATCAATACATACAGCGAATTTGAGTTTGTTGTCTATAACAATCCCCAAATCGCTAAGTCTCAACAATTAGAAGAGGTTGGTCTCATAAGAAATACTCAGCAGGCCTTGAAGATCGAGATCGAGATCGCGAGAAACACATACTGGCATATTTATTGATGTTCAGATTAAGACTAGTCGCTAAGCACCAATTATGCAGCTGATTCAGGTCTGATTGCAATATACGGCCATCTTCTTCTCTTGCAATTTCCCGATAGATTTTTAACTCATCAGCATACATGAAAAGTATGAGTCCTAGGTGTGACCCTTGCGGCACGCCAGATGTGACCTCAAACTCTTCAGAGACATAAGCATTTACCCTAACTTGATGTCTTCTACCGGACAAATATGATTCTTCTGAGGGTCCACCTATTTTTTCCATGCTCGGTCATTTTCAGAAATGCTACCACCACCCCAGATAACAATTCAAATTGGTAATTAATTATTCATGATTTGCTAATTACCATTTGTGCACTTTTAGGTGATGACAAACTGCAGGGAGCCCTTTCTGAAGGTCCACCTATTTTTCCCAAGTTTTGTCACATTCAGGAAACCAATCATCACCTTAGATGATAATGGAAATTGTTAATTAAATAATCATGAGTTTTAATGAAGGTCCACCCAGTTTTTAGAAGTTTTGTCATACTCGAGAGACCAATCATCACCTCAGATGACTATAATAATTGTTGATTAATTAAGTACGCTTTGTTAATCAACTTTTGTGTACTTCTATGTCCTGAGGAAAACAACAGAGTGGCCTTTTTGAAGGTCCACCTATTTTATCCAAGTTTTGTCACATTCAGAAAGACCACCATCACCTCAGATAACAATAGAATTTGTTAATTAATTAGTCATGATTTGTTAGTTATTTTGCGTGCAATTGTGAAGTGGTGACGAAACTCCACAGTCACCTTTTGAAGGACCACCTATTTTTTTCAAGTTTTGTCACATTCAAAAAGGTCACCATCACCTCATATAACAACTAAAATTATCAATTAAGTAATCCTGACTTTCGAATTAACTTTTGTGCACTTCTAGGTGATGACAAATTGCAGGGAGCCCTTTCTGAAGGCCCACCTATTTTTCCGAAGATTTGTCACATTCAGGAAACCAATCATCACCTTAGATGACAATGGAAATTGTTAATTAATTAATCATGATTTTTAATGAATGTCCACCCCGTTTTTAGAAGTTTTGCCATACTCGAGAGACCAATCATCACCTGAGATGACTATAATAATTGTTGATTAATTAAATACGCTTTGTTAACCAACTTTTGTGTTTTTCTATGTCCTGAGGAAAACTGCAGAGTGGCCTTTCTGAAGGTCCACCTATTTTTTCCAAGTTTTGTCACATTCAGAAAGACCACCATCACCTTAGATGACAATAGAAGTTGTTAATTAATTAGTCATGATTTGTTAATTATTTTGCCTGCAATTGCGAAGTGGTGACGAAACTCCACAGTCACCTTCTGAAGGATGACCTATTTTTTTCAAGTTTTGTCACATTCAAAAAGGTCACCATCACCTCATATGACAACTAAAATTGTCAATTAAGTAATCATGATTTTCGAATTAACTTTTGTGCACTTCTAGGTGGTGACAAAACTCCAGAGTGGCTTTTTGAATGACCACCGATTTTTTTCAAGGTTTGTTACATTCAGAAAGGCCACCATCATCTCAGATGATTAAATGATGATTAAAATTGTTAATTAATTAATCATGATTTTCTAATTAACTTCAAAGTTTTAGTTCAAAGTTTCAAATAACCAATCATTGTAATTGCCAATTTGTAATTGTGAATTTGACATTGTAAATTATGAATTTTCTAATTTTCGATTTAAATTGTCAATGTTCGATTGTTAATTGCCAATTTCCAGTCAGCAATTTTTAATTGCTATCTTTTCATTTTTATAATTCTTGATTGTCAATTTATCACTCTTAATTGATAATTGCTCATCGATAACTGGAAATTGAAGATTGTGTATTTCAAATTGAATTTGTTTGTAAGAAGTTACATTTCAAATGTTTCGTTAAGTGACTTGAACTGCACTACTGACACGATTCTTGTAATTATCTAAAAATTAACACATTACTTAATATAAAAAACATTCATTTTCTGGTGAGGAAGGAGAAAACCACCATTTTAGTGCTCGACTAGAAAAAACAGTTCCAGGCACGCCTGGAAAAACTAATCACCGTCCCGCACGTTCTTAAGATCCTCGGCTTCGTCTCGAATGTCAATTTTGCACCTGGTGAAAGGTGAGTAATTTTTCAATTACATTAGAAACACTAATTTGGATTAGAGAAAAAACTGGGGTGATTGCTGGTTATGTGACGCCCAACAAGAGCCATATTTTTTTAGACATAATTCGAAGTAATGAACAGCTGATTGGCCACTGCACATCCGCGGATCGCGTTACCGCGGCGGGGCTGGGGGGGGGGGGAGGATTTATGACAAAATATTTAATTGTTTGTACAGACGTAACAACGTATGTACAAAGAAACAAATTATATTTTTTGGAATGTACAAACGATTTCCTACAAAAACCACGGGGAATTTACTTCACTGAATTTATTTTACATTATGTGTCGGCTAAAAACTCACGAAAATTTCAGTAATTTTTTATGAATAAACAGGAGGTGTACAAGAAAAATTAAACAATGTGCAATAATGTACACTTGATGCGCAATAGATTACATCAAGTACTGTTCATACTTTGTGTACTTTGTCGGCTAAGTACCCGGCTAAGGTCTCTCTCACTTGGCCTTACCCCCACTCATCGTTCAGCATAGACTCCGGAACTGTAGAACACATCAGTAAAAATTGCCCTTGACCATACTTAACAATTTTCTTTAGCGCTAATCATATTTTCCCATTTTGTACCATTGAATTCTCTATACAACTAATTTTTTTCAGATTTTTTGCATCAATCCCCCCCCGCCAACTATAGGTCATTTTTTCATAAATTGTTTTTGCAAAAACTACGCATACCAAAAATTTATAAATAACGTCCCATTGTTCACCATTGAAAAAGGAAGGGATACCAATATGATTGTTGTAATTATCCTCCAACCCCCCCCCCCTCCGCTAACTATGGCGAAGTGGGGTTGTACCCCCCCTTTTATCATTGTAACCCTCTGGCGACAGAATTTGGAAGGTCTCCTGCGAAACTCCCTAATTGACACCTAAAGATGGTAGATTGACAATTGAAAATCGTCAGTTAAGAATTGGTAATTGACAACTGAAGATTGAAAATGGCTAATTAAACATAGATGATGGAAAATTCACAATTAAAACTCGAATGTTGACAGCTTCGAATTGATTAATGAGAATTCAAAATCGCTTGTCAACTGTAAATTTTCGATTATTAATAGACAGTGTCAATTTTCATAAGTGTCAATTGTTAATTTCCAATGAGTGCTTTTCAATTGTCAGTTTCCAATCTTCAATATTCAATTTTCCATTTTATTCGATTGTTCATTAGCAATATACAATTGTGAATTTTTATCTTCATAATCTTTAATTGTCAATTTTCAATTTCTCCTTTTCAATTACTAGTTTGGAATGCTCAATTTATACTTGATCGTTTTAATCATCAATGCTTAGTCGACATTTTTGTAATTGTAAATTGTCGAGTTTTCGTTCTCAAATTTGCAGTTGTTCAACCGACAATGTGCACATTTCGATTTGAGTTGTTGATTTCCAATTTTCAATATTTTATTTTGATACATCAATTAGCAATTGTCAATTACCAACATTTAATTGTTGATTTCCATTTGTGAATTTATAATCTGCAAACGTCAATTATCAATTGGGAGCACTCAAGTTTTAATTGTCTATTTCTCATTTTTAATTTTCAATCAGTGATTTTCAACTGACAATTGACAATTACCAAGTTGATAGGTAGAGAGACAACAATTAAAATTGCCCCCTGAAAGCTGGTAATTTAAAATTGGCAATCAAGCCGGAAGACTGGAAACGGATATGTCAAAATTAATAACGCCAAATGCGCGTTTTCTAATTAGAAATTGAGAGTTCTAAATTGAAAATTGGCTATGCAAAATCGGTAAGTAAGAACGGTAGATTGAAAAATGACAGTTGAGTACTGACAATCGGAAATCAATATTTAAAAATTGAAGATTGCAAATTGAAAGTTGACAACAGTTAATTGAGAATGTAAAATCGGTAATTTAAACTGGGGATTGATAGTTGAGCACTGAGAGTTAACAATGCTGCAAGTTTCAACTGACAAGGTTCAATTGTTAATTTTCAGTCATAGTTATCAATTGCCAAGTTTTAATGGTAAATTTTTAATTGTTGGTTTTGAACTGTCAATTATCAGATGTCGGTTTTTAATTGCCAATTAATTATATTTAGCAACTTTTAATCATCCATTTTATATTATAAGCATTCAATTTCAAATTGTTAATTTTGATTGTCAATTTTCAATCTTCAATTCTCGATTTTTAATTTCCAATTTTTAATTCTTAGTGGTTCTTTTTCATAACTCTTAATTGCCAATTTCTGAGTAGCAATTTTCAATCTTCAATGTTTAGTTGCCAATTCTTAATTGTCAAATCATAGTCATTCCCAATTCCTAATTGTGAAGTTGAAATTTTAAATTATCAATTTTCTAATTTTCGATTTAAATTGTCAACGTTTTTCTTTGAATTGTTGATTTCCAGTCAGCATCTTTTAATTCTTAACTTTCCATTTTCATAATGTTTGATTGTCAATTTATCATGATCAATTGATAATTACAAATCGACAATTGGAAATTGAAGATGGTTAATTTCAAATTCAACTTGTTAGTAAGAAGTTACATCATGTACAAAACGGTCGTTGATGGATAAATAAATACTGTGAAATGGTAACGTTGAAGCAGAACACTTTTGATCACTCAAAGGCGAAAAAATCAGTGAAATCAGAAAAAAATCAACAACTTTTTGAAAAAAATGGGCCAAGTCAACGTTTTCAGGTGGTGTACAGCCCACTAGATAAGACCACTGAAATGGCAACATTCATGGCCATCTGCCTTTGACATTACATATTGAAAAAATCAAACAAATATGAAAATACGCCAAGCTCACGAATTGCTCTGCAGTTAATCTTAACGTCACTAATGCACATAATATGCATGTCAAAAATCGGAAAAATTGATCCAGAAGAAAAAAATTGGTGGAAAAACAGCGTCAGGACCAACGGACTTGGCATGGTTTTTGAAAGGCATATCAAAGAAACAGGTAGTCCGTTATATTACTCGGTTAGTAGCGTTCGTAGCGAACTATAATTGATCGACCCGAATACGTCTAACAGCAGCATACTCAATAGAGCAGCAAAATAATACATTATAGACTAAATCGATTATTCAAAAATGAAATACGCGAAAGCGGTTTCAAATACTAACGCACCGATTACTATAGAACAATTATTCGTACTAAAGACTCTGTACAGGCCACATTATGGACCATGAAAGATGTTACATCAGTGGACCTTCCATGATGGGGAGACTAAGGAAAAGAATGAAAACTCTCCACTGCATTACTCCACTATGGCCGCTAGGGATGTTTTGAGAACTCCAATGAATTTGAATATTTTTGATTTCTAATTACCTATGGTCATGAAATATTTACAACAATGGCTATAGTCGGACAAGCATATTCAGTCAAATTGACGACATAAATCATGTGGTAGTCGGAGGGGGTCACACAGGTGTATGTCGTTTGGTAGTGTTATATACAAAAATTTAACTAAAACAATAGTATATTACACCATAAGGGCAGAAAGTATGAAATTCCTGCACTGCGCGCGATGATGCCCGAGGCGAAGCCGAGGGCATCATGGCGCGCAGTTCAGGGCTTTCAAACTTCTGCCCGTGTGGTGTATACTATTTTTCTTTATAGCCGGTCGAAAGTACGAAAATTCATAATTTGTGTTATAGATACTGATGCCTGCCCCGACATTTGCAGCACGAGCGAAGCGAGTGCTGCTGGTCGGGGGCAGGCATAACATAAAAAAGAAAGGCAAAGAAAATTAACCTTCAAAATATGTTTTTATGATCAAAATCATACATTTTTTTTATCATCATCATTCAAATAATAATTATTCACAATGTTTCCATGGAATGTACAGTTTTCATATACGGTAAATGGATTAGGAGATGAAAATTCCCATTTTCGTTTATTCATGTGATCGGAAGTTCCACTTGAAGCAATTTGATTGTCATTTCGTGGTGGTTTATTTTCTGATTTTTTTGAAAAAACTGTAATGGGTGGTTTTGAGGTTACATTTGACATTATCGGAGATAGAGGTGATGACTAGTGACTGACAGCAGTCCCACGCACCGATGCGCGGAAAAAAAAATTTCGTCCCGCTGTTGTAGATGGCGTACGTGTCGTTTCATCGATGCACGAATCTTAGACTTTCTGCTTCGGAATCGATGACGAATATACGTACTTTCGACCGAGGTATAAAGAAAAATTAAATTGCGTTGTCTTCGAACTTAGACTTAACCGAGTCATATGATCCGAAGTCGACCGTCCACCGGATGTTCCCAGCAAACGAAGCGCATTTTTCAACAGTCCACCACAACTAGAACCCTCACGGATAGGCACGTGTGTCTAGGAGATGTTGACTATGCATTTTCTGGACACCGAAACATCACCAAGACGTGAGGATTCTAGTCAGTCACGCTAGCGGAGTCATCGAGTAATTCCCCGCTTGACTCCTGTATTCGATCCGGTCAATCAATGAGAAATTGCTCGCTCTGAATTTCATCCCTCGATTAACGGTGTCAAACCTAGAGGCTTTCGAATTGGTAGCCTGTGCCTTAAAATTCTGCGATTTACCCCCGGATCGAAGTGCAGAATAGATACGGACAATCACGCCCATCTTCGTGGTTCGTATCAATTGTGTTGTGAGACAAGACTCTGTTATAATAAACATTAGAAAAACTTTTGGATATACTTCATCAACTTCGGAATTTACTCAATAGACAATTGACTTTTACAAACCAAATTAAATAGTAACCCGGAGCCTAGTTAGTGAATTGTTAACTAACCAAAGACTTATAAACTCAAGGAAAGTGAATTTACATCATATATATTGGATAAACAAAATTTACTGGATTTCGGCGACCTGGAAGCGCAGAAAGTATAATTAAAAAATATTGTAAGGGTGAACACGAAAAAAAAGAGAAATCATTAGATAGAATAAGGTATCGTACCAATTGATATCATTTACTTCTTGGCGGGAACATCAATTTTCATTTTTAATAAATTTCGTACCATAGAATAAAAATTCTTTTCTCTCCTTAAAATAACATTGAAAATTATTGGAAGCCTAAAAAAATTAATTAATATGGAAAGGCATTGTTGGAACCTTTCGATTAATTGGAATAAAGATTGTTGATATCCAAAATCGTGGCATTTGATGCACTTCATTTAGTTAGAAAAGTACCTTCAAATTTTATACTTAAATGTGTTTGATCGGACAACCATTGGGAGATGTTTGACTTTAAGGTAGGAATCCATTAAGCGGAAACTAATTTTACGCAGGTAGGTAAGACGTAAAATATTGATTCCGTAAAACAGCGATAATCATACAAAATTCGTCTTATTATCACAGTAGTCGGAGGGGCTAATACATAATAACATCCACATGTGTACAATCGTACATAATAATCTGGTATAGGCGACAGTACATAATAAAATATATTCAAATTACCATGGTACGCCAACTCGAGTGTGTCGGACAAACCGCGCCAAGTCCGTTGGTCCTGACGCTGTTTTTCCACCAATTTCTTTCTTCTGGATCAATTTTTCCGGTTTTTGACATGCATATTATGTGCATTAGTGACGTTAACATTGCTGCAGAGCAATTCATGAGCTTGGCGTATTTTCATATTTGTTTGATTTTTTCAATATGTTTAAAGTTGAATTTCTGACCGTTGAAAACTTGATGTGTGGACGTATTGGCCTCTGCGGTCTTTTTTTGCTGACTCAAATCAAATTTTGTGTTGAATATCTTGCCCAACGTTTCGGATGCTTCTGCGTATCCATCATCAGGGGCTCATTTTTATTATTTATTTACATAATTGGTTTCCTACAAATAAATCTGGTATAAAAATGTTGACAGTTTAAAAACAACAGATTGTACTATAAATAATAATGTATGTAGAAATACCTAGTCATAAGTCTCATAATTAATGTAAATATGTAATACCACTCCATTATGGACAGGCTTAACCTATAAATGTGTCAAGAGCACGTGTCAATTCAAAAATAATCTTCCGAAAATCTTCTCAAATGCCATCTAAAGGTCGAAGTAGGTACTGGTTAATTTGGCGCGGTTATTTGACAATAGTTACGGTTAAGATCAGTAATATCATTTAAAATTACAAATGAGGTGGTCATAGATGGATGAAAGATTGTTCAAGTCAGTATTAAAGTTATCACTTTTTTCTTTTTGTTTTTGAATGTGAAACATCTCTAAGACAGTACGTATTTTGTATGTGGGTTCTATATCTAGTATTTTTGTGTTTTCAAAATCAAAACTATGTTTCAAATCATTGGCGTGTGCTTTCAGAGCTGTCCGACCTTCTCTATTGTAGTTAATACTATATTTATGGTGATAAATCCTTTCTTTGAGGTAACAAGATGTATGTCCAACATAATTTTTGTCGCAATCATCACATTGTATCTGGTAAATTAAGTTGGATTTCAAGTTCTTGTCAATTTTGTCTTTGGAGGGGATTAGTAAAGTGGATAATTTACCGTTGATTTGTCCTGTGGTTTTCATATTAAATTTTTTGAAAAGTCTGTTCAGTTTCATAGAGTCTATTTGAAAATGGAAATTTCATGGATCTTTTTCGATCCATGGAATTTATCCTAACTTCACTATCTTCTCGTGTAAATTCAAAGCTTTTGTTCAACCGCAAAATCTCCAATTTTGATTTCACATGGTGATTGATGAAGTCAATGGGATAACCATTAAGATGTAATATATGTCGTATGGTTCTCAAGTTCTCTTTAAGAAATTGATTATCTGATAATTTTTAAATGCAGTCAGTAAAATTTTTGACTATTGCAACTTTTTGGTGAAGTGGGTGGTGTGATTGGAAGTTTAAAAGACGGCCAGAAAAAGTCTGAAAGCACACGCCAATGATGTACATGATACAAATGACTAAATTTTTCACTAAAGGCCAGTTGCAGTTTCCCCGAACGTTCTGAACTATACTTCCTTGCAGAGAGAGAGATGTAAGTCATTGCACCGTCGGTAAAGGCAAGAGATTGATCCACAAAAAAACTAATCGTTACGCCCCAAAACGGACGAGGATCGCGGTACACTAAATTTGGTCTATACCTCGATTTCTCTCCCGAGAGTGAACTCGATACGCATTTTCGAGACGATATCAGCAGTTATTTCGCGTCCGGGAGAGAATACCTTCGCCTTTTAAGTCGAGAAGGGACTCGATACGCAGGTTCACAGCGAGTGCGAGACCTATTTCGTGTCCGGGCGAGCATTGCGTCCACTTTTATGTCGGAAAGGGGCCCGATAAGCATTTATGGAACTACCTCGATACTCTTCTCGAGTCACGGGTCCTCTTTTATAATCCACTCGCGAGCCACTTAGTTGGGCCGGCGTAATGGAAGGTCGATAACTCTGTGGAGTGCGAGAGCCATTGCTCCAAATTGTACTCGGATCACCCTCCAGTAATTCGTAGAAGAAAATAATCGCGGAATTTCCGACAATCAAGGGGGTTCCGAGAACGCAAATTGTGAGTAAAATAAGTCGCAAAAGCAGGGAATCATTCCCCGATTTATTCCTCTCAAATTTCGTAGCGTATGACATCAGCTCGAATTCTGAATACTCACGCCAATAAACGAGACAAACGGCATTATCTCGAGAGTGACGTCATCACTCCGACATGCCGCGGGTATTGGCAAATTATGACTCGAATATTCGAACTGCCATCTTATGTCAAGGGCGAAAATCACGCGCACAATGCGCGAAAAGTAGGGAGTTAATCCCCTAATTATCCTATTCTGAAAAGAACTTACACTCAAAGTCGATCATTATCGATATCTCACAAGTCTGTCAGGCTCATTCCTCATTCGTTCAAATAGCCTGTATCTTTTAGGCAGCAAATTTTAAATGCAAGAATAAGAATTCATTCAATTTTCACTCAATGTTTCATTCAATTTCGCAATGATGTTAATATTTCGTAACATTTTTCAACGCTTTTTAAAAATAGTATTTATATTTGTCGTGTATGATTCCTCAATGGCATACATTTACATTTATCGTGATTATCAATCGTTTAATATTCAATAAGAAAATTTGAGCTGTATTTCATGAAGCGCCGCAGCGTAGCGAATGGATGGCGCAATCAATCGTGCGTCGAATTACAAATGGACGTTATTTCTGGTAAAGTTGTGACTGAGGTGTAAGTGAGAATATCAATAGTTAATCCATTGGGGAATTTTGTTTAATATGTCGTTAAAAATGGCATCATAAAGTATTAAATTTACATCTGATGAGTAAGTCTGATGGATTCGAGGTTGGAGACACATTCATGTAAGTATTTTAAATTACTAATTCTTCAATAATGTAATGCAATCTTTATCTAACCTAGGAATACTTGATGGCATGGACCGTTGAGGCCATAATGAGGGATATTTTCTCCTACAATTATTTTTCATTAATTAGAAGAAGTATCACTCATTTTAGAAGGAATATCATACATTAGAATGAATATCATAGACGAAGGTATTGTCTAAACTTTACATCAATCATCAATAAAATAAAACTAAATATCCAGTGCAGCAAAATTATGAAATTAATAATCTTTTTAACTTCCCGATAGGGGAAGTTATTGTTTTGCCCCCGAAAATGGAAAATCGATTTTCCATCAGATCTCCACGTTTCATGGTATTTCTGATCCTTCTAGACTATTTAAAACGAAAGGTCCGTATGTGTGTGTGTGTGTGTGTGTGTGTGTGTGCGGATGTATGTATATGGTCAAAATTTTTGGCTAACGATTTCTTGTGAACGAATCATACGATCGAAGTTGTTGATGACTGAAAACGAAGAATTTTATGTAATTCAGGCCAAATTAGATTTTGGATGGAATTGGTCCAGTACTTATATTGGTATTAATAATTTCGATTGTTTATAACGCTATAGTGCATGAACTATTGGTGTTAGCGGAAAATGTATATCACAAAAGTTATTGCCCATGCAAAAATACACATTGTATTTTGTATGCGTTTTTTGTATAATTTGCATAATTAAGGAGGTACGACCATTTGAACAATGATCTATTTATAAAGTGCACGCATGAAGCCATTGACGTTATCAATGCGGAAATTGTGAGTTTTCATGTGTGTGTGTGTGTGTGCGTCTGTCCTATATCTGTATGTGGTCACAAATTTATTACGAAGTTTGGGCATAGCGTCTGTATGTATCAATTTTTTTCGAAAATCTTCACTTACAAAATTGAACATAAGAAGGACTAAATTTTGAGGATAAAATCTGAAAAAAATGTCAGTTATTGGTATTGAGGACGTATAGCTGTGGGCGCAATCTCAGTGAAATCTGCCGGTAAGTTCCTTAGAAATCGATTTTTTCTTCGATTGTTCATATCTCTGAAACTAATGAATATTTTTCAGTTTCTTTTTTATCAAAATGTGCGTCTCAACGATATCCAGGGAATCGTCGAAAAACATCTAGTAGGTTGCTCCCACGAAATTGGACATATTTCAATTTTTCTGTTTTTTACAGTTTTCTTTGCTTTTTGCACTGTAACGTTTGCAAAAATTGAGATAGAAACTTGAAATTTGAAACAGAGGTCCCTTTTGTTGTGGTGAAGGACCCTGTCAAGTCGCGATTTGATCGTGTCATTAGTTTTCTAGATTTCAATTTTTTCAGTTTCACAGTTTTTATTTTATTTCTCGATAATTATTGAACCGATTTTGTTGTTTTTATTTTCAAAATGTGTGCCTTAACGAGATCTATGATATGGCTGATAAACATTCAGTCAATTATTTTGGGTAATATGAGATATTTCTGTTCCTTCACTTTTGACTTTGGTTTTACTTTTTCCTTTTGTTCGCACTCTAGCCTCCGCAAAAATTATCAGAAGAACTTGAAATTTGAAACAAAGTTTTCGCTTGTTGTGGTGACGGACCCTATTGAATGGCGATTTGATGGTATGATTAGTTTTCTAGATTTCAATTTTTTCGTTGTCACGGGTTTTATTTTATTTCTCGATAATTATTCAACCGATTTTGTTGTTTTTTTTTAACTTCCCGATCTAGGGAGGTTGTTGTAATCACTCCGAAATCGAACTTTTTTGTTTTTCGTCCTACAGGGGTTTCAAGTGTACCGAAATGCTTCCCATCAAATTCTGAGCAAAAGTCTGTGTTTTTTTTCCTACTCTTTTTCTATTCGTATTCACCCACGTAACCGCTGTTAGGCATTACTTCGTGGGCGATACTACGGATCAGAGTACCCACCCATTGCGGCTGGAGCCGACTTCGCCATTTCAGGTCATCGTATTTCTAGTCACAGGGTAAACCTCCAGAAACCCCTGTGATACGATGGCGGGCGTCTACGATGGAACCCTCGCCACCCCCCTCCCGCGCGACGGGTGGCGTTCGGTCCCGGCTCATGGTCTCACTTCATGGTTACCGCCGATAGCACACACGGAATGTTACTGCCATCGGTCGGAGTCCGTCAGAAAATATTTTTCAGAAAAAGTATTTGCAGTGAGCCGGAATCGAACGCGGGACCTTTAGAATAGTAGGTAGACACTCTACCCACTACACCAAAGCCCCGTCACTGCAAAAGTCTGTGTGTGTGTGTGTGTGTGTGTGTAGGTCTGTCTGTGAACAAAATTTCGCGATCAACTTTCTCACAAACGGTTGAAGTTGTTGAAGTTGTTAAGATCGCGTTCGAAGCGTTTCCCAGCTACTTAGATCTGATTAGTTTTTGGCTACAATCGGTCCAGCGTATATATTGTTCTTACCAATTTCAATTGTTTATAACGCTCTACTGCACAAACCATTCAAGTTAGCCGAAAATTTATATAAGTTATTCCCCATATAAAAATACACATTTTATCTTTAATTACATTTTCTCATAATTTGCATAATTAAGGAGGTTCTAACGACATTTTCTCGTTAGGGTTGGAACCCCCGTAAATATCACTTTAGGAGAAGAAAGGACCATCATAGAGATAGAGATATCTCTAATGGACGGCACGGATAATACCCGTAAAAAGACACTTGTCCGTTGTGGTTATGCTACTTCCTGAAAAGGAGCGCGGCACCGACGCATGATATACTCCAAACCTGGTGGACCTCGCCCCTGTACCGTGACAAGCTGATGCTAGCTCGGCATTGCGAGGGGCCATGTCGCAAGTCCTCTGGGTAGATTTCCCCAGAGGCCGGTTTTCGTCTAACTCCGAAAAAGTTAGACTGGCGCCCAACTATGTGCGTTACAGACGGCACAAAGTAGTTTGGTGGATTGCCCTGATGAAACACCCAGGAAAATCCCCTCACAAAATGGCGCCCAACGTGGGGCCTCGCCAATTAAGGAGAAAGATTACCTGCAAATAGGTAAATAGACGGGAGAAAATAAATTTAATTATTTTCCCCGAAAGAGATTTTTTTTTTCATCTGAAACATGATGGAAGAAGTTAAAAAAAAAATTTTTGTCATCTAAAAAAAGATGACATCATTTGAGATTTTTCGGGAATTTTGGGAGAGGATTGTTTCCAATATTCGGTGAGTCGTTTTTTTTTTACCCGAAAGAACGTCCCCGCATAGAGGAAATAATTTCTCTACAACGAGAAATGTAAAAAAGTCACAAATTGTCGCTTTGTGCTTTTTTTTGGGAGTTTTCGGGTTATTTTTCTTTTTCACCCGGAGAAAGATGACCAGAGACCCTGAAGAACAAAGTCCTGGACGAACAATTTGCTGGAAAAGCACTGGCGGTGAAAAAGGAAATGTGAAATTTCGAATTTTTCCCGCCAGACAAAGTTCCTAGCTGAAAAGCGTAGGTAAAACAGTTCTCTGAACCGTAGGTACGCTGCAAAGCGGGAGACGGCGCCACGTGCCGGTCAACGGCGCCAAGCGGGAGAGTGGAATAATTCTGATTGAGGAACTATCAATCAGATTTACGGGTCGTTTTCCATATAGGGCACAGGTCGACAGGTGGGACCACCGGCGGCGATTTCGTTCATTGAAATGCGCCCAGTGACCCCCCTCCCCGAAAATTCGCAATTTCCGGGGAGCACGCGGCCACAAGCGAATAGTCGATTCTCGCCCGGACAATAGGACGGCCGAAAATCGTTTTGGATCCACTTGTGGAAGTAAAGCGCACACGGCATACGCGTGCAATGGCGCATGAAACGTTCGGAGAGGAGTGGCAGAAGGCAGTGGGAACCCTAAAAGGTAAGAATAATTGTGAAAAAGAGTTATCATTAAGTGAGTCTCCGATAACACAAGTCGGAGACATTAAGTGGGATGAAATCGAGTGACTGCAAAGTGACGAGACTTCGTCGCTGAAAAGTGACGACCCCACGATAGTAGTTAACCTGAATTTTTCAGACCACCTAATGGATGTCGACGCCGAGACGGTGGCGAACATCCTGGAGGAATGTGGCGGGACCCAACACCTGCAGGTGACGGAGTTGGAAGTTTCGACGACGGTTGAAACTTCTTCTGCCACGCCGGAATTTTCTCTCCCCCTGAATAAGGAGGACGAGAAAATGGAGGTCGAGGTGGAGGAAACGGCCCGGAAATGCGAGAGAGATCCCGCATTTCTGGAGAGACTCTTGGCCAGGGTTCTACCTCTGCGCCAAACCCCCTCGACATCCAGAACCCTACCAGCTGCAACGCTGAGTCCTGAACCCGGGAAAAATATTCCCCAGGCCAAGGACACCTTCGCCGAGAAGGTGAAGGGGGGAAAGCGGACCCAACTCAGGAACCCTTTTTCGAAGGAAAAAGGGAAGAGGAGGAAGACCCCACCAGGAGTAGCCCAGGCAGTACTGGAAGACGTACTGCAGCACGGCGGAGAAGGGACCCACCGAACCATTGAGGATCCCAAGCGGAAGACCCCGGAAGTCAACGTAGAGTTGACTGCAAAGTCGCCTCTTGTGGACAGTCCTCCTGAGGAAGGAAGACAGAAGCTGCCGAAGAGGCAGCAACTGCAAATTCCAGCACGGCCGTGCTGGAATTGCAGAAAACCGGGCCACAGCGAGGGCGACTGCAGAGAGCCACGCACTCTGCATTGCCGTGGATGTGGTAGACCTGGGAAAGACTCCCGTGACTGCATTCCGTGCAGGCAGAAGAGGAGGAAATCAGGTCCATGGGTTCCCATCTACGGGCAAAATGTGCCCAGGGAAACCCTGAAGGCTCTCCGGAAAGAGGAGAGACTTCGGAAGGAAGCTGCAAAGTTTCCGGGCAAAGGCGCAGGGAGAGGCGCAAACTGCAGAGAGCAGCAAAAGGGCTCTCGATAGAGCAGTCAACGGAGGTGAAATACGGGGCGAAGACTGGGGATATGCCACCTGCATAAGGTGGGCAAAAATCCCAGCCACCCAGGTTTTTTTGTGGACCAAAAATTTTTTTCTTTCCGATTTTTTTTTTGGTTCACAATTTTTTTTTGGGCTGGAAAGAGTCATTGTGAGGAATTTGCAAGAATTCCTCACAATGAATCAGGCGTCAACCGTGCTGGAAAACGCACACATGGAGAGAAAAGGGGCTTCGGCCCCGAACCTTTCTTTTCAGCAACAAGTGTTTTGCAACCGCAATGTTGCAAAACACAAAATTGGGGAGCGAAGAGAGTTTTTTTTCGGACCAAAATTTTTTTTAATGATTTTTTTTGGGTTGGTTTTTTTGGCGGGGGGGGGGGGGGGGGGGTAATAGCCGCTGTGAGGGATTTGCAAAAATTCCCCACAGTGCATCAGACGTCAGCCGTGCTAAAAAATGCACACATGGCGGAAAAAGGGGCTTCGGCCCCGAAAATCAATTTTCCACACCAAGTGTTTTGCAACCGCAATGTTGCAAAACACGAATTTTGGGTAGAAGGCGGTCCCTAGCGTCTCCCCATAAAACCGTAGCCCTTCTGACGGAAGGTAATTCCGTCAGATGACGCCACTGGACGGATTGAAATAATATCCGACCAGGGCGCGCGAAAATTCGAGATTTGAATAAACAACAGTATTTAAATAACGAGAGGCGGCGCCACTGGATGTATTGAAATAAAATCCGACCAGAGAGCGCGAAGATTCAAAAATCGAATGAAAAATTCGATATTTGAATAAAAGACGATACTTAAATACCGACAAGCGGCGCCACTGAGCGGATCGAAATGAAATCCGACCAGAGCGCGCAAAAATTCAAAGATCGAATGAAAAATTCGATATTTGAATGAAAGACGGTAATTAAATACCGACAGGCGGCGCCACTGGACGGATTGAAATAAAATCCGACCAGAGAGCGTGGAAATACAAAAATCGAATGAAAATTCGATATTTGAATGAAAAGAAGGTATTTAAACACCAACAGGGGGGCGCCACTTGGCGGATTGAAATAAAATCCGACCAGAGCGCGCGAAAATTCAAAAATCAAATGAAAACCTCGATATTTGAATAAAAGATGGGGTTTGGAAACACCGGAAGGCGGCCCCACCAGACGGATCGAAATAAAATGCAACCAGAGCGCGTGGAAATTCAAAAATCGAATGGAAAATTCGATATTTGAATAGAGGACGGTATTTAAATACCCATAAATGGAGTCCCGACAACTTGAATGAGAATGGGAAAAATGGCAGGTGACAAACACTGCTAGGAACTCGGGACTTGTAGGGAAAACAAAGAGTCCCCAGAAAAATGACACGTCAGTAATGACGAGTAAAAGGAGGGCGCCACTGTAGGAGGCTAAAGGCGACAGAGTGGGGGGTGCCTCACCAGGGGTACTTAAGGGGCTGCAAAAGCCACAGAAGGCCTTTTCGGCCGAGAGACATTGAGTGCAATAAAGCAGACGCTTGAAAAACGAGAGACGTCGGTCTCACTGCTTGTCAGAGAGCAGTGGAGACGAGCGACAGTCACGTAGAGAGCGATATTTCACTCCTCAGAAAGCCCATGAAGGTTTAAAAAAATGGGGTGTCAGGTTCGAAGGGCTCCCGGAGGAAGACGTAGAGGAGTTTATTACAAAGGTAAACGACGCTCGACGTACACTCCTCATCCGGGAGAGCGATCTGTTAGAGATCCTGAGAGGGTGCCTGAGGGGGCTCGCCCTCACATGGTATCGCCAGATCGAGCCGTACTCTTGGGAACACGCAACTTGTGCCTTCCGAGAGAAGTTCGGGGCGTTGGACTACCAAAGAACCCTCGCCGAAGAGATTTCACAACGCCGTCAAGGCGTAGATGACCCAGTAGGTCACTTCGTAGTAAATATGAAGGGCTTATTTGCAAGAACGAAGCCCATATGGAGCGACGAACAACAGATGTCGTACTTGTATCATAACATGCTACCGAAGTACAGAATTGGCTTCAACGTCGACCGTAATGCAACGTTATGGGAATTCGAAAAGCACGCGATCAGGCAACAGAAACTCTACGCTGATGCGAAAAGATGGCAACCTCCTCCCAGACCGGAGGATTCTCTGTGTCCCAGTTTTGCGTACCGCAGCACGAAGACACAAAGGGCCGAGAGAACAGCGCTGAAAACGGCACTATCAACAGAGGCTCCTGCAGTCGTAGAACCCGCAGAGGTTATCTACGATGAAGAGCTCGCTGTGGCCGAGTTAGATGTAGAGGTAGCGCACGCTCTGCAGAGGCGTGGCGCTCCTCTAGGGAGGGGTGGAGGTCGTGGATCTACCAGACCTATGTTGGTGGGTCGCAACTGCGACAAGGTCGGCCACACCTTCAGATTCTGCAGTGCACCCAGAACAGTCTTTTGCTATGTCTGCGGTGAAAACGGGGTGCACACACGGGAGTGCCCAAAGTGCAATCCGGGAAACGCCAAAAAGGCGTAAGTAAAGAAAATTCACCTACGCTGCTGGCAACCTCGGATAAAGGAGCCCAAAGAGAACTGAAAAGTCCGGAAGCTAACGTATCCGAGAAAGTAGGATCTCTGGAAACAAAGAAGCCAGAATCCAGAAATGACAAAGAGAGTGAAAAACTCTGGTGGGAATCATTGACGGATCCCGTGGCATTGACGTCGCCAGAAACAACTTCCCCCTGGGAATTTGTGAGGCAGGCGATGAAAAAGGGAGTCACTATTGCCTTCCATGTAGACATTGAAATTCATGGAAGGAAGATTCACGGTCTAGTGGATTTCGGTGCATCTCGAACATTCGCTGGAGAAGCGGGAATCGAGCTGTTGTGTTCTGTGGGCATTAGCGCTAAAAGAATATCACCCAGATGAGTTCTAGTCGCGAACGGCCAGTTCGAAGTGGTGAAAGAAGCCACAGAAATACCTCTGGTATTAGGCGGAAGAACAGTCACAGTGGAAACGCTTTGGATGGCCTCGCTGTCCGAAGATTTCATACTAGGGCTGGATTTTTTGGAAGAAGCGAGAATGGTCATCGATTCCTTTGATCACTCATGGTTCTTTAGAGACAAACCAGAAGATACGTTCAGGTTTGAAAAAGTCGAAAAGACATGCCACATCACTGTGTGCAATGGCTTGCGAACGCCTGGAGACGAGCAAAATAGCCGGCTCCAGAAGCTGCTGGAGGGAAACATTCCAGCACACGAAGGAAGCCCTCCGATTTCCAAATTAGCTCCACATAAAATTAATGTGGAAGGTCATGAGCCAATCCGGCAACGAGTTCGCAACGTTTCCCAACACATCAAATTATCGATGTGGAAGGAAGTAGACGAAATGCTCCGAGATGGCATCATCGTGCCATCCGAAAGCGACTGGAACAGTCCAATCGTGGTGGTAAGGAGGCCCAACGGAAAATATCGATTCTCTATCGATTTCCGACGGGTTAATGAAGCTACGAAAAAAGATGCATACCCAGTCGCCAACATGACTGGCATCCTTGACGAGCTCAGACAAGCGCATTATATCACGACACTGGATTTAAGTGCCGCATATTGGCAGATACCGCTAGCAGAACACTCGAAAGAGATGACTGCATTCACAGTACCTGGAGGGGTTTCTATCAGTTTGAACGTATGGCATACGGACTGACAAATGCCCGAGCAACATTTCAGAGAGCCCTGGACAAACTAATTGGTCCAGGGATGTACCCCCATGTCTTCGTGTACTTGGATGATATCATCATCATCTCAAGTACATTTGAAGAACATTTAACGTGGCTGGGAAAAGTGGTCGATAAATTGAGAGACCACGGGTTAACCATAAACCGGGAGAAGAGCATATTCTGTCGATCCGAAGTGAAATACCTCGGCTTCGTGGTGAATAGCGAAGGTCTCCAAGTCGACCCTGACAAAACGTCTGCAGTCGCGGAGTTCCCGATACCACGGAATCTGAAACAGGTTCTGCGGTTTCTGGGAATGGCGGCCTGATATCGGCGATTCATACCAGACTTTGCGACCATAGCTCAACCGCTAACATATCTGATAAAGACAAAACAGCTGTGGGTATGGAGAGAAGAACAGCAAGAGGCTTTCGAAGCGCTGAAAAAGCACTTAACGATAGCTCCAACCCTTGCTTGTCCCCATTTCTCACTGCCTTTCACCCTGCAAACGGATGCAAGTAGTGTAGGACTGGGTGCCGTCCTCACGCAAGTGCAAGATGGGCAGGAACGAGTAATAGCATATGCTAGTCGTTCGTTGTCGAGCCCTGAAACAAAATACACGGTAACCGAGCAGGAATGTTCAGCGGTCGTGTGGGCAGTGATGTAATTCCGGTGTCATTTAGAGGGTTATCCATTTAAAGTAATTACGGGCCACAGTAGCCTCCGATGGCTAGACAACCTGAAAGATCCTACTGGAAGACTAGGGAGGTGGAATCTCAGGCTGATGGAGTATGATTACAAAATCATACATAGGAAAGGTGCGTTACACCACGTGCCAGACGTGTTGTCACGTGCACCGGAAGGTGCGATGGACTTGCTCAATGCTGTAATAGACACGGAAGACCGATGGTAGTTACGCCGTTGTCGGGATGTGGAATGAACGCCCGAGAAATATCCCTTGTGCAAAATTCGGGATGAAATGTTGTATCGCAGAAAGCTCAATACCATAGCCTCAGCGGTCAATTAAGACGAAGACGAGTGGAAGCTAGTTCTCCCTCGCGAATTACGACGTGATGCTATTCGAGACCGTCGTGATTTGCCGCAGGCTGGCCACCAAGGAATTGATAAAACCTTTCAACGCCTGTCCATAAAATATTATTGGCCAGCGATGTTTGGAGATGTAATGGCTTATGTCAGCACGTGTCACGAATGCCAGCCCTGCAAAGTGCAACAACGAGTGCCGGTTGGACAAATGGGTCCTCGTACAATCGAGAAACCTTGGTCCCGAATGTCGGCAGATATCATGGGGCTGTTTACGCGCAGTAAATCAGGTCACATGTATATCTTAGTAATCCCAGACTTCTTCACGAAGTGGATCGAAGTTTGCGCACTGAGAAAAGCAACAGGTGCGATGATACGGAAAGCACTAGACGAGACGATCATCTATCGATGGGGGGCTCCTCGAGAATTGCTAACCGATAAAGGTATCGAGTTCATAAATAGGGACTTGAAAAATTTGGTAGCTTCAACTAACATAAAGCATCGGACGACGCCCCCGTATCATGCGCAAGCGAACTCCACCGAAAAAGTGAACCGCTCGCTGAAAGCAATGATACGAGCGTACGTAGAATCAGATCACCATGAGTGGGATTGTCACTTGGATGCGTTTCGCTTCGCATATAATACCACCCATCACACCTCTCTGAAAGCGACGCCCGCTTTCGTTAATTTTGGACGAGAGCAAGAGTCAGCAAATTCGCTAAAACGAAAGCTGGAAGGTGACGTGGAACTTGAAGAAACTCCAACAGAAGCCTGGGTTGAACGCATTCAGCGTCATGATACCTTGAGGTTGGCTTTTCGCCACGCATTAGCTCAAGCTAATGATAAGCAGGCGCAAGCATACAACTTGCGTCGCCGAGCCGGAGAGTAGCAAGTCGGCGAACTAGTTCTAGTTCGCAGCCACGAGCTATCAAATGCTGCAAAGCATCGGTCAGCGTCCTTGAATGAACCATTCAATGGACCCTTCGTGGTGACTAAAAGACACTCCAGAAATTTCTACGAAATTTCTGACCTGGCCGGTCGACATCCGAAAGACACAGCTATAGCGGATATGAAGCCCTATAAACTAGCCCCGGATGCAACTTTGACTGAAGAGTCGGAGACGGAGGATGAGTTACTCCAGGAAGTTTGGACTTGAACGCTTAGGTTTCGGGTCGAAACCTCTCCTAAGGAGGGAGGTATGTAACGAGATTTTATCGTTAGGGTTTGAACCCCTGTAAATATCACATTGAAAACTTCATGGTACGAATGTAGTGCCATGTGATGACAGCTGAAATAAGGCTGTGGGAGGATGCTAGGAGCAGAGAAGGACGTGGGCAAGCGGGTCTGGGTGAGACAGCGCCCCCATCGTCCGGAGGACGTTAGTAGATAATCGCCACATATGGATTCCGCTCTGTTGGCGGAAGGTTAAAGGCCGACGTACAGGCATCCCAACCTAGCGGATCCACAGGCCATATCGGGGTAAACTAGAGACCGAGGTAGGCTAGGTGAAACGACTAGCGCCCCCGTGATCCCATCGGGTTGATTAGCGGTGGTGGGGTAACGTAGTTCCCACTGCCGCCGAGATATCCAGACTAGGGATATCTCCCTAGTCTAGGTAGTTAGGACTAACTCCGAAAAAGTTAGACTGACGGCCAACTATGTGCGTTGGAGCCGGCACAAAGTAGTTCGGTGGCTTGCCCTGGTGAAACACCCAGGAAAATCCCCGTACAAGGTATAGCCGCCGGAACACTAATGCATCTAATAATTGAATGGATAAAGCTAGCGCTGTTCGGAATGTCTCAATCGGAGTGTTTCGACGCACAATAGCACGGTATTCAATGCAGATGACAGTCGCGCACCGCATATATTGTTATGAACAATTTCGATTGTTTATAACACTCTACTGCACAAACTATTCAAGTTAGCCGAAAATGTATATAAGATAAGTTATTCCCTATATAAAAATACACATTTCATGTCGGATTACTTTTTTTCATAATTTGCATAATTAAGGAGGTATAGCCACCGGAACACTAACGCCGGAATGTAATAGCCGAATGAATACTTTTTGAAAACCGCGTCCGCCATCTTGGAAATTTTTAGTAGGGGCTCAAAAAAAAAGTCAAAATTCGTAGGCACCAATCGATTCAGAATTGGATTTTGGTCAATTGAGATATAATTGGCGAGACCGTTTTTCGGAAACCGCGTCCGCCATCTTGGAAATTTTTAGTAGGGGCTCAAAAAAAGTGTCAAAATTTGTAAGCACCAATCGACTCAGAATTGGATTTTGAGTCATTGCGATATTCTTGGCGAGACCGTTTTTTGAAAACCGCGTCCTCCATCTTCGAAATTGTTGGTAGGGGCTCAAGAAAAGTGTAAAAATCCGGATACACCAATCAACTCAGAAGTCGGTTTTGGGTCGATTGAGATATACTTGGCGAGACCGTTTTTCGGAAATCGCGTCCGCCATCTTGGAAATTTTTAGTAGAGGCAAAAAAAAGGGACAAGATTTGTATGCACCAATCGACTCAGAATTCGATTTTGAGTCGATTGAGATATTCTTTTCGAGACCGTTTTCTCAAAACCGCATCCGTCATCTTGGAAATTTTTAGCAAGGGCTCAAAAAAGTGTCAAAATTCGTATGCACCAATGGACTCAGAATTCGATTTTGAGTCGATTGAGATACACTTCCGAGGCCGTTTTTCGGAAACCGCGTCCGCCATCTACGAAATTTTTTGTAGGGGCTCCTAAAAAGTGTCAAAATTCGTATGCACCTATCGACTCAGAAGTCGATTTTGAGGCGATTGAGATCTACTTGGCGACACCGTTTTTTGGTCTCAGTTTACGGCGCTAGGCATTGACGATACCGCCATACGTGGCAGGAGTCGTCATCTAGCTTGTTTCCATAATTTGCATAATTAAGTAGGTATGGTCGTCTGAGCAATTTGAACTACGGGAACAATGCATATCACCAGAATTCTTCCAACAAATATGCACGTTCAACATGACTTTTTTCAATATAGGTTCGAACATATCGCGAGTTGAACTCGGATATACATAGCGAATGAATATGTCGACAATTGCAGGAAGGATGTCAACGAGTGGGATAATTAAGAAAGTAACTAGGCCCACGTATTCCAGTTGAATATGTTTATGGGGCTTAAAATCAAACTAAATCGATCGCGTGCAGTACTGATTAGTCGCAAGTTCAAATATTGATATCACTGTTGGGTTTGCTCTTCGCCATGGTTGCGTTCTTATGCTGTGCTGAAGTACCAAATCGGGAAGTTTTGTTTGTGCCCTGCATGGGGCCCACATATTTGCATACCACTAGTTCAAAATGTGTGCTTTGACGAGATCTATGATAAAGTTGAAAAACACTGAGTCTATTCGTTTGCGTAATATGAGATATTCCTATTTTTCAATTTTTCACTTCGGTTGTACTTTTTGTGTTTGTCCGCACCCTAGCGTTTGCAAAAATTGAGATAAAAACGTGAAATTCGAAACAGAGATTCCTTTTGTTATGGCGACGAACCCTACTGAATGGCGATTCAATCGCATCATTAATTTTCTAGATTTCAATTTTTTCATATTTACGGTTCTTTTATTACTTCATTCTCGATAAGTATTCATCCCATTTCATTCCCAAAATATGAACCTTAACGAGATCTATGAACTGGTTGAACAACATTGAGTTAATGACTTTGGGTAATATGAGATATTCCTGTTTTTGTGTCCGCTCGTCTGGAAAAAGGTCTTCAATACTGGAACATTTTAATTTTGTGTGCAATCGCACCATTCGGAAGCTTACCATCAATGAAATGGGAGGAAATGAACAAAAACGGTGACATATTTGACACAGTCGAATGGGGGACCCGAGGACTGCCGGATTGTTTAACTTCCCGATCAGGGAAGTTATTGTTTTGCCCCGGAAAACGAAAAATCGATTTTCCATCAGATCTCCACGTTTCATGGTATTTCTGACCATTCTACCCTAGTTAAAACAAAAGGTCCGTATGTGTGTGTGTGCGTGTGTGACGATGTATGCTTATGGTCACAAACTTATGGTCAAGGATTTCTTGTGCAAAAATCATTCGATCGAAGTTGTTGATGACTCAAACGGAAGGGCTTCATGTAACTTAGACCGGATTAGATTTTGGATGGAATTCATCTGGTATGAATATTGTTATTAACAATTTCAATTGTTTATAATGTCCTACTACATGAACTATTAGAGTTAGCACAAAATTCATATTAGAAAAGTTGTTCCCCATACAAAAATACGTATTTTATGTGTAATGACTTTTTTCAATAATTTGCGTAATTGCAGAGCTATGGCCGTCGGAACAACTATGTATGTAATGAATGAATGAATGAATCCAGCGCTGTCATGAAGGCCTCAATCGAAGCTTTTCCGTGCAGAATCGAGTGGATTACAGTTTGGATGGTATTCGTGCAATATATACAATGTTATCAACAATTGTTTATACTGTTCCGCTGGGTAAAATATTAAAGTCATCGTTTGTATTGCGGCCGCCTCTCTATTGGCGCCTTACCCCCACTCAAGTGCCCCGCATAAGTGGCAACCTCATGCTCACCATACGTTTACTCAAATCTTCATAATTATGTGGTTCAGAAATGAGTCAGTTTAGAATTGTCAAATCTGCAGCTGTTTATTATGTCACATTGATGAACCACGATTAATTGAAAAAGAATAAATTTAGTACGCTGCGCTCAAATACCAAACCGGGACGTTTTCTTTGTGCCCCGAATGGGGCACACACATGCTCTCACGACTAGTTTCTGTTAAATTTAGGGAATTGACGGTCTTTATAGAGGTTATTGAGGGAATGAAGCAGATATGGCCACCTCAGAATCACGTGTTTAAATTCATTGTCAACAATGGCAATCCCAAACGAATGCGTCTTTCGATGTGGGCTAAGGAAGCACTGAAATATTCGCCTCAGGTGGCACTGCAACAGCTATGTATTCTACGAATATCCTGTGTATAGAAAAGTATTACAATTCAATTATAATTTTCCAACAAAATCTCCTTTTCTAATATGTAACAAAACAAGAAGAGTAGAATGAATATTCTGCCTACAGAAAAATGACCCATCTGCAATAGTATAATTGAATCTAAAAAAAAAAAACAAAATGAAGTTTGTTTAAAAAAACGCCAAGTAACCATTTTATTGTGTTGCTGATTGTCTCTCTAGTATCGGAAAAAAATAATGAAATATAAAAGATGCGCCAAGTGAAATATACTTATGAGCACTGCTGAGTATCACTCAATAATAGCGAGCAAACAGGGAGTCTAGCTATACAAATTACAATAAGAATCTCACTGAGTATTAGTACCTACTCAGCGAGCGAGTCGTCGCCTTCATGTTGGTCCGTTCTGCCAACCGCGCCAAGTATCTTGATCTTGCCTGTGCTAATTTTTCTGCTCATAAGTATATTTCACTTGGCGCTTCTTTTATATTTCAGTATTTTTTTCAGATATCAGAGAGATAATCAGCAACACAATAAAATGGTTACCTGGCGTTTTTTGAAACAAAATTCATTTTGTTTTTTTTTTCTAGATTTAACTACTTTAAAAAAAAACTGAAATAGGCGACTCTCCCATATTGGAATATATTTTCCAATACGAATGCATGCTATATGCTTCACCATAATTAGCGGGTGTGTGGAAGATAATTAAAACAATCATATTGGTTGCTTCCTTCTTCAATGGTGAACAATGGTGCGTTATTTATGAAACCTTGGTATGCGTAGTATTTACAAAGACAAATTCTGAAAAAATAACCTATGATTGTCGGGGGGAATTGCTGCGAAAAATCGGTAAAAATCAGTTGTGTATAGAATTCAATGGTAAACAATAGAAAATATTATTATTGCTAAAAAAATTTGTTAACTATGGTCAAGTGCAATTATTAATCATTAGAGTGGTCTTTGGAAGGTCGACCCATTTTTCTGACTTTTGTCACATTCAAAAAAGTCACCATCAGCTTAGATAACAATTCAAATAGTTAATTAACTAATCATGATTTCCTCTCCGTCCTTCCGCGCGTATATTCCATTGAATACATATGCAAAAATGAAGTTATTGTAATGACCCCGAAAATGAAAAGTGCCAGATCCATGAAATTTTCACATTTCTCGACGTTTCCATCATCCTGAAGTGATTTCAGAGAGGTGTCTGTATGTGTGTGTGTGTGTGTGTGTGTGTACACAAAAACTTTGTTTAACGTTTCCGGCGGAACCACCGAATGGATTTCCTTTTTATTTTTTTTGATTGATGCGTTTGGGTGGTGTCCAGGTCTGAAAGGAGTGATTTTTCAACAAATAATTCGTTCACTGGTTATTAACAAATTTAATTTTTTATATCGCTCTATCGCAAGAACGCTTTGAGATACGAAAAAAGTGTCTCATGAAAGTTGTTCCCCGCCACGAAATACATATTTGACGTTTTATGACTTTTTTTGCTAACACCCGTATTTAATTGTTAATAACAAAAAAGATTGTTTATATCGCAGCGGCGTGAGAACGGTTGAAGATACGAAACAAATTAAGTATTGAAAATTGTTCCACACACAAAAACACATATTTGATGTCCTATAACTTTTTTCCTAACACCGATAGTTAGGTGTTATTAACAAATTCAGTTGTTTAGATCGCTCTATCGCAAGTACGGTTGGAGATACGAAACAAAGTGTTTAATGAAAGTCGTCCCACACGTAAAAATACACACTTGATATTCAATGACTTCTTTTGCCAACACTCTTAGATAATTGTTAGTAACAAATGGTATTGTTTATTTAACTACGTCATATTAAGAATTATATATTTTTTTAATATTTAGAAATTTCGCAAACTTCACAAACGATCGTGAAGTTATTGATTCGACCCGTAGAGGGTCACACCCACATCCCGTTTATTGTTTAACGCATCAAACTCAGAATTTGGAGTTGATTTTGATCGCTAACCTCAGTCACTAGGGTGAATCGCCAAAAATGTAAATAAGAAAAATTCAGTGGTATGGATCTACGTTAATAAAAATCCAAAAAATAAAGTAGGGATACGAGTGGAACGGGCATACGCGATTTGTATCATAAAAGTGACATTCTTTTCCGCGTAATTAGTGCCGATTCATTTTGAATGGAATGTTGTTATCAAGGCGTAGTGGTGGCGGTAGTTGGAAAGTGTATAGATACGCAGCAGCTCTCGGCCGGTTGGTCTGTTTCTGAGATGAGATGAGAAGACAAGCGGGAATGGACAAATAGGTGAAAAAAATGGTTACTTGGCCGATACGCTGCCACGTATCTCGATGTTGTCTCTAGGTTATCAGCCTGCCAATGCCAACAATCGGCGTTGTCAACCAAAAATTCAAAGGCTCATTCGAACACCTGCTCGACACTGAATGTAATCTACAATTGTCCAGTACCGTGACTTTTCATGGTGTATATGGAACAACTGCATAGCCCACTGCTACATATGAAAGTGTAGCCCTCGACGTACTATCAACAGTGACAGGACCAGTTGCAGTTGAAGTTTTCATAAACAGTCCATTTGCGTTGGTAACTGCGGTCAATGGTAGTTACGGAGCTGGATTAGTGGTGGACTCAAAATAAATTGGCAGCACAAATCACTGAATTCAAGAAAGATGACAACATGGTACAAAGGGTATGTGTAAAGTTGCAGGGTGAAATGACTTCACACAAGATGGGGGGACAATTCTTGAAAGTCCAAGATATGAGCCACGTAACCATTGTTGAAGGCAAGTCTATGACTTTGGCTGATATGCGAGTAGCAGTTTTATCAGCTACTTCAAGGACACTTGCATTCGAGACAATTCCATCAAAGCGTTCTGCTGGTGATATCGATGGAGATGAAAATATATCCCCTAATCCAAAAGTAACAAAAGATTAACTCCCACCATCGTTTTCCCGTATCTCCCAAGGCATATTGTTTTCGTGTTCTTTCTTTTTGCGACTGCCCTGGAATTTTTTTTTCAATTTAATAATTTAGTCACAGTGAATCAGTTCTTAGATCGTTAATGACGACGTTGATATTTTAGTATACTGGAATTAATTGAGTCAACAAATGATTATTAATTAGTATTGAGAGAGAAGGCTGATGTGGCTTTAAGAAATACTGATTATAAAATGCTCAAATGTGATGCAACAGGATTGTACTAAAGAAGTAAAACAGATTCATTTCAGAGTTTCGTAAAAAAAATGAAAATAATGTCAATAGTCTGTAGTATTATCTCTTGAGTACGATTAGATTCTTGGATCGTTGATTATTCGGTAATCTATCACGTATTATTATTTTATCTTTGCCAAAAAATATCATTTTTAAGTAAAAATAAGGTTTGAGTTTTTGACTTGCAGTGATGACAAACAAAGTAAATATATTTAAAGAAGTATTTTGATAAATGCTATGAAGATCATTCCATATTGAGAAAGGAGAGTTCTATGGCTTTAATGAAGTCCCAGTTATCAATGCTTCAATGCAACGTTAGTTCATACAGGAAGATTATAATGGAGATGACAACCTTTGTTTCAATGTTCAACATGTAATGTAATACAATGTTAAACGTGACAGTTATAAATGATATGAGAGTTATAAGGTATAATGTAAGCTGTTAAGTGGCCTAAACTTGAATCTTTAATGACTCCTTTTTCATTTTGTGTTCAATTCATGATTGATACGTTAAATGAGTAGAATTGAATAATGAATACTATGATTTGTTCTTATTTAATGGATACCTTCAGTCATAAGCAAAAAAAATTACAGTTCATCACAGTCGAGGATAGACGGCACAATTAACTGTACATTTCCCGTTGATGTTAATGTCTATTGAATCATAACGAAGTATTGTTTATTATGAGATATTTAGTGTAACCCAGTGTGTCAATATTAAAATTGGTTTATGAATAATAACATAACATTTCTACACTTAACTATTACTACATGAAATCAGGTCCATATATTTACCAGCTTGATACATATACCAGATCCATCCAATTTGTTAACTCCCCGATTATTCGGGAAGTTATTGTAATGACCCCGAAATCGATATTTTTCCTTTCATCCTGTGAATGGGGTTTTAAGTATACCAAAATGATGACAAACAAGTTTTGAATCGATGTCTGTGTGTGTATGGCTGTATGTATGTGTGTTTCGAAAATTTTGATCCTACGTTTCTCACGAACGAATGAAGCTATCGAGAACGTCAATATTGGAATCGAAGCATTTTCATGTAACTTAGAGAGGATTAGATGTTGGGTGAAATGGGTGTAGTATGTATATTGTTATTAACAATTTTAATTGTTCATCACCTTCTATTGCATAAACTATTAGAGTTAGCACAAAATTTACATGAGAAAAGTTATTCACCATATAAAAATGCGTAATTTATGTGGAATGATTTGTTTCGCAAATTTGCATAATTAAGTAGGTATGACCGTCTCAACAATTATGTCTGTAGTGAGTGAACGAATGGACACAGCGCTGTCATGAAGGTCTCAATCGAAGCATTTCCGTTCAGAATCGTGCGAATTGCATTTTGGATGACATTCGTGGAGTATATATGCAATGTTATTAACAATCGCAATTGTTTATACGGTTCCACTGGGTAAAATATTAAAGTTAGCGGGAAACTTATCTCAAGAAAACTATTTCTTATATGAAAATACATCTTCTACACGGAATGACTTTTTTCCATAATTGGCATGATTAAGGAGGTATGGTCGTCCGAGCAATTTGAAATACGGGAGCAATACATATCGCCAGGGTCGTTCCTTATACAAAAATGCACATTCAGTATGACTTTTTTCAATATAGGTTAAAACATATCGGGAGTTGAACTAGAATATACTTGGCGAATGAATATGTCGACAATTGCGGGCAGGATGTCAAAGAGCGGGATAATTAGGAACGTACAGAGGTAGAGAGGGTAACTAGGCGAACGAATTCCAGTTGAATATTTTTATGCGGCTTAAAAATCGAACTAAATCGATCGCGTACAGTAATTATTAATCACAACTTCAATTATTGATATCACTGTTGAGTTTGCTCATCACCATGGTTGCATGCTTATGCTGTGCTGAAATACCAAATCGGGAAGTTTTGTTTGTGTCCCGTAGGGGGCACATACATTGGCACAGAGGAGAAAATAAATCGTCCATGAATAATCGAACTTAAAAATGTTGAACAATTGTCTATAAATTTGCCTATTATCATTCAGCATACAAATGTAGAGAATTTCTATGGAAGGATCAAAAGCATAACTGAACATTACATTGGACCAATGAATTTATCATGCACTCATTGTAACGCAGTACATTTCGGAACGGAACGAGTAGCATGGCGTGGTAACTCATTCAATGATTGTTCCAGTCACGGTGACGTTGCTTCTGAGAGCCTCTACCAGATTCACCTGCCATTTTAAGAGATTTTTTTCAATGGAACGCATCCACAATCACATCATTTTCGGGAGCGAATACGTAGCTATAACAATTCTTTTGTTTTCGCATATTTGAATCCCAACTTGATTAAGTTCAATCATCAATGTTTGGGACCATTTTGTTTTAAAATACAAGGTTAAATATATTACCAATTCAACACGTTTCTTTATCCTGCAGTCGATGAAAATCCATCCTATGGTTAATTATTCATAATTGGTGAAAATGGGGCGACCACTCAGATGTAATGTAATGTCTACATTAAACAGAGAAACTGTTGAAAATATCCAAGCCATCTTACGTCAGAATAACGTGGTCGCACAATCCTATCAAATGATGCATCAAGAAGTACAAGACGCGGCATTGAAAACAGGTCTAGAGCCTGAAATGCAATTGTTGTTCTCAACGAGACCCAGCCTGGTCAAAGAAGATATAACCCACAACGCAAAAACGAAGTAGCTGCAGTTTTCACGGCAAACGCTGATGGTGAAATTCCAGATTGCTATGTATCGATTCGAAATAAACATACAAAAACATTGACCTTCATGAGTTTTATGGACCCTAATGTGGCACCCTGGATATATTCATTATTTTATGCATTTGGTACTTGCGGCTGGCATTCAAAGATCCCATTGACCAATCAATCAGGAAGAGTCACACGAACTGCTTACGTGAAACATAGAATTGCAACTCGGGAGAATAATGTTTTCTTGAAGGGTGGACGATTATTTCAGCAGTGGGTTGTTGATAATTACGTTAAAGTAGAAAAAGATCGCATAACTTAGGCCAAACATCATTAAAAAGATCTTCGCACTGACAGTTATACAGAACTTCTTGATTATTTACAAGCCAAAGCCACTGAAAAAAATAGTCAAGTTGGAAAAATGCTAATTTTGCCATCTTCATTCACAGAATCTTCTCGAAACGTGTTGCAATACTATCAAGAAGCGATGGGCATGTAAGACAATTCGAAAACCCGATTTGTTCATCACTATGACATGTAATCCGAACTGGAGAGAAATCAAAGAGAATTTATTGCTTCATCAAACTGCTTCTGACAGGCCAGACTTAGTATCACGCATTTTTCCGATTTGAAAAAACGATTGATCCATATGATCGTATCAGAGAAATTGTTCGGTGAAGTACTTACATACGTCGATGTTGTTGAATATCAGAAACGCGGTCTACCCCATGTCCACTTATTGGTTACACTCAAGCAGAATTTCAAAATAACCACTCCTGAAATAGTTTATCAATACATCTGTGCTGAAACTCCTGATGCCGATGATGATCCAATGTTACATAATATGGTTATGCGAAATATGATTCATGGTCCATGTGAAAATTGGTGTAAAGATAAGAATGATAAATGTTCCAAAACCGGTTCAGACAGAGACTGTGTTGGATAACAATGGATATCCTATTTATCGACGTACAAATACAGGTGTTTACGATCGTGCTAACAGAACTCCAGGGGATAATCAATATGTAGTTACCTACCATGATACTTTACTGAAACATTTGAATTGTCACATCAACGTGGAGATAGTCATATCTGTTGTAGTTAGTGACTCAAACGATAATGGCGACACTATTTTGAATCATGATGAAATTCGAAATTACATAGAATCGCGATATATTAGTCCAGTTGAAGCCTGAAGATGGTCGAATATGTGCTACATATCAGGATACATGTGTCGCACTCAGGACACATGTGACTGCAACATGTCTCGAGCGCTAAGTAAAGCGTATAGTCAGTCTAGCTATTTTTGAAAACAATAACCGATCGCGCAACATACTCACCAGTGTTCATCAGCAGCTGACAAAGTTTTCAAGTGCCCGCAGAATCGCAAAAATTTTATACACATCGAAATGATTGTTAGTTATTTCTAGTCGTTGTATTATTGACAAATTTGTTTACGGTCAACTTTGCAAGCGAATTTCAAGGTGACATGATCCGTCATTGATTATCTAGGGTGAGATTGAGACTTCTTGTCAAATTTCTGGTACTTTTCCCCGAAAACGTCCATATGGCTCACGTAATCAATAAGAAGTATTATAATGGGATTTGTATTCAACTTTACAAAAGAATTTCAAGGTGACATCATCCGTCATTGATTATTTGGAGTGACATTGATATTTCTTATCAAATTCCTGGTACTTTTCCGGGAAAATATTAAAGTGGCTCAGATAATCAATGATCAAAATTATAATGGCATTTCTGATGATCTTCCCGAAAAATCTGTTTTCGGTCAACTTTCCAAGCGAATTTCAAGGTGAGATCATCCGTCATTGATTATCTAGAGTGAGATTCACATTTCTTGTCAAATTTCTGGTACTCTTGCCTGAAACCGTCCACATGGCTCAGATAATCAACAAGAAGTTTCATACTAGGATATGCATATATCTTTACAAATGAATTTCAAGGTGACATCATCCGTCATTGATTATCTGGAGTGAGATTGATATTTCTTGTCAAATTTCTGATACTTTTCCGAGAAAATGTCAAAGTGGCGTAGATCATCAATGATCAGAATGATAATTCCCCTTATTTGGATGTTTGGAAAATTTCTGTGATTTTTCGGGCAGATGATACCAGCTCATGAAAACTAGCCACGATTTTGTGGAATCGTTGATTTTTTTCTGATAGATTAAGCAAATTATATAACGATTCGCGTGGGGATATTCTGCGGAATACACAGAATCAGACATGTATTAACATAACTCGATGTTTGTAAATTGGCATCAATGCCCAGCTAATCGTGAACAAATTCCTTCAGGTGACATTATATAATGATGCATATGTTCGGAGGAGACGATTACGCCAATTTCTCACGGAAAAACGAAAATCGAAAAGGGTTTAATCGTACGTTATTCTACATAATAAGAGGAATTGAAATAACTTACACACTTTTCAATGATTGAAAAATTAGTCAATCAATGAGGGTTGATCTCACCTCGAAATTCGCTTGGAAAGTTAACCGTAAAGAAATTTTCCGGAAAGTTCATCAGAAATGATTGATTGTCTGAGTCACTTTGATATTTTATAGGAAAAGTACCAGAAATTAGACAAGAAATAGCAAACTCACTCCAGATAATCAATGACGGATGATGTCACCTTGAAATTCATTTGTAAAGTTCAATACAAATCCCAGTCTAGCTAACTATCTGAAAACAATAACCGATCGCGCACCATCCTCACCAGTGTTCATCAGAAGCTGACAAGTTTTGAAGTGGCCGAAGAATCGCCGAAACGTTGCAAAAATCGAAATGATTGTTACTTATTTCCATTCGCTTTATTATTGAGGATAAGTAGCCATAAACCTCATCGCGATTTTTCATTTTGGTCTCGAGTCATTAAAATGTATTCGGCCGTCTTTCTGGCGGCGGATAATCATAATTCGCAAACCCGGTATATCATTGCAGGATATCTGCAGTCCGAAAGGTCACTGTAATTTTTCAAACATTGAAATGCGCGTAAGTTATTTGAATTCGTCTTATTATGTAGAATAACGTACGATTAAACCCTTTTCGATTTTCGTTTTGCCGTAAGAAATTGGGGGTAAATCTCTGCCATCCAAATGTTTGTTAGTTGTTTCTATTCGTCATATTATTGGGAGTAAGTAACAATAAACCTTTTTGCGATTTTTCATTTTGGTCTCGAGGAATTAACGCGGATTCGGCCGTCGTTGTGGCGGTAGATAATCATAAATCGCCAACCTGGAATACCATCCCAGGGGGCCTATTCTCGAGTTCGAGTGAAGGGAATTTGTGAACGGAAGCCGCTCTGTTCACACCTCACTTTGGTGAGGGCAAGTTTTCACGAACGGATCGTACATCTACACGTGAAGCAATTCCGTTCACGGACGTCAGCTCAAGAATCAAAACTGACATTCGTCAACGGAACTGCTTCATGTCTGGATGTACGATCCGTGCGTGAAAACTTGCCCTCACCAAAGCGATGCATGAACGGAACCACTTTCGTTCACAAATTCCCTTCACTCAAACTCGAGAATAGGCCCCCAGGATATCTGCAGTCCGAAAAGTCACTGTACCTTTTTGAACATTGAAATCTGTGTAAGTTATTTCAATTCGTCTTATTAAGTAGAATAACGTACGATTCAACCGTTTTCGATTTTCGTTTTTGCGTAAGAAATAGGCGTAACCGTCTGCGGCGGACACATGCATCAGTGTATAATGTCACCTAAAGTTATTTGTTAACGAATGAGATGGCCATTGATGCCAATTTCCAAACATCGCGTTAGATTAATACATGTCTGATTCTATGTATTCCGCAGAATGTCCCCACGCGAATCGTTATGAAATCTCCTTAATCTATTTGAAAAAAATCAACGATTCCACAAAATGGTCGCCGGTTTTCATGAGCACATTTCATGTGCCCGAAAAGGCACAGAAATTTTCCAAACATCCAACTAACATCCATTATAATTCTGATCATTGATAGTCTGAGCCACTTTGACATTTTCTCGGAAAAGTACCAGAAATATCAATCTCACTCCAGATAATCGATGAAGAATGATGTCGCCTTGAAATTCATTTGTGAAGTCGGATACAAATCCCAGTATAAAACTTCTTGTTGATTATCTGAGCCATGTGGACGTTTTCAGGCACGAGTACCAGAAATTTGACAAGAACTGTCTATCTCACCCTAGATAATGAATGTCGGATGATGTCACATGTTGAAATTCACTTGGAAAGTTGACCGTAAACAAATTTTTCGGAAAGTTCATTAGAAATGCCATTATAATTTTGTTCATTGATTTCCTGAGCCACTCTGCTATTTTCTAGGAAAAGTATAAGAAGCATCAAACTTAGATACATATTTTATGTTTAATGACTTTTTTTCCATAATTGCGCTAATTTACGAGATATCGCTTAATTAACAATTTTCATTGTTTATAACACTGTATTTCGAGAACGATGACAGATACGAGAAAAAGTCTCAAACAAAAGTTGTGCCGCTCATGAAACTACATATTCGATATCGATAAAAAATATACGGGTCGAACCAATAGCTTCCCGATCGTTCCCCCGTATGTATGGCTGTTGGCAAAAAAAGTCATACAACATCAAATGTGTATTTTTATGTGTTGAACGACTTTCATTGGACACTTTATTCCGTATGTCGAATTATTCTCACGATCGAGCCATATAAACAATCGATTTTGCTAATGACAATTAACTATGGGTGTTAGCCGAAACAGTCATAGAACATCCAATGTGTATTTTTACGTGTGGAACGATTTTCATTTGACACATTGTTGCGTATCTCTGTTCGTTCTTGCGATATAGCGATCTCAACATTGAATTTGTTAATAACAATAAACTATCAGTGACAGCCAAAAAAAGTTATATAACATTAAATATGTATTTTTGTGTGTGGAACAAAATTTGATTGAATAATTTTTTTCGTTCTCACAACGCAGCAATATCAACAATTCATGTGTCAATAACAATAGAATCGCTGCGTCGATTATGTCCAAAATCTAATCAGGGCTCAGTTAGGCGGAAACCTATCCAATGAGTACGAAAAAACCCAAATCGCATAATTTGTCTAGGAGAAATCGTTCGACAAAATTTTGCTCACTTACGCACACACATACACACACACACAGGCAAACATCTCACTCAAAACGGTTGGAGACGATTCTAGGGGCCATGAAACGTGGAGATCAAGTGAAATTTTCAATGTCGATTTCCGGACCTATAACAATAACTTCCCTAAGATCGGGAAGTTAATCCCTAATATCGGGAAGTTAATAATCCATTAAGAGTTAAATTAGCGTTACTGATTTACAACTTGACTTCATACGCGTATCGCCATACACACACACCCACTATCGGGAAGTTATAGATGCGACCCGTCGAGGGTCACACTCACATCCCATTTATTTTCTTTCAGTTTCAGCTCTCGTTTTCATCGGGCAACTAGGGTTGCTAACGGCGGACGAAGATGTTGCGAATCCCGTCAGCTGATGGGACAATCGTGAGGCCATTAAAATGGGCCCTAGACTTTAGGCATCTTGGCTTGTGCTGTCCTGCGACCCACGAATGATTGGATTCCGTGCCAGTAACAAGTTAACACGTGTCGATCTCCGGTGGCATTTTATGAAGCGAAGCTTTTTTATGGACGGTCGGTGGGTCACGTATAAAACTTATTCAAGGAGACGGGGGGTGAACCGAAAAAATTTGAAATGGTGACCGTTATCGTACCGTTAACTCCCTTCTCCATTAGACTCAAGTGACTCTGCATACAGCATCGTAGATGCGTGCGCAACAGAAATCTCTCTCATTCTTTGATCTTGGTCTCTCTCTCTGTCGCTCAGCGACGACGCGTTATATGCGTGGTGAAAAATAAAAAAAACAGATGACACCTGACTTTCCCAATTAATACATATATATGTATATAGAGAGCGGCACAGGAACAGAGAGATTAATCGAATGACAGTGCACTATGGAAAATTAAAAGTAATTTAAAATAGGCCGCCACGTGACACGGGGCTATACGTAAATTCTTCCGGTCGTCCTCCGATGGCTCCAAGTTTTTTTTTTTTTTTTTTATTAAAGCTTCTAAACCCTAGCTTGGGTTTACTCAGCTGAGTGAATTACAAAATGCGGTTTCTTGTCGATGTATGGACTTTATAACACATATATTTTGTCTTATGAATGGTTTGTCTAATGACTGCTCTCTCACTTTGAGTCTCCACTCATACTTTTAAGTCACACTTATTCAAGAACTTGGTAATTGCTTTAATTAACTTCCCGATTATTCGGAAAGTTATCCTAATGCACCCAAAATCCAAATTTGTTGTTTCATCATCTAACTAGGGTGTTAAGTAGACCAAAATGATCCCCGTTATTGTCTTGTTGTTGTTGGCGTCTGTGTGTGTATGGGCGTTAGTTCGATTTGTCTCCACACCACGACGGAACGTCTGCTGATCAATACTTCGTTGTGCAGGGGACGATAGCCGTAGCTTCTTCAGTAGAGAATCCTTTCCAGTCTTCGACGGAAAGAACATCCTCCGTTTACTCTGGTTTTTCCGTAGCTGCTGCTCGCGGCGCAATTCCGTCAGAACCTCCATTGCAAACACGCTGGTCGCGGTCCATGCTGCCTCTGATGACAGCATGTTTTCCACAAGATTTCCAACATTTATGGGTTTGCCTGCAGTAGTTTCCCACATACATCGTTGCACATCGAAACGTGGACATGCGAAGAAAACATGTTTCGCATTCTCCTGAATTCTCTGACACGTTGGGCAATCCGGGGAATCTTCATGCTTAAATTTGTGAAGATATTCCCGAAAGCATCCGTGGCCTGAGAGCATCTGGGTTAGATACTAATTGACTTGTCCATGCGATCGGTCAAGCCAAACATCCACCTTCGGTATAAGCCGATGAATCCACCGACCTTTGCTCGAGGTAACCCACTGTACCTGCCACCGCTTAATGCTGAGGTTTCGTTCTTCTCTCCTCAGTTGCACCGAGCTCAGCTTAGTTGATTTTCTGCGGGTATAGAGGCACCTACGCTCCTCCGCTAAAACTTCGATAGGTAGCATGCCAGCAATGACACACACAGCATCGTTAGACACTGTCCGGTATACGCGAGCCACTCTAAGGCCACTCAACCTGAAGACTGGAACAATTTGCCGTCGTGCTGTTTGAATTCGTAATGCGTCAGTGCAGATAGGCATACCATATGTTAATACCGACGTAACAACTGACGATAACAAGAGCCTTCTCTTTTGGTTTGGCCCTCCAATGTTTGGCATGAGTCCGGCAAGGGCAGTCTTCACCGCACCTGCCTTACTGATTGCATGTTGGGCTTGTTGTCTAAAACTAAGTCGGGCATCAATCATAATTCCCAGGTACCGTCTGTAGGACTGGGAAGTTATTTCGTGCTCACCGACTTGCAGCGTAATGGTCTCCAATTTCTTCCGGCTCGTGATGAGTAGTGCTTTAGTCTTATGCTCCGCAAGTTGTAAACCAATCGAGTTCATCCATTGTCGTATCTTGTTAAAAACATTCTCGAAAATGAGCTGGAGCATGGAAAGGTGTTTTTTCACGATGATAATGGCCACATCATCCGCAAAAGCTGCGAGCTTTGCCCCCGCCGGCAATGCCAGTTTGAGCAGTTCGTCATATATGATATTCCACAGGAGGAGCCCCAGGACTGAGCCTTGAGGTGCACCCCCAGTCACCTTATATGTTTTGGGACCTACCTCTGTGTCATATCTGAGTACTCGGTTAGTAAAGTAATTGCATACCATCTTTTGCAAATATCCCGGTACTTGCAGCTTCGACAATGCCGCCAGGATGGAATCCCACCGTACCGAGTTGAAGGCGTTCTTGATGTCCTGGGTAACAACAAAACAATAATGTTTCGTACCTCCTTTCCATCGTCTGCCATCGATTACTTTCTTGGCTGTTTGGACCACAAGGTCTATAGCATCCAACGTAGATCGTCGTCGTCTGAAGCCGTATTAAGCTTCAGCCAATAGGGGTTCCACCACTGCCTCTATTCTCTGATGTATAATGCGCTCCAGGATCTTGCCCGCAGTATCCAGCATACAGAGTGGACGATATGATGACGGTTCGTCCGGAGGCTTTTTTCCCTTAGGAAGCAGTACGCGTCTCTGTTGCTTCCATCTGTTGGGGAAGATACCTTTCTGAATGCAAGCATTATAGATGTCGAAAAAAGTTGCAGGTGCTGCAGTAGAAACAGCCTTCAGCACTACGTTTGGCACACCATCGAGACCAGGGGCCTTGTTGTTGCCCACTCTACTACAGGCCTGCAATAGTTCATCAGCTGTAATCGGTGGAATTTCGTCGTTGTTACCATTCTTCACATACGTCGCAATAATATTCGATTGGTGAGGAAATAAGACAGACATAATCATCTCCAGGAGGTCAGGGCAGGTCGGTGATGACATCGGTTGACTCTTAAGTCACGCGATAACCACCTTGTACGGTCTGCCCCAAGGATCCTTATCCACTTCCGCCAAAAGCTCGTTCCAACAGTCTCGTTTGCGAAGCTTTATGGCCTTGGTGAGTTTACGCTTCGCTGCTTTATACTTCACTTCCAGGCTTTCAGGATTGGCCTTCTTCCTTGGGCGTTGCCAGGATCTTCTCGCTACGAAACATTCCCTGCGGAGGGTCGTGATTTCATCGCTTCACCAATACACCGGTGGCCGTCGGTTTCCACTAAATTTCCTGGGCATAGTGGCATCGCAGGTGTATTGCTACTTTTTCTGTGGTATTGCTACCGTTTATGGGGTCAGTCTTCAGTGGTATAAGGAAGGTGATAATGTCGAATTTTCTTACATTTTCTTACATAGATACCATTCACCTTCGCCACACCAAATCCAGACTGTTCGACACCATCATAGGCTTCAAACGGTAAACCACCGCAGGACCAAATGACGGCTTTATTGCTAGTATCGGTCACCCAGTTTTGGGAATGTAGATTCCTGTAAGGTTCGGAATTGACGGCAACATCAATCTTCAGGTCTCGAAGCGTCTGCGTCAGCAGATCGTGTGCTGTTGCGCAGTGAGCAAGGTTCACCTGTAACACTCGCACTATGGCTGTGTACGGATCTTCTGGAGTGCACCCTGGTAAACTGGACATTTGATGCTACCAGTTACATCGGCATGGTCTTTCGTGGGCTCCAGTTCTACGCATAAAACGCATTTCGGAGACGCTTTACAATCGGAGCTTCTGTGTCCTTTTTCGCCGCATTTATAACACAGGTCTGATCGATGAATGGAGCTCTTGCAATTAACGGCAAGATGCTCGTACTGCCAACACTTGAATCACTTCATGGGCCTTACCACTGTCACAATACGAGTATATACTAGGCTTATTCGTATTTTACTGCCCTTGCTCAATACGTTCCTTGCCGTAGCTGTAGGAAGTATTACTGTAGCTGTTTGTGTTCCTCTGCATGACTTCCGAAGGCTCCTGATGGCACTCAGTGCGACGTCACTGTCCGTGCCGGCAGCTCTTCTCAATGCATCGAGAATATCACCTTTGGTTGTGACCTCATCGAGGTCTCTTATTCCCAGTTCTTCTTGTGGTCCTTTATTGAGGACTTTTGCTTCATTTTTGAGGGCTCAAACCAGGGCCTTCTCCAGCTCAATGGTATGCTCTTTCTTCACTCTGGCAAGAATTAACGGAGCATCTCCTGCGGCTGTTTTGCGTATACTGTCCACGCATGCGTTAGCCACATAGACACTCTGGTTTTTCTTTATTCGGCAGAAAATTTCCGAGTACATCTCCGTACCGGTCGGACGAATAATCAGCGCATCCGGTCGAATAGCTGTTTTCTTCTTCGGCTTAGGTTTACTCTGCGTAACTCCTGGGGGGTTTTGGGACGTCCTCCGTTTTTACTTCGTCCCTTGCTCTTCTCCCAAACACTTTCATCGTCTTCTATCTCCGGATTCCATACTTCCACACTTCGTCCATGGCCCTGTTTTCACTTGGTGAAGTCTCATTACTCACCAGCTCCTCCACATTCATGGGTACTGTTAGAGCACTTTTGAGCTTCTTTCCTGCTGTGTCATTGGGCGGCGTTCTCTCCTTTCTTTTATCCCGTCTTGTTGGTGTAGCTTGGGATGTTCCCGGTCTTTCGATCGGATCATGCCCGCTCCGTTGATTTGCCTGGAACAATCTGGCACCTGGGGGTGTCGGCCATGCCGCTGCTGGCAACGGGGTTTTGAATCATCCGCTTTCCGCCATGGCTCTTATCCGCTTCGCGGATCTTTGGATCTTCCGAGCATGATTTCGGATCTCTTCGTTGATCGTTCTTCGATTTTTATCCGTAAGAAAATTCACCAGCGTTGCCAGATCATTTTCCTGCTGATCCCATGTCGTCTTCATCGTAGTTTGCAATCCACTTGTATCATTTGGGGCCAAGTGGGTCACCCGGGGACAATCAAGTAATGGTCGGCTCTTCCCACAATCGGAGGAGCCAGCGCCGGCCACCAGGGCTTTCACCTGATCGGAACCGACGGCGGAATTCCCCCTTTGGGGGTTGTCCGCGTGGGATACAATTGTGTTATCATCACTGCTTATGTTTGCTTCATAGGCTGTTATAGTCAGCCCACCCTTGACACCCTTGGCCGACCCCAAAAACGCTAGATGACTCGGCCACGGTATGGTGCTGCAGTTCATTTTCACGGCTAAGTGATTCACCATAGTTAGCGGAGGATTGGAAGATAACTATGACAATCATATTGCTGGCGCTTCCTTTTTTACTGGTGAACAATGGTACATTATTTATATAATTTTGTATGCGTAGTTTTCACAAAAACAAATTATAAACAAGCAGGTGGTCCTCGGGTCCCCCCATTCGAATGTGTCAAATATGTCACCGTTTTTTTTTTATTTCCCCCAATTTCATTGGTGGTAAGCTTCCGAATGGTCCAATTGCACATAAACTGACAATGTTCCAGTATTGAAAAAGCTTTTTCCAGGCGAACGGAATCAAAAACAGGAACAGCTCATATTACGCAAAGTAATTGACTCAATTTTATTAGACCAGTTCATAGATAACGTTAAAGCTCACATTTTGGAAAAAAATGGGATAAATACTTATCGAGAAATGATGTAATGAAACAACCGTAAAAATGAAAAAAATAAAATCTATAAAATTAATGATGCGATTGAATCGCTATTCAATAGGATTCTTCACCATAATAAAAGGAACCTCTGTTCCAAATTTCAAGTTTTTATCTCAATTTTTGCGGTCGCTAGAGTGCGAACAAAAACAGAAAGTAAAACCAACGTGAAAAGTTATAAAACAGGAATATCTTATATTACCCAATCTAATTGACTCAATGCCTTCCAACCATATGATAGATCTCGTTAAGGCACACATTTTGAAAAAAAAACAAACAAAATCGATAGAATAACTATCGAGAAATAGAATAAAAACCGTGAATACGAAAGAATTAAAAGCTAGAAAACTCATGATGCGATTAAATCGCCATTCAATAGAGTTCTTCACCACAACAAAAGGAACCTTCGTTCCAAATTTCAAGTTCTTATTTCAATTTTTGCGGCCGCTAGAGTGCGAACAAACGCAAAAAGTAAAACCAAAATCAAAAGTTAAAAAATAGGAATATCTCATTGTACCCATACTAATTAACTCAATGTTTTGCAACCATATTATAGATCTCGTTAAGACACATATTGTGAAAAAAAGCAACAAGATCGGTTGAATAATTATCGAAAAATAAAACAAAAACCGTGGAAACGAAAAAATTAAAATCTCGAAAACCATACATACGATCAAATCGCTGTTTAACAGGGTTCTTCACTGTAACAAAAGGAATCCTTGTTTCAAATTTTAAGTTTTTATATCAAGTTTTGGGGACGCTAGAGTGCGTACAAAGGCAGAAAGCAGAAAAAACAGAAAAATTGAAATATCTCCAATTTCTTGTGAGGAACCTACTAGATGTTCTTCCACCATTCCCTAGATCTAGTTGAGACGCATATTTTGAAAAAAAAAAAATTAAAAAATATTCATTATTTTCTGAGATATGAGCGATCGGAGGAAAAAACGACAAAGGGCGATTTCTAAGAAACGTACCGGCCGATTTCACTGAACTTTCGCCCACCGGTAGATGCATTCAATACCAATAACTGACAATTTTTTCAGATTTTATTCTCCAAATTGAGTCCTTTTTATGTTAAATTTTGTAAGTGATGATTTTTGAAAAAAATTGATACATACAGACACTATGCTCAAACTTCTTATTTTTACGTTTCAAACCATTATATATCGTTTACAAGCATAATTAGCAAAAGTGAAAATTGACCGATTGCAATGCTTCCATTCGGAAGCAAAACGGACCTATAATTGGTGCAAAAAATATGAAAAAAATTAGTTGTGTAGAGAATTCAATGGAAAAGAATTATTAACGCTAAAATAATGTGTTAACTATGGTCAAGTGCAATTGTTAATGATGGGTTTTACAGTTCGCGAGTCTATGCTGAACGAGGAGTGGGGGTAAGGCCACGTGGGCCAACTGACAGAGGCCGAAATCGGAAAATGCGTTCCAGTGACTGAGGGTAGCTGTCAAAGTGAACTCCACATTTTGAGCTTGATGCGTTAAACAATAAATACCATATTGGCGTTCAAATCCGAGATAACGTTGGACCATTTTTACATATGTATTCAATGGAATATACGATGGATCTTCAATGGATTAGTTAATTAACCATTTGAATTGTTATCTAAGGGCCTTTGTAAATGTCGCAAAACTTGGAAAAAATGAGTGGACCTTCAGAAGACCACTCTCGTATTTTGTCACCACGTAGAAGTGCAGAAACGTTCATTAATAAATCATGTTTAATTAATTAACAATTTTAATTGTCATATGAGGTGATGGTGACCTTTTTGAATGTGACAAAACTCGGAAAAATGGGTCGACCATCAAAATACCACTCTAATAATTAATCATTGCACTTGGCCATAGTTAACCAATTTTTTTAGCGATAATAATATGTTACTACTGTTTACCATTGAATTCTCTACACAACTGATTTTTACAGATTTTTTGCATCAATTCCCCCGACCATCATAGGTTCTTTTTTCATAATTTGTTTTTACAAATACTACGCATACCAAGGTTTCATAAATAACGTACCACTGTTCACCATTGAAAAAGGAAGCGATACCAATGTGATTGTTTTATGTTTTATGGTGCAGCATATAGCATGTATTCGTATTGGAAAATATATTCCAATACGGGAGGTTCACGTATTTTTTTTAAGTAGTGAAATCTAGAAAAAAAAACATAATTAATTTTGTTTAAAAAAACGCCAAGTAACGATTTTATTGTGTTGCTGATTATCTCTCTGGTATCTGAAAAAAATAATGACACATAAAAAAAGCGCCAAGTGAAATATACTTATGAGCAGAAAAATTAGCACAGGCATGACCAAGATAATTAGTGCGGCCGTTTTTGATTTATCAATGATCACTGCTGAGTATCACTTAATAATAGCGAGGAAACAGGAAGTCTAGCTATACAAATTACAATAAGAATCTCACTGAGTATTAGTACCTACTCAGCGAGCGAGCCGTCGTCTTCATGTTGGTCCGTTCTGCCAACCGCGCCAAGTATCTTGGTCTTGCCTGTGCTATTTTTTCTGCTCATAAGTATATATGAGAAAAAAATCAAAGAACTTTTGAATGTGGGGCAAGTGTACTTTTTGATGTGATGTATCGGGGACCGGAAAATACCGTTTTAATGGCAATATTTATTGTTATGTCTTTGACTTTATTCATTGAAAAAATAAAAGAAATGAAAAAGGAGCGGCAAGCTTGTAAATTGCATGTCATTCCTTGATAAAGTCCTTAATCTGGACATAACATATATGTAAAATACGGTCAAAAATCGATCCAGAAGAAAAAAAATGGTGGAAAAATAGCGTCAGGACCAACGGACTTGGCGCGGTTTGGCTGGCTCAGGTCAATTCTCTTTCTGCCCTTGTGCGAGAATCACTCATCAGGTTAGGTTCCAACCCGCTGTGAGTACCGGCGTTTGTGCCAGGCAGTTATTCCTCCTAGATAATTCCCCTTCACCTCATGTGCCTTCCCCCCAGCGGTGAGTCAGCGCGTATTAGAATCCTCATAAGCCGTCCTGATCAATATATAACTTTGGATAACTAATTGTAGGCCGACGAGCCATTTAGACAGCTCCGAGTACTTTAGTCCCTATTTCTCTTAACTATTCGAGACACCCCTTGACGTGTACGAATACGGCCAGGCCTTACCCGTTTTTCCCCGAGAATTCAGCCAGCCGGCATAAAAGGCTCTGAACGACAGTTGTATGAGAAACTGTATTATTGTTTATAATATACTCTCCTTTTTATTACACTTTTGCCTCTTTTCCATTATCTCCCCCTTTTTCTTTATATTAGTTTAGCTGATGCTATTAATAGGCATTATGAAAATCGGCATCGTTATAATGTCTGATACATATCTTATTTCAAAAACGGATATAATATACAATATTACTCGAGACAGATGTATGACTCGATATGCTTGAACTATTTCAAATTATTACTTTGCTCAAGGAACAAAATATGAATGTCCTTGGAATTCCTTGGCCATCGTATTTTGGTGACCGTTAAATCATCAACATGTGCCCACTCGCTTGTTTTACCTCTTATTATAGCAGTATAATGCTCATTGCATTGAACTTCATTATGCATTACACCACTATTGACAACATACGATTTCCCACAAATGGGGACTGTAGTTGTTGGAACAGCTTTTAGTTTCCATTTCCCGATTTTCCGTCGAACACTTTTCTTGCCAATGGAAAAAATGTTGAGCTTGATAATCAGTACCTTGTTTGCATTGCTCATTTTCATTTTATGAGACATTCCAGTCTCTGGAATTTTTCTGACAATTATCACAATATTGTTCAATGTCGTACCATTGTGACGATGATTTTTCCATTAAATCAGTCAAGGATGTTGGTTCTTTCAGACCATTCAACGGTAAGCTCATTACATATTTTCCATCTACTGAGATGTGTCACCGGGTGTTGCACATGGTTTTGTATTTCGGTGATGTGTCAACATAAATGTTCCAGAAATATCACTGGATCTTCCTCAGCATCCTGACGGAATGTACTGCCTGCTAGTTCGATGACTTTAATGACACTTGATGCTTTTGATCGACCGATGTAGTCCCGGTAAAGTTCATTCAGTACTGTGCATTCATTTTGAGGTGTAAGTGACAGTAGTTAGCATAATGTTGGCGAACGAAATATACATTGAATGATTGCATTTGCATAACTGCTTTTACCACTTGAATTGCAGAGGCTGTGAACAGATGAAATGATACTCATTATTGTTTCTCGTACTCCGTTTTCCTCCGTTGAACCAGTTGCGAAAGCCCATTGAACATCCCATACTTTATGCCAATATTTATCGGGAAGTGGAATTTGTTCCAAGTCAGGCCTGTATTTTGCTCTTAGTCTATTATATTCTTGAATTGCTGTACTGGATGCTTTAGCAGAACATGGTTCAAAATTAATCAAATTAACCTTCTAAAGTGGTTACTCGTGAGAGTGCAACGTAAGTTTGTCCAGAATTAAATATCGTTTGTCCCACATCGATGACAGCGTTCCGTAAACTCAATCCTTGACTTTTGTGGATTGTAATTCCATAACTCAAACAAATTGGAAATTGACATCTGGTAATGTAAACTCCACTCATAATTTCAAATTTTACCTTCAATCGTTCAATTTCATATTCTGGCCAGATTCTAATTTTATGGTAATAGGATTTGCATATTCTACGGCCTTATCAATGGATCTCGATACTGACGTAACAATCAGAATAGTGCCGTTAACCAAACCAATACTTACGTCGATGTTTCGCCCTATCATAATCTTTGCTCCTACCTTGATAGTTATGATCTTCGATAAACCAGTAGATGAACGATCGTCTTTTTCCACTCTATTCAGCATTTTGATGGCTTGGTTTTTCAATTTGAAATCTCGACAGTCTATCGAATCTTCAGCGATAAGTCTTATTTCTTCTGTAGCGATTTCCTCCAACATAATCGTATTCAGGCATTCACATTGTTTACGTGTTGGAAACAAACATACCGCATCAGGTGGTAAATTTTTTATATACGCAGCGAGAAGTTGAATTCGATTTGCAGTTATCGCCGTTGAAATATCGATTTTTCGCGATTCTAACAATGTGATATCTTCAGAAGTGATTTGACCGACTCTCAACCGAGATAAAAGATCTCCAAAGACTTTGTCTTTTTGCTGACGCATATTGATCCTTAACTCGTCATAGTTGAATAACTCAGCCCAAATATCCTCAGGAGCCATCGATCCTAACCTTGCGCCCACTTCATCTACGGACATTTTTATATATGGTGGGTGTGCACGAACTGGAGGTAACTGTAATAAATCTCCAAAAAGAAGGATGTTTACCGCGAAAGCAACCATCTTCGTGGTCGAATGTGTCAAATATTTCCATGAGTCTTTGATAAATATACATGAAAACAATATTAGATACCATGGATATTTCATCGATTATGGTGAGTACAACATCACGCATCTCTTCACGCAATACTTTCAATAGATTATCAGATAATTATACATACTTCAGGTTATTATCATGCTCAATCGGCAGTGGAAAATATCTGTAGATAGTTAATCCATTGATATTGAAGCAGCAATTCCTGTCGGTGCTGTAACTGCAGTCCTTCGATTTAATTCTTTACTGATTCAAGTTCGAATAATTTCAATTAAAAAACTTTTCCCGTTCCGCCTTCTCCACTCACATAAAGACGTAATTGTTCATCTTTGAAAGTTAGCTTACATTTGACTTGATCAAATATTCTCTTTTGATCGGCATTCATTTGTGATATCATAGTGTTCAGACTTACAGTCTTCCATACCGTTTCATCAATATCATTGAATTCTTCCATAGCCAATTTACCTTCTTTCGGATCACATCCGACTTCTACGGCAGGTGATGGCGTAGTCTCGTCATTAGAATTTTCGAGTTCGTCACGAATTTTTTTAGTAATGTAATCAATTCCGCGTTGAAATTCTTCCATTTTGTCAGAATATTTGCATGCCTCCTGCAAGTCATCTTGTTGTTTTGCAAAGGCCTCTGTATAAGTTTCAAAACCTTTTTTCAAATCATCAGTATCTCTCCATGGTTTGCAGAGTAAAAGCAATGTATAGAAATATTTTTCAGGTTCAGTATTAATATTATGTCTCCAATGATTTATTAAGTACCCTCGATGACGTTTTTTGAAGAACAGAGGAATTCGTTGGATAGTATTCTGCATCGGCCACTTTCGGTTTCGTTCTGACTATATCGTACCATGTGCAGAATTCAAGCAAAGACAGTGACTCGAGTTCTTTCGGTCGATTGGGATAATGATCATAAATTAATGATGGACAAAAAATGTCGGTAGATTCCTTTTCTAGTTTCAATATTTCATTGTGTTTCTTCACCTTTCTGTTTCGGACCTTCTTACATCTAACCATCTGATAGTTGTATCAGGATCAGTCCCGTATAATGGAATCGATAATAGCGTATCAGCAGCTTCGAGAGCTCCAATTTCACGATTGTGAAGGGCACGCATTCCCATATTACATAATTTTTGTCGCACAGTTTTCGTCGACGTGGCTTCCTGGATCACTGTTGATGATTTTGATGTTTCGTACTTCGTTGAATATTTGGTACAGTATTGTGTTAAAAGGGCTGAGTCTTCTCCAATGAACTGAATGCCGATATTACCCTCCCATGCGAAAAGAATGGCAGGATTGTAATCATAGTTATCTATTTGTTTCTCGGTACGGGGGACATCATATAACCTAGTTTTAGTTTTTAGCTTTTTTTGTGCAGCTATTGCGGGATCATGCAGAATAAATGTGTCGGTTACGGTAGGTGGAAAACCGCATCGACATCGGACGGTGCTTTTCGCAGACTTTTCTTTCTTAGATCTGAAGCAATAACTATTGGCGGTTAGAAGAACGACATAAATAACTGAGGAAAACACCAAGTCTGTTTCTTAACTAGATGTTTTGCAAAAACCGCGCGATCTCCGTTGGTCCCGACGCCATTTTGCCACCATTTTTTTTCTTCTGGATCGATTTTTCTGTTTTTTTGAAGTGAAACTTCTTATGGAAGGGTATTGAAATTCGGATCGGCAACCTTTTCTGTGACGGAAGTAGGTGGGGGTAACACGTAGCGTCGAGGCAGTGGGGGGCGGGACTCGCTTGCCTTAGGTAGCTGTAGTTAAAATTACAATGTTTAGGCGGCGTGCCGATCGCCGAGCACAGCTGTTGGAGCTCCACGAAGTTAGCTCCTGCTTATTACAAATTTATTGTTACGACCATCAGAATTCATTGATATGCGAATGATAGACAATGATTGATTATAAAAGCAATTTGATTGACTAAATTTTTTTTTAATGAATTTCCAAAAAATTGGCCCAAAAGATAGCCCCCCGCCCCTTTTTTTTAGAATTTAATGATAGAAACTTTTACTTGGGCTCATTCTACGCCGAATCATTTGCTAGAAATTCATAGACACTTGGCCGAAGTCTATCAATTCGATAAACTAACGTAAAGTAAGAAAAACCTAATGACGATTATGACGCTGCGGCGGCAAGTCGAACCAGAGCGGCAGGGCAGGGGAGTGGGGTTATCTCCCATCGCTGGCCACAAAGAGGATAGACTAAAGTAGAGCTAGAGGCACTAGAGATCTCCAGGATTGCTTGACGCCAGATGAGTGATAATACTGACGCTAGTTATCACTCCGTCTGAGGCAGGGCGCCACTGACACTTGGAGAGGCCGTCAGGCTGAGCGAGAAGCCCAAATATAGCCTATCCGAGCATTCCATGGTCGGTAATATAGTACACCCATCTCTCCCATCAAACCGAAAAGTCGAATTATTATTTCAGCTACTCCCTATGAAGTTTTACTTCTGTCGCGTGTCTTCATGACACGCCGTATTTTTTTTACTTGTATGTTATGTCCAAATTGAGTACTTTATCAGGGAATGCTCTGCAATTTATCAGCTTGGTGCTTCTTTTTGATTTGTTTTCCTTTTCAATTAATGAAATCGAAGACACGCCGATAGAAGTGGTCATTGAAATGGTCTATTCTGGTGGTCGGTACACCACATCGAAGAGTGTACTTGGCCCATTTTTTTCAAAAAGTTTTTTGATTTTTTTCTGATACTCATTTTTCCAGAAAAGAAAATCAATGACGAAATTGTTGGGGACAATTTTTAAATTTGGTGAAATTTTTTGCGAGTTTGGAAAACAATTTCGCTAGTCCTGATAGCTGAACACTGAGGTATCATAATTTCATAATCATTTTGATTCCTTCATTATTATCATCTATAATGTGGGCATTTCACGCTGTCTCGATGAAAAAACGGTCAATTTGTTCATCGTTACCAAAATTTATTGTACAAAATGCCGTTGAAAATGGTTACATATAATATTTGCGGGGGAACGAAGGAGAGATTTGCAAAAGTTATAACATTTCAAACTGCTAGGCTTGCAAAGGTGCGAATGAAGGAAAAATAATAAAAAGATATGTCTTACAGTATGTACATTTTTTACAGTTTTTTTTTGTGAACTAACTCGCCATAGGTATTGATTTAAAATGAAGAAAGTCGGATTTTCGGCCTCTTCTATGGACACCGTTTTTCTACTATGAATTTGTAGATTGCAAAAAAAGAGCTCATTGTACATTTTCTGATATAAACTTTTTCTTTAGGTTTTCCGTTAAACAAAATGAAGCACATGATATGACTGATAAATACTGAACATACTCACGTAACAAATGGGATCTGTAGTTTAAGGAGCGAACAAGTACTATTCATTTTCAATTGATTGTTGCCAATTTTTTTTTTAACTTCAAACAAGCCGGCGGTCCTCGGGTCCCCCATTCGACTGTGTCAAATATGTCACCGTTTTTGTTTATTTCCCCCAATTTCATTGGTGGTAAGCTTCCGAATGGTCCGATTGCACACAAAATCAAAATGTTCCAGTACTGAAGGACCTTTTTCCAGACGAGCGGAAACAAAAAGAGGAATATCTCATATTACCCAAAGTAATTGACTAAATGTTGTTCAACCAGTTCATAGATCTCATTAAGGCTCATATTTTGGAAATAAAAGGGGATGAATAGTTATCGAGAATGAAGTAATAAAAGAACCGTAAATATGAAAAAATTGAAATCTAGAAAATTAATGATGCGCCATTCAATACGGTTCTTCGCCATAACAAAAGGAACCTCTGTTTCGAATTTCAAGTGTTTCTCTCAATTTTTGCGAACTCTATGCGAATAAACACAAAAAGTACAACCAAAGTCAAAATTTGAAAAATAGGAATATCTCATATTACCCAAACCAATAGGAATATCTCATATTACCCAAACCAATAGACTCAACGTTTTTCAATTATATCATAGATCTCGTCAAGGCACACATTTTGAAACAAAAACCACAAAATCCGTTGAATAATTATCGAGAAATGAAATAAAAACTATGAAAACGAAAAAATTGAAATCTAGAAAATTAATGATACGATCAAATAGACATTCAATAGGGTTCTTCACTACAAGAAGAGGAGCCTTCGTTCCAAATTTCAAGCTTTTAAGACAATTTTTGCGGACGCTAGAGTGCGAACAAACGCAAAAAGTAAAACCAAAGTGAAAAGTGAAAAAAGGGGAATATCTCATATTACTGAAAATAATTGACGCAATGTTTTTCAGGCATATCATAGATCTCGTTAAGGCACACATTTTGAAAAAAAGAACAAAATCGGTTCAATAATTATCGAGAAATAAAATAAAAACCGTGAAAATGAACAAATTAAAATCTAAAAAACTAATGATCCGATTAAATCGCCATTCAATATGGTTCTTCATCACAACAAAAGGAACCTTCGTTCCAAATTTCAATTTTTGCGGCCGCTAGAGTGCGAACAAACACAAAAAGTAACACCAACAGCAAAAGTTAAAAAATAGGAATATGTCATTGTACCCATACTAATTGACTCAATAGTTTTCGCCATATTATAGATCTCGTTAAGGCACACATTTTGAAAAAAAACAACAATATCGATTGAATAGATATCGAGAAATAAAATAAAAACCGTGAAAACTAATGATCCGATCAAATCACCATTCAATAGGGTTCTTCACCGCAACAAAAGGAACCTTTGTTCGAAATTTCAAGTTCTTATCTTAATTTTTGCGGACGCTAGCGTGCGTACAAACACAAAAAGTATAACCTAAATCAAAAGTTAAAAAATAGGAATATCTCATTGCACCCAAACTAATTGACGCAATGTTTTGCAACCATATTATAGATCTCGTTAAGACGCACATTTTGAAAAAAAAAAGAACAAAGTCGGTTGAATAATTATCGAGAAATGAAACAAAAACGGTGGAAACGAAAAAATTAAAATCTGGGAAACTAATCATACGATCAAATCGCTGTTTAACAGGGTTCTTCACTATAACAAAAGGAATCTTTGTTTCAAATTTTAAGTTTTTATATCAATTCTTGGGGACGCTAGAGTGCGTACAAAGGCAGAAAGCAGAAAAAACAGAAAAATTGAAATATCTTCAATTTCTTGTGAGGAACCTACTAGATGGCCTTCCACCATTCCCGAGATCTAGTTGAGATGCACATTTTGAAAAAAAAAAAAATTTTAATATTAATTATTTTCTGAGATATGAACCATCGGAAGAAAAAACGAAAAAAGCGATTTCTAAGAAACTTAGCGGCCGATTTCAATGAACTTGCGCGCACAGGTAAATGCATTCAATACCAATAATTGATCATTTTCTCAGATTTTATTCTCAAAATTTAGTCCTTTTTATGTTAAATTTTGTAAGTGAAGATTTTTGAAAAAAATGATACATACACTATGCTCAAATTTCGTATTTTTACGTTTCAAACCATTATATATCGTTTACAAGCATAATTAGCAAAAGTCAAAATTGACCGATTGCAAGGCTTCCATTCATAAGCAAAAAAACATAAGTTGTGGCTGATAAATCCTGACCAGGCACAAATATAAATATCAGTCTTTATCCATCTCATCAGACTTCCCATCTTTACTGAATGACGCTCCGCGGCCCGAAATTATAACTTCCCGGTGTGTGTGTGGGAGGGGGGGGGGGTATGTGGGTGTGCTTTCTTTGCAATCGCTCATTTTTCTCACCATAGAGCTTTTTACCAGATTTCAAGTGCCTATAAGGCTCCAACGCCGAAACGGTTAAATTTATGAATAAAGGCAAATATGTATGTTTTTCCTAAGGAACACCATTTATTCGACACAATTTTGCGTATCTATAATATTTTGTGAGATACAACGTTATAAACAATCGAAATTGTCAGTAACAGTAGAGACTAGCGGAACATATATGGACCAAAAACTACTCAGCTCTAAATTACGGTAAGACGCTGTCATTGCTTCATACAGGGCTTTGGTCGGATCATTTGTCCACGAGAAATCGTCAGGGGAAATTTTCTGTCACATACAGATGGGAAATCGATTTTGCACTTTCGGGCGTACAATAACTTCTGCGGCCAGGAAGTTCAAAATCGTTGACAATAAATCGAAAATTTATGTAATTTGTATTCATTTGAACACAATTATAATTCTTCCTCGCAACCTCACGACAATTCGGCTTTTGTTATACGGAAAAGCAATTGTATAGGAACAAATACATGATTATTATTTTCTTTGCGCAGAAAAACGTACATTTTCCAAGATTTAACATTAACAAAATTTAGATTCTGGTGTAACCCTGCAAATTGAAAACATTGAAACAAATCAATTATCTTACATTTTTTCAATGAACTAACATTTGATAAAGATTAAGAGGTACACCACTTCTATTTATCGGAATAGTGTGAAATGGCCCATTCCTGATTCAGTTCGGCTACCAATTTCTTTGGGGCCTGAAGACTAATAGAAATGACTTCCTTTCTAGGTACAATGCACTGGCCAAATTATCACACGTAATCATCATTCTCGACGTGGATGATGATATTCAAATTTTATGTTTACATACTAATCAAGCTGAAAAGTGTTTTATGCAAAATTGTTTTTGTGGGAAAACACAGAACTTGAATCATTTTGTAAAGTCACAAATGTGAAAAAATTAAGACTTTCAAAACAGCTTAAAACTTGGAAACTGCAAAACATAATATTTTCTCATTAATTTTTTTTAAATTTATGAGCAGTTTCTTCCGTGGCTCACTTGATTGTCAATATTTTCTGAATCTTATCCGCTCTTTATTGCCACAATTAATAAAGCAAAAATTTTAGTGTACCTCAATACAAAATTTACACAAAAGTGTAGCCGTTGCAAATATACTCCACAAATGCCATCTAAAATGTAATTCGTTCGAGTCTGAATCGAAAGACTGCGATTGAGACCTTCATGACAGCGGTGGGTTCATTCATTCACTTATTACATACATAAATGTTGAGACGGCCATACCTCCTTAATGATGCAAATTATGGAAAAAAGTCATTCTACATAAAATGTGTATTTTCATATAAGGAATCGTTTCTTTAAATAAGTTTCCCGTTAACTTAAATATTTTACCCAGTGGAACAGTATAAATAATTGCAATTTTTAATAACATTGCATATACTACACGAATGCCATGCAAATTGTAATCCGCTCGATTCTGCACGAAAATGCTCCAATTGGGACCTTCATGACAACGTTGGCTTCATTCATTCACTTATTACATACATAATTGGTCAGACGGCCGTAGCTCCTCAATTATGCAAATTACACAAAAAACGCATTAAACATAAAATGTGTATTTTTGCATGGGGAATATCTCTTGTTGTATATATTCTCTGCTAACGCCAATAATTCATGCACTATAACGTTTTAACCATTGAAATTGGTAATAACAATATAAGGACTGGACGGTTTCCACCCAAATCTAATCAGGTCTAAGTTACGTGGAACCGCATCGATTGAGACGACAGGGACATCGATCGCATTATTCGTTCACGAGAAATCGTTGGACATAATTTTTGACCACATACGTACCTAGTAACACACACACACACACACACATACAGACATTTTGTCAAAAATGGCCTAGGAATGTTCGAAACACCTTGAAACGTGGAGATATAATGGAAAATCCATTTTTCATTTTCGGGTGCAAAACAATAACTTCCCCTACCGGGAAGTTAAAAAAATGGTAAAGTAAAGTAATCAAATAATATAAAATCAATAGAATGTATAATGATTTTACTAAATGGATAAATTACCCTAAAAAGTTTTCACCCAAAAATCGAAATTAATGATAATAAATTCAAGTCAGTGTGTGTGTGTGCATGTGCGTGTGTATATGTCTGCTCGTTCGTGTATTTGAAGAAAAGAGAAAATAGTGGTTTGCAAGGACGAAATTGGGGAAAGGTTTTTCAATACTGGAACATTCTCATTCAATGGAGAACCACTGGTCAAGGGGGTGGAGCTACGCTCTGATTCGCTGATTTAAAAATTGAGTAACTCGGTGGGGGGGCCTCGGATAGAAAAGTGGAAAAGGAACTTTCGACTCCAAATTTTGCCCTCTTCCCACCCTCCAATTTAGAGTGCGCAGTTGCGGGACACCCTGTATAGTTCGGTGGATTGTCCTGATGAAACGCCCGGGAAAATCCCCTTACAAAATGGTGCCCAACGTGGGGCCAGGCCAATAAAGGAGAAAGAATCCCTGAAAAATGGGTAAGTAGACGGGGTAAGATGAATTCAATTATTTTTCCCGAAAGAGACAAATTTTCCATCTGCAACATGATGGAATAATTTGAAAGAGAAAATTTTTCATCTGAAAAATGATGAAATAATTTGAAAACGAAATTTCGGGAATTTTTGGGGAGATTTGTTTCCGCAATTCGGTGAGTCGTTCTTCTTTTCACCCGAGAGAACGTCCTCGAATAAAAGAAATAATTTCTCTGCAACGAGAAATGTCTAACAGTCACAACTTTTCGCTTTGGGAGTTTTTCTTGAGTTTTCGGGTTATTTTTCTTTTTCACCCGGAGAAAGATGACCGGAGACTCTGGAAGAATAAACCCCGGGCCAAAAATTTGTTGAAAAAGCATTGGTGGTGAAAAAGGAAATACGTAATTTCAAATTTTTCCCGCCAGAAAAAGTCCCTAGCTGAAAAGCGTAGGCAAAACAGTTCTATGCACTATAGTTCTGCTGCAAAGCAGGAGACGGCGCCACGCTACGGAAAACGTCGCAAAGCGGAAGGGAGTACGTGCGTGATTGATGAAATGTCAATCACACTTACTTGTCGCCCTATATGCAAATATAGGACACAGGACGACAGGTGGGTTCACCAGCGGCGATTTCAATAATTGAAATGCACCCTTTGAACCCCCCCCCCCCCCCCGAAAATTCGCAATTTTCGGGAGCCACGCTGCGACAAGCGTGATAGTTGATTTTCGCCCGGACAATAGGACGGACGAAAATTGTCTTGTGTTCCCTTGTGGAAAGGGAGTAGACACGTGAAAATCGTGAAATGACGGACGAGAAGTTCGGAGAGGAGTAGCAGAAGGCGGTAGAAACCGTTGAAGGAGCCATGAAAGGTAGAATAAACTCTGAAAAAGATTAAGTGGGACGAAATTGAGTCGCTGCAAAGCGACAAGACCTCGTCGCTGAAAAGTGACGAAAACCGCACCATGAGAGTTGATCTGAATTTTTCAGACCCCCTGATGGATGTCGACGCCGAGATGGTGGCGAACATCCTCGAGGAATGTGGCGGGGCCCAACACGAGCAGTCGACGGAGGCGGAATACCCTCCGAAGACTGGGGATATACCACCTCCATAAGGTGGGAAAAAATCCCAGCCACCCAGTTTTTTTTGCACCAAAAAATTTCTGTTTTATGATTTTTTTTTATTCACATTTTTTTTGGGCTGGAAATAAGCATTGTGAGGGATTTGCAAAGATTCCTCACACTGAAATAAGCGTCAGCCGCACTGAAAAACACACACATGGCGAGAAAAGGGGCTTCGGACACCCTGTATACTGCACCAATTTCACCCAAAATGTAATCCCCTCTATGTTACATGAAAATGCTTCGATTCCAATATTGATGGTCTCGATAGCTTCATTCGTTCGCGAGGAACCTAGGATCAAACTTTCGGAAACACACATACATACAGACATATACACACACATGATTAATTAATTAACAATTTTGATTGTCATATGGGGTGATGGTGACCTTTTTGAATGTGACGAAATTCGGATACCAATATGATTGTTTTACTGTTAAGTAACCATTTTATTGTGTTGCTGATTATCTCTCTGGTATCTGAAAAAAATAATGGAATATAAAAAAAAGCGCCAAGTGAAATATACTTATGAGCAGAAAAATTAGCACAGGCAAGACCAAGATACTTGGTGCGGCCGTTTTTGATTTATCAACGACCACTGCTTAGTATCACTTAATAATAGCAAGGAAACGGGAAGTCTAGCTATCCAAATTACAGTAAGCATCTCACTGAGTATTAGTACCTACTCAGCGAGCGAGTCGACGTCTTCATGTTGGTCCGTTCTGCCAACTGCGCCAGGTATCTTGGTCTTGCCTGTGCTAATTGTTCTGCTCATAAGTATATTTCACTTGGCGCTTCTTTTATATTCCATTATTTTTGCTTCCGAATGGAAGCATTGCTATCGGTCAATTTTGACTTTTGCTAATTATGCTTGTAAACGATAAATGGGTTGAAACGTAAAAATACGAAGTTTGAGCATAGTGTCTGTATGTATTTAACATAAAAAGGACTAAATTTTGAGAATAAAATCTGAAAAAATTGTTAGTTATTGGTATTGAATGCATCTACCTGTGAGCGCAAGTTCATTGAAATCGGCCGGTAAGTTTCTTAGAAATCGCTTTTTTCGTTTTTTCCTCCGATGGTTCATATCTCAGAAAATAATGAATATTTTTTAATTTTTTTTTTTCAAAATGTGCATCTCAACTAGATCTAGGGAATGGTGGAACACAATCTAGTAGGTTCCTCACAAGAAATTGGAGATATTTCAATTTTTCTGTTTTTTTCTGCTTTCTGCCTTTGTACGCACTCTAGCGTCCCCAAAAATTAATATAAAAACTTAGAATTTGAAACAAAGATTCCTTTTGTTATATTGAAGAACCCTGTTAAACAGCGATTTGATCGTATGATTAGTTTTCCAGATTTTAATTTTTTCGTTTCCATGGTTTTTGTTTTGTGGTTCAAATCATATTTATCAAACAGAACACAACAATTTAAATTTGGAAATAGTATATCTAATAAAAAAAAGGATTAATTTAGGGGTACCGCAACGTTCAGTTTTAGGCCCGCTTCTTTTATTATTTATATAAACGATATTATAGAGCTTACGAAACGTTTTGGATGTAAGGCATAGTTGTTTGCGGATCATAAAATAGTTTATATTTGCGGAAAGAGTGAAATATATATTGAGGCGACCATGAATGCGGTATTAGAAGGTCTTGAGCAATGGTTCAAATCAAGCTCACTTAGAATAAATAATAAAAAAACGGTTTTTATGTTGATAAACGATATTAGAAGGAAAGTGACGTATGATTTCAAAATTTCAATAGTGGGTGAAGGAATTAAACAAGTAGATGAAACTATTTATTTGGGCGTAAAACTGGATTATCTAACGTTTGTGAGCCATGCATACCACATGCATAGCCCAACAAATGAGTAAAAAAATAAGCTTTCTATACAGATTGAGTACATATGTTGGCCATCATACGAAAATCTTGATTTATAAATCTATTATTGCACCACATTTGGGATACTGTTCCACGTTATTAATCAATATTAACGAAAAGCCTTGGAATGTTACAAAAAACACAAAATAGGGCAATGCGAGTGGTTTAAAGTGTTAGGCGGTATACATCCATTATTAAAATGTTGGAGGCACTTTATTTTATGTCTGTTGAGAATCGGATAAAATTTAATGTGTGTGTCCTTTGTTATAAAATAATACATGGTCTTACACCGAGTTACGTGTCAGTGATGGTGAAAAAACGTAAACATCCATATAGTACTAGGCGAAGGAATGATCTAGTTATCAAACCGAAAAGAACTCGTAGGGCAGAACACACAATAGATTATTATGGCTTCAATTTGTATAATAAATTAACTTTGACATGTAGAAATGCATCCTCACTTAAGATGTTTAGAAGACTATTCAGAGGTGATATGGAAACGGGACTTATATAGAGTTTAACTGATTAAGTAGTAATATATATATATATTTTTTTAACTTCCCGATTATTCGGGAAGTTATTGTAATGACCCCGAAATCGATATTTTGCCTTTCATCCTGTAACTGGGGGTTTAAGTATATCAAAATGATGCTCAACAAATTTTGAATCGATGTGTGTGTGTGTGTGTGTGTGTGTGTGTGTCTGTATGTAGGTGTGTTCCCGAAATTTTGATCCTAGGTTTCTCACGACCGAATGAAGCTATCGAGACCGACAATATTGCAATCGAAGCATTTTCATGTAACTTAGAGGGGATTAGATTTTGGGTGAAATTGGTGTAGTATGTATATTGTTATTAACAATTTTACTGGTTTATCACGTTCTATTGCATAAACTATTAGAGTTAGCGCAAAATTTATATGAGAAAAGTTGTTCCTCTTATAAAAATGCGTATTTTATGGAGAATGACTTTTTTCGCAAATTTGTAGAATTAAGGAGGTATGACCGTCTCAACAATTATGTCTATAGTGAGTGAACGAATGAACACAGCGCTATCATGAAAGTCTCAATTGACGCATTTTCGTTCAGAATCGAGCGGATTGCATTTTGGATGACATTCGTGGAGTATATATGCAATGTTATTAACAATTGCAATTGGTTATACGGTTCCACTGGGTAAAATATTGAAGTTAGCGGGAAACTTATCTAAAGAAAACTATTCCTTATATGAAAATACAAATTTTATGTAGAATCCCTTTTTTCCATTATTTGCATAATTAAGGGGGTATGGCCGTCTCAACAATTATGTATGTAATAAGTAAATGAATGAACCCAGCGCTGTCATGAACTTCTCAATCGAAACCTTTCCGTTCAGAATACAACGGATTTCATTGTGGATCGCAGTACATGCAATGTTATTAACAATTGCAATTGTTTATACGATTCCACTGCCTAAAATATTAAAGTTAGCGGGAAACCTATCTCAAGAAAACTATTTCTTATATGAAAATACATGTTTTACGTGAAATGACTTTTTTCCATAATTTGCATAATGAAGGGGGCATGGTCGTCCGAGCAATTTGAAATACGGGAACAATGCATATCACCAGGGTCGTTGCTTATACAAAAATGCACATTCAGTATGACTTTTTTCAATATAGGTTAAAACATACCGCGAGTTGAACTTGTTACGTCACCACCAGAGTTACTACTCTGATATATATATCATTTACCCCAGCCCTATAAAAAAAATACAAATTTATACATAAAAAAAACTAATTTTTGTCAAAATAATAAAATAATGTTTTCCCTATTAAATAAAATAATGTTCCCCTACCGTCGCCAGATTGGCGCAATCTTTTGGCACCAGATTGTCGCAATCTTCTCGGCGCCAGATTGTCGCGATCTGTCCCATGAGTATTGAGGACACCTATTTGTTCAGGTGCGCTTCTAATCCTCATGGGAAAAATAAACGAACCCAAAATTTCTATGTAACCCGGACACGGCGATAAGAAAAACCAACATTTCCCAGAATCCTAACCTTTTTTCCCCACGCGGACGAAAACCTACCCAGCATCCAACTGAAAATTGGAGACTCATCACGCGAGGTTTCCAACCAGCTGATTCGTCTCCTTCTTTCCTCCCACACACCCACTAACCAATCCCATCCCAAAAAAAGACCAAAATCACACCCACAAAAAAATTACCCAAACTTCCAAAAAATACCAAGTCCAAAAAAACTTCTTTCCAAAAAACTTACATCTACTTCCAACGTCTCACTGAACACTTGGTTCATTTTCCAGCGATCTCCAAGAAAAAACCCAAGATCCTTCAACCCTAAATCACGAGTATAAAAAAACAAATACTCATAATTCTAAATGAAAAAAGGGACAACGCGGAATCACTAATTAATTCAATAAATCGTGGATTTCTTAATCAAAGTGTTCGGGACTTTAAAAAATCCAGATCTAAAATTATAAAGAGACAAATTGTAAACGTAAAGTGTAATCTATTGATTAATCTAAGACTGTTGATTAATAAATAGTGAAAACTAAACTACACGTGTACTGTGTCATCTTTTGGTTAGTTGCGCACAGCAGTAGATTGGCAGAACCTACCTGTGGATTAAGGCTCCCCCATCCATCAGGGGTTACCTATCTAGGAAACCAATTACCTAATCCCTAAACAAAGAGAAGAATCGAGCACGCTTTCTTGGGACGTAACAGCCTATCCATGTAAATAATTTGGTGGCAGCGGTGTTCGCCAATCAAGACCAAGTACACACGCCAACTTCGAAACATTACACTATTCATCGGGAATCACAAGCCAAACATGAGCCCACATTCTGGAACGTATCCTGTTTATGTGAAAATAACCAAATCCAATAAAAAAATCATCACTGCGATCAGCGCCGAAACAGCTAGTGGACCCCCATCGATACCAGAGACCCTGCAGCAGCCGCGCTCTGACTGAACGGACACAAGTAACCATCATCACCCGCACGCAGAGTATCCAGCCGTCGGTACGGACAAGCCCAGCTGATCGGACCACACCATCATTAGAATCAACGCACTCAACTTATACTAATGTATTTATGCTCGCAACAATTATTGTAAGTCTCTTTATACATTCAACCGACTCTTTATACATTCAAATTTCATTTGACGCGTAGATATTGGACTTATCAAAAATGGCTACACTTTTGCGAGTCGATCCACAAGATCTAGCAGCCTTGCGAAATCATGGAGGAAATGGCTCATTGAAAGAATTTATGTTCTCAATTTCTGATTTGAACAGGAAAAATTATCCAGCAACAGAGTTCATCACAGCTTGTACAGATGCTAAAGATTTTAGACAAAATCAAGAAAAAATTATTTTACGAATGTTAAAAAATAAATTGAAAGAACTAGCTCGCGGTCCGGCTATGTTTGCAAAAATTGAATCAATCGACGATTTCATTAAATATATCGAAAGACACTATATGCCAGAGAGATCAGCAGACGAACTTTTAGATGATTTCTCTTCATTTTTCGAAAAATCAACAGAATCCGTCAAAGATTTTAGCTTCAGACTTGTCGAACATTTAAGTTATACAATTGATGCTGGTGAAAGTTTCGAGGCCGAAAAGAAAAGACAACACAAAGAATTAGCTGAAGCTAAAGCACTTAAATACTTTATGATAGGATTAAAAAATTCGCATTGGTATGAGACATCTCACTCCAGAAGACCTTTCGTCAGCCTCTGAAGAAGCATCCAAACTCGAACGCCTTGTCGAAAGAGAAAAGAAAATAGATGAAAATCGATCTGACAACCCGACGCATTCGAAAAATTCTCTCGCCGCTCAAATGCACGCAATGCTAATCAATAATCAAAATACCAAGCATTGTTCGAACTGTAAAATGAACAACCACAGCGATAGCGAATGCAGACGGAAAAATCAGACCAATTCTAATTCAAACCCAATCGCAACAATTTTGTTCCAAATGCGCACCCATATAATCCCAACAATACCTCATTTAATCCAAGGAATAACGCATTCAACCCTGATAACTACTCATTCAACACCAGAAACAACACATTCAATTCTAGAAACAATCCTAGTACTGCTAGTAAATCATTCTATCTTAACCCTAATCGATTTAATCAAGGTCAAGGTTATTCGAACTTAAATGGATCATCACATCAATACCAAAATTTCCGTAGTTCAAATGGATTTAACGCAACGAATAGAAACCCTAACTCTTTTGACAATACAAAAACATGTAATTATTGTAAGAAGGTAGGACATGTAATTAACGACTGCCGTAAACGAGCTTATAATATGATATACGAGCTACCGATAATCCGGGTAACGCAGGCCAAACATCCAACCGATCGGGAAACGGCCTATTTCCCCTTCAAGCTCGCGCAGCAGGGGGGAACCCAGCACACGCGCACCAGCAAAACCTCGCACCCCAGTAATAAATCTACCCGGTTCAATTAGTCACCTTTCAGTCAACTGCAAACTTAGTATTTTTAACCCTAAATTCTCTTCCCCTTCAGCCATCTTGAACTCCGGCAATTTGAAGGATGCTCATGCTAAATTTTTACTCGACACGGATTCTTAATTGAGTCTAATCAAACTCGGACAACTGACAGACCATCCAACTAATGACAAAATTATTTACGAGCTAAACGGAGTTTCTAAATCTGACAAGCCTCTAACTTTAGACGAAACTTTCATTAAACTGAACGGAATCACTGTTCGGTTCAATATTGTTCCCGACAATTTCCCCCTGGACGATGCGGGCGTAATAGGCACGGAATTCATGCGCGAAAACGGGGGTGTGGCTGATTTCAGGCGTAATTATCTACTAGTAAGAAACACCAAAATTGGATTTGCTGATCGAGAGACAGTTTTGCTTCCAGCCAGGCAAAAAACTCTCATGTACATGAGGATTGCTAATCCCGAGTGTTCCGAAGGTTACGTACCGCGACTCAACCCAAAAATTAAAGGACTATTTGTGGGAGAATCCATCGTCAAAAATACGAATGGTGTAGCCCATCTATACGCAATCAATGCTTCTGATCGAGACGTTAAATTGAATGTCCCCGTGATCCCCTTGTTTCCATTCGATTCAAGCGAGGACGAGGGCTACGAGACCGCAGTCTCCCCGACAGCACAAGACACAGATAAATCTCGGACGCGAGACCCCGTCGACCGTGCAAACAAAGTCGAGGAACTACTAAGGCTCGGCCATTTAAACGCGGAAGAGCATATAGCAGTAAAATCCCTCATTTCGGAATATGCTGACGTATTCCACATACCTGGTGAGCCTCTACGCGATACCAACGCCGGTTCCCACCCTATCCCCACCACTGACGATCTCCTTATTAACGTGCGTCAATACAAATTTCCAGTTGCTCAGAAAGAAGAGATTGCTAAGCAAATCAACGATTTGTCGAATGTAGGGATCATACGCCCATCAACTTCTCCTTACAACTCCCCTCTATGGATCGTCCCTAAAAAAGCTGACTAGAAAGGCAATAAAAGATGGCGTTTAGTAATTAATTACCGTTCATTAAATGACAAAACAGTCGCCGACGCCTATCCTCTTCCCCTAATTACGGACATTTTGGATCAGTTAGGAAGCGCAAAATATTTCTCAATTTTTGATTTACCATCGGGCTTCCATCAAATCAAGATGCACAAGAAAGATAGACATAAAACTGCGTTTACGACTCCCCACGCTCATTGGGAGTTCGATCGCATGCCTTTTGGTATCAAAAATGCGCCTGCGACCTTTCAACGGCTCATGGACCAAGTTTTATCCGGTTAAGAAGGATCCGAACTTTTTGTTTACCTAGACGATATTGTTGTAATGTCCAAATTGTTGACATTTAAATCAACAAAATAATTTAACTCCGTTATTCAGATAACTTATTAGATATAAACATTTTTCCTTCCGTGCCACTCAAACGGGTGCGACAAAGACACACAGGTCGAGCGCGAATACCCGAATAAAGAAGAGAAGGATTAGCCAACGCGGTAATATGACGCTCAATGTATGGAATTCACACGCTCGACCTGTGAACACCTTACATAATGATTTCTTTTTATCACCATACAAATAATATAACACACATTTCTGTTAAAAATAATTATAGTATATTATCATCCATATTTTCGAAAATAACAAAAGGCACTACAACTCATATGGTAGAACAACTTCAAAATATTATTTTAAAACAAAATTCCCTGACACCGTGAAAATACCAAACGATGAAATAAGAGCACCCAGATTAAAACTGCAATCAATCATGAACCCAATTACAAAATTTGAGAAATTAAACCAAGTCAGCACTGTTTGACCACAAATAACCAACAATTAACCAACCAAAAAAATTGAGAAACAATCAAATCGAGACCATTTGCAAACGAAGCAAGCTACTTTTCCACCACTCAGACGTATTATGAAATAACTCAGTAGACTATAAAAACCCACCCATGTCTCCAAAAAAAGGCAGACTTAATCAAGTGATACACTGAGTAACAACCTAGTGGAATAAGATCACGGACTCGATCTGACGTTTCCAACCTCGGGAAAAATCTTATTTAAAATCCGATTCTGAACCTGGGTGTGTCGAACTGAACGGTAGAAAACGGCCAGTTGGAACTGATCAGGGATACTATTTCCTTCAATCGATAGTAGTGCCTTATCCAAATCTAAAAGGAATCATCGTTACTTTTGTGAAAATACAGACAGTCTCACAACCTTTTGAGTAAATAGTTTTGATACGTTTTATCAATACATTAAACAATCGAAAATTAAAAAAAACAACTTCACAATTTTGTAAAAACAAAGTGGAAGAAGGTGTCCTGAATAAAGTAACCATAAGGGCTCAACAACTCAGCTGGTGGCAAAATAGAAAGGACAACTAAGGATCCACGCAAGAGAGAAACTGTATCCTATAAACATTCCAAAAAGTAAGGGCAAAAATTATTATATCATTGTTAAATTTTATCTATCAGTATTGTATAATTCATAACGATTTGCACAACCATTAAATAAATTGTTACAAACCTCTAAATTTTATTCAATTAAAAAGAATTTAGCTCAAATTTAACAGAGTTAAGTGATGGTGGATTTTTATTTAGCTACAAAAAGGATAAGAAACGGATAAAAAAAAATTTATACAACCAATAGTGTCAAAAAAAAAAATTAAAATCTACAATTTTTAGCAAGTGAGTTAAATTTCACATGTCATGACACGGGAGATACTCTCCAGATATAACATTGTCATCTACTCCCGCTCTATCGAAGAACACTTAATTAAATTCAGAAAATTAGCGGAACATCTTCGTCTAAATAACCTCTCTTTGCAACCCGACAAATGCGAATTTTTCAGAACCGAAGTAAAATACCTTGGACATATAATATCCGCAGACGGAGTAAAACCGGGCCCTTCGGAAATCGAATCAGTCAAAAATTTTCCTGTCCCGAAAACTCAAAAGAACATCAAAGAATTCCTTGGCCTAGCCGGTTATTATCGTCGGTTCGTAAAAGACTTCTCAAAAATCGCAAAACCTATGTCCGACCTTACAAGTAAACTCGTCAGTTTTAAATGGACTACTGAGTGTCAGTCCGCATTCGAAAGACTTAGCGATTTACTGTGTGAAGAGCCGATCCTTCAATTTCCCGATTTTGATCAGCCGTTTGTACTCACAACAGATGCATCCATTATGCCGTCGGTTCAGTATTGAGTCAAGGAGTTATCGGTCAAGATTTACCGATTGCCTATGCTTCTCGGGTCCTAAATAAACATGAGGTTAACTATTCTACAACTGAAAAAGAAATGCTTGCAATTATCAACGCCATTAAACACTTCCGATGCTATTTATACGGAAGACCGTTCACGCTAATTACCGATCACAAGCCACTAGTTTGCATAAATTCAATTAAAGACCTTACGTCCCGAATCATGAAATGCCGAGAACGCCTTCGCGAATTTGAATTCGACATTGTCTACAAACCTGGAAAATTTAATACAAACGCAGACGCATTATCTCGAAATCCCGTAGTAGCGCAAGCTTTTCCAATAAAAGTGAAAAACCGCGATCCTGCTGCAAATCTTCCCGATCGCGTAGCTCGACAACTTTCCTCTTCGTTGGGATCAGACATCAAAATGACAGCTAAAAAATGCAAAAAATTATCGACAAGCTCTATGGAAGCTGATTCAGCATCTAGTAACGCGAAAATGACTCCCGATAGCGACGCAGATCAACTCGACCAACCCTGCTCACGTCATTCGAGGCAAGATCTCTCCCAGAACTTGTCCCAACGCTCCCTGAACCCCAATACATCGAGTAGAGGCTTCACAGGATGGACGAACGACAAGTTCTGTTCTAATGAAGATTTTCTTGGTTTCGCTTCCTACCGCGAGGAAGACAACAAACCCAGGGTGACACGTCATTTTTCATAAAACAGCAAAACTCAAACTTCACCTGATGGGCAAGGAACTAAATCTACAGATACAAGCTCGTCATCTTCCCACGGACACTTTCAAGGTTTTCCATCACAAAATGAATCGCAAAATGGACGTAAAGTTATGGAGAATTTAATCAAAAATTTAGAAGATAACAAATCTCAATCACTTTTGCAAGACTTTCTAGGTTTCTCAACACACGAAGATACCGGAAACACTCGGGAATTGATTGAACAATTGGTTAAAGAATTAGACGTATCTCAAACTAAATCGGCCGAAACCACGCCCGAGGGCCAATCATCAAATTTCGAGCCATAAACTCTCGTAGAACTAAACTCTACTGGTAAAAGTAATGCTACATCATTTTCGAGGAAAGAAGAGGATTCAAGAACTCAATCGAATGAGCACCGCACAAATTCTCGATCTGGTAGCCCCTCGCCTAGCGAAAATTCCTCCGTCGGGACTGTACACCCCGCCGATCGAATTCCTGCACTTCAGCGGTTGTATGAAATCTCTGATACATCGGGTCCTACTAGCAAAAAGAAAATCCGGGCGGTGATAGACAAAAAATCCACCACGCGTTTTAACCCTCTCAAAAAACCTTCTGCAAGCGGCGAGTCGTCTTCCGAAGATGAATTTTCGGGTTTCCCGCGCCAGAAAATGAGAAGATCAGTAGCAGAACAGTCGAGTGAATTTAAATCCATGTCTAAATCACATTCAAACTCGAATCAAAATCAAAATCAAAATCAAAATCAAAATCAAAATCAAAATCAAAATCAAAATCAAAATCAAAATCAAAATCAAAATCAAAATCAAAATCAAAATCAAAATCAAAATCAAAATCAAAATCAAAATCAAAATCAAAATCAAAATCAAAATCAAAATCAAAATCAAAATCAAAATCAAAATCAAAATCAAAATCAAAATCAAAATCAAAATCAAAATCAAAATCAAAATCAAAATCAAAATCAAAATCAAAATCAAAATCAAAATCAAAATCAGAATGAGTCCGTACCATGCGTGCGTGCCATGGGTGCCTCTACTTTATTCTATCCTCTTTGGATGTACCGATGTGACTTTGCACAGTTGGTTTTCTGCACAGCTGAATTCGTGTACAACACGCACCATTCTCACAAGTTTGTGGACAGTCGACCATCTGTACGGTTGAGCAAGTCCAGACGGAGCCCCCCCAACTTTCCTATTAGTATACGACAAATAGCAGTACTCGCTACCGTCGTCATCAATATAATCGATGTGAAGTAGTTCACAGACGGTTTTGCCGAAACAGCGCATGTAGAAAAAAGATAACGAAACTAGAATGAATTCGAATTGATTGGTGTGTATTGCGTGAGGACGTTTGAAGAAATTTTGGTTATCCTGGCGGTATGTCGCAAAGGCAACCTCATCGCCCTATATATGGACAGTACCATCTACTTTTTCCGAGATTCGGAACAAGGACCTGGAGTTCAAGAGGTATCTTAGAATGCCAGTTCATACTTTCGACTACATCTTAGCTAAACTCACGGAGCCCTCGAGAAAAAAGTGGTGCAATCTTCACAGTCGACCAATTTCTCAAGAGGCTTTCCTGGTGATTACCATAAGATTTCTGGCGACTGGACAGAGTTATGGATCTCTAGCCTTAGCTTTTGATATTGGGTTATCAACTGTCTCTAAAGTGGTGATAGAGTGTACGGAGGTTATTTGGAAAATTTTCCAACCTTTACATATGGCTTGTCCAAGTCAACAAGATTTGTATGATATATCTGAAAATTTTTTTCAAAAATTTCAATTTCCCCACTGTTTGGGAGCAGTAGATGGACGACATATCAGGATAAAGAAACTAGCCCATTCGGGAACTTCACACTACAATTTCAAAAAATTATTTTGCGTAGTTTTACAGGCTCACGTTGATGCTGACTATAGGTACGTTTCCATAGACATTTGTCGTTATGGATCGCAAAGCGATACAAGTATTTTTAATTATTCTAAGCTCAAGAGAGCCTTAGACACCAAATTAATCCAGACACCCAAAGAAAGACGACTACCATCGTCCACCGTTACAGCTCCATATTATTTAATTGGTGATGGAGCATATCCGCTTTTAGATATCATGATTTAACCTTTCCGAGGCACAAATTCGAAAGAGGAAGAGGCGAACTTTAACAGAAGACTTTCGAGAGCACGTGTAGTGGTAGAGAATACATTTGCAAAGACCTGTCAAAAATGGCGTATTTTTTATACTACGATTCAAGGAGATCTTGATACCGTGGAAAAGATCATCAAAAGTACATGCATCTTACATAACATAATATTGGATTTGTAATTAATAGAGGAGGTGGTTACAGACTCTGCAGTAACAGTTGGCTATAATCATGAAATAGAAGATCTTACGCATAATGATGAAACAAGGAATGTTGATGATGCATCTAGAGAAGGTAGAACTGTGCGAGAGAAGCTGGTGCAGTATTTATACTACTGAAGAGGGCAGGATGATGAAACAAGCAATAAAGGTAATTTTTCTGCCCACATGCACGCGAAGCATTCTAACCTCGTCTCCCCTTAGCATTCTCACTTTTTGTGCATGCAAGCAGAACATTTTTAGGTACACCTATTCAGCCTGATCGGATGAGTACAATCGTTGCGCCAACGTTGAAACAAGTGGTGCAAATTTTCATCTCACCCCTTTCTGAAATCGGGTCATCAGATTATGTCGGAAAATGTAAAAGAAAAGGCATAATATATCAGGAATCGACATTTTATGTTATCAATTCACATTCTATGTTCTGAATTTCGGTCACGTTGTCAGGTTATGGCGTAAAGTGACCAAATTTAGCATTTTATAGAATTACTTCTTTCACCCAACGAACCCACGAGCACCAAGTCGATTGTCCAAAAAAAAGAGATTGATTAAAAAAAAACCGACAACCGCCTCAATATTTGGCCGATCGTGGATCGAATGGTAATCGACCGGTCCGCCAGGGATAACATATATTTTTTGTCATATTACGCCATGTTATCATATGTCATATTATGACGAAATATGACATATATAATTTCAGCAATTTGACATATTCTGACATAATTTATCAGAATATGACATAACTGTTTCTGACATAATCTGTCATAATATGTCAGAGTATAATATTCTGTCAAATTTGTCATTTTATGCCATAATAGGACATTTTCTGACGTAATCTGACCACCCCCTTTTCACCAGGGACCTATGCTACTACAAGCATCACATTCTCCCGTGATGAACGTAGGCATACCAGTTCAATCAAATAGCACGAGTGCAACCCTTGCGACGAAGGAAAAAAAGGAAAGAGATCCTCAATGGACAAAATAATCCGAAAGATTAATAATATCTGTATGTGTTTATATTATGTTTAGTTTTTTTCTAGATTCGGAAATAATTCAGAAACGTGTTCTTTATCTAGGTAAATCTTATGTTGAAGTATTTTATGTGTTTGTAATTTTTTTCTTCAACTTTAACTGAATAATGATTTACTAAATTGAACCCATGACATAATAACCGTGTGCTGGGATGACTCGACTTGGTCTAGCCCCGGTTGATTAGGTACAAGGTACGGAGCTAGGCTACGCATGAAATTGCAAGAGTGTTCTATTTCTTTCTTTCTATGTCATATTCTGATTATATGTCAATTTCTACTACATTGTGTCAATTCCTACCACATTGTGTCAATTCCTGACATCATGTAACTTTCTGACATATTATGACAATTTTTAACATGACAAGTAAATTTCTGACATTATAATAAGTCAATTTCTGACATTATAATATGTCAATTTCTGACATATTGTGTCAATTTCTGACATATTATATCAGTTTCTGACATTTTATGTCCATTTCGTTCATCATATGTCTTTTTCTGACATATTGTGTCAATTCCTGACATATTGTATCAACTTCTGACATAGTATGTCAATTTCGAACATGCTATATCACTTTATGACATATTATGTCAATTGCTGACATGTTATGTCAAATCCTGCCATCCCTACCGGAACTTGGCGAGAGGTAGTCTAGACTCAACTTTTCCCATTTTGCTAGAGAAAGTCTAGAGCTAGGCGAGAGATGGCATTCTATAAGCTCCTCTAGACTTGCTCTTGACTCTCCGGGACAGTCGAGAGCCCGCGCAGCTCTTGACCACTGCTGGAGTTTTTTTTAAAGTCTGAAGGCTAGGGGGGGGGGGGGGGGGGGGGGGGGGGGGGGGGGGGGGGGGGGGGGGGGGGGGGTCTGCACTAACCTCTCGACTTTTTTGGAAAGTCTAGAGGCGACCTCTGCACTATACTCTCGACTGCCTCGGGACTTTTAGGGAAAGTCTAGAGGCCAAGGGGGCTCTGTAGTAATCTCTCGACTGCCTCTAGACTTTTTGGGAAAGTCTAGAGGCCAGGGGGCTCTGTACTAACCTCTCGATTGTCTCTGGACTTTTTTGGAAAATCTAGAGGCGACCTCTGTACTATACTCTAGACTGCCTCTGGACTTTTAAGGCAGTCCAGAGGTTAGTACAGAGCCCCCTTGGCCTCTAGACTTTCCCTAAAAGTTCAGAGGCAGTCGAGAGTATAGTGCAGAGGTCGCCTCTACACTTTCCAAAAAAGTCTAGCGGCAATTGAGAGGTTAGTACAGACCCCCTGGCCTCTGGACTTTCCCAAAAAGTCCAGAGGCAGTGGAGAGGTTAGTACAGAGCCCCCCTGGCCTTTAGACTTTCCGCAAAAGTCCAGAGGCAGTCGAGAGTATAGTACAGAGGTCGCCTCTGGACTGTCCAAAGAGTCCAGAGGCAGTCGACAGTATAGTGCGGAGGTTGCCTCGAGACTTTCCGAAAAAGTCGAGAGGTTAGTACAGGGGCCCCCTGGCCTCTAGACTTTCAAAAAAAGTCCAGAGGTAGTCAAGAGCTGCGCGTGCTCTCGACTGTCCTGGAGAGTCAAGAGCGAGTCTAGAGGAGCGTATAGAACGCCATCTCTCGCCTAACTCTAGACTTTCTCTAGCAAAATGGAAAAAGTCGACAGGCGGAGCTCTCGCCAAGTTCCGCTAGGGATGTTACGTCAATTTCTGTCGTATTATGTCAATTTCTGAGATATTGTGTTAATTTTGACATATTATGTCAATTCCTGCCATGTTACGTCAATTTAATTACAAAAACTGGTCTCTGAATTTCAGATACAATTGTCTCATTTGTGAGATACGTATGTCTCATTTTTAAGTTAGAAGACGTAACTGAATTAAAAACTGTTGAGGTGTCTTATGGCTCAGATACCTTTGTGACCTTAATCCACTTATATTGATCGAATTAATTTGCCGCATTTATTATGCGATTCTCATGGAATCCTTATAGGATTCACATGGGATTCTTACGGAGTTCTTATGGTATCCTCATGGGGTTCTTATGGGATTCTTACGGGATTCTCATGGGATCCTTATGGGATTTTCATGGGATCCTTATGGGATTCTCATGGGATACTTATCAAATTCTCATGGAATCCTTATGGGAGTCTCACGGGATCCTTATGAAATTCTCGTGGAATCCTTATGGGATCCTTACGGAATTCTCATGGGATTCTCATGGGATCCTTATGAAATTCTCATGGGATCTTTATGTGATTCTCATGGGATCCCCATGGGATTCGTATGGGAGCCTTATGGGATTCTTATGGGATCCTTATGCGATTCCCATGGGTCTTCATGTAATTCTCATGAAATTCTTATGTGATGTTCCTGGTATCCTTCTAGGATTCCTATGGGCGTCCCATGCGGAGCCCATAAGAATCCCATAAAGATCCCATGAAGATCCCATAGATATCCCTTAATAATCCCATGACAATCCCATAAGAATCCCATAAGGATTTCATAGGAATTTCAAAAGGATCCCATGAGAATCCCATAAGAATCCCATGAGAATTCCATAAGGATCCCATGAGAATCCCATGAGGATCCCATGAGAATTCCATAAGGATCCCATGAGAATCCCATAAAGATCCCATGAGAATCACATGAAGATCCCATCAGAATCCCATAAGAATTCCATAAGGATTCCATGAGAATCCCATACGAATCGCATGCCAATCACATAAGTATCCTATCAGAATGCCATAAGGATCCCATGAGACGAATTCCTTAAGGATTCCATGAGACTTCCATGAAGTTCCATGAGAATCCCATAAGGACACCATGAGAATCCCATGAGGATACCATGAGAATCCCATAAGGATACCATGAGAATCCCATAAGTATACCATAAGCATCCCATAAGGATACCATAAGCATCCCATCAGAATGCCATATCGATCGCATCAGAATCCCATAGGGATCCCATGAGAATTCCATAAGGATACCATGAGAATCCCATAAGGATCCCATGAGAATCCCATGAGGATCCCATGAGAATCCCATAAGGATCCCATGAGAATCCCATAAGGATCCCATGAGAATCCCAAAACGATCCCACGAGAGTCCCATAAGGATCCCATGAGAATCCCAAAACGATCCCATGAGAATCCCATAAGGATCCCATGAGAATGCTATAAAAATACCATAAGGATGTCATGCGAATCCCATGAAAACTCCATAAATTTCCATGAAAATCCCATAAGGATGCCATGAGAACCCCGTAAGGATACCATGAGAATCCCATAAGGATCCCATGAAATCCCATAAGTATCCTTTTAGAAACCCATAAGGATCCCATAAGAATCCCATAAAGACCCCATGAGAATTCCATAAGGATCCCATGAAAATTTCATCAGGATCATATATGGATCCCATAAAAATCCCGTAAGGATCCCATAAGTATCCCATAAGGATCTCATAAGAATCCTATAATGCTCCCATAAGCATCCCCTAAGGATCCCGTAAGAATCCCATAAGGATACCATAAGGATGCCATGAGAATTCCATAAGGATGCCATGAGAATCCCATACGAATCGCATGACAATCCCAGAAGTATCCTTTCAGAAACCCATACGGATCCCAGAAGAATCCCAGAAAGATCCCATAAGCATCCCATAAAGATCCCATAAGAATCCCATAAGAATCCCATAAGAAACCCATAAGGATCCCATAAGAATTCCATAAGGATCCCATAAGGATCCCATGAGAATTCCATAAATTTCCATGAGGATACCATGGCATTCCCATAAGGATACCATGAGAATCACCACCATTTCCTGCAATTCAGATACATCTCGCATCTGACATTTCCAATCTTACAATTTAAGATACCTATCGTTCAGATGCGATATCCATGTTATTTTCGGTTTAACCCTGCTTTCTGCCCCGTCTCTGAATTTCAGTGGTTTCTTCAGTAGGGACTTTTTCTAGTGATCTGCATCATTGTCAATTCCTGACATATTGTGTCATCTTCTGATATAGTATGTCAATTTCTAACATGATTTATCACTTTATGACATATTACGTCAATTTCTAATATTACATGTCAATTTCTGACATCATATGTCAATTTCTGACATTATTTGTTAAGTTCTGATATTATATGTCAGTTTCTGACATTATATGTCAATTTCTGACATCACATGTCAATTTCTGACATCACATGTCAATTTCTGACATGTTATGCCAATTTTTCACATGATAGGTCAATTTCTAACATTATATGTGAATTTCGGATATTATATGTCAATTTCTGACATATTATGTCAATTTCTGAAATACGGTGTCAATTGCTGACATAATGTAAATTCCTGCGGAATCTGCGAAACCCGCCGAAACCCCCAAATTCGACGGAACCCGCCGAAACCCCCAAATCCGACAAATTCGTCGAATTGGGCGGAATCCGCCGAAACCCCCAAATCTGAGAAACCCCTCGTAATGGATTGAACCCACTGAAATCTCCAAATATGACAAACTTGTCGGAATCGCTCCATACCTGAGGAAGTCGCCGGAATCAATGAGCTCGAGGAACTCATCGGATGAAATCGAATCGACTTACCGAAAAATAACGTGGAACTACCAGAATGCTAGGCTAGGTTTCCAATGTATATTTTCGTATTTATTGGAAACAAGCAGAATTGCCTCAGCGCCATTTACTAGCAACCTCTTGATAGTGAAAAAGTGTGGGATCATTTCTAGACTTGGTTTTAACCTACAAATGTTACAGATTGTCCTGTGATATTCAGTATTCAACATAACATCAGAATTATGTGGACAGCTTTTTTCGAGTTATTACAATTAATCGTTTCATGGACATGAATGATGATAATGAACATTCCGACGTTTTTTGTCGAATAGTCATTCCTGTGGTAACTAAATGGAGCTTGTGGTACTTACACTGTATAAACATGTATGACTTGTCAGATTATTTTGTTTATATAACTATTAACATCGGTGTAAGTGATAACATGAAAATTACAACTGATTTTTTTGTCAAATATACGCTCATTCTAAGTAGTGCTAATGGGAACCACTTCTATCTTTGTTCAGAATGTCCTCTACAGGGATAGCAGTTACTTTTTCAAAATCTCTTTTGTGAAACGCTCTGAAGGTGCGATACTTTTTGAATTATCGTTGAAACTCCTTTGAACTTGAAGAGAAAAGGGTTGCGGTAATATATGTCTTCTTCCCTTCAAATCCCGGAGTGATTCGTTTATCAAAGTGAACGAAGTAATTTCCGGCGTTTAAGAGAAAAATCTTCAAAATTAATTCACTCATTAGCTCGGATTTTAGTTGAAAAATTACACCATGTTTAAAGCCTTCGTATTTTTTGCTATTTTCTATGGAAAGCTGCAATTCCAAAACTTAGGAACAATACTACGTGAGCTTTTCAGATGAGTTTCGTTAGCTGGCCAAGTCCTTATCTTCGGAGAAAGATGCCACGGTAATTGACAAAAAATTCTTTTCGAAAAACTACTGTGTCGGAACTCAACCCTTTAACCGGCTTTAGCTATGAGTGAGCCTTATCTTTTACCGTCCGCTTTTCCTAAACAGATCCTAGCTCTGAAACTGTGTCAGGAACAGAAGCTGTCATAAAAACTTTGTTTTCCGCCAATGTGTCTCATTTCGTTATCATTAGCTGTATTTTGCCCGATGTACTCATAATTCGTCCAAGTGGAAGGAATCGGAAAACTGGTTAGACATGCCTTTAGAGAAGTCGATTTTCGCAACATAGGGCAATAATTTGCGATTCTTGAACAAATTAGGCTAATATTTGCAGAAATAATTCGCATCGATTGCTTTTAACAAATTTTGTGAACGCTGGGCAACGTTCTATATCTATTAAGCAAGTCGAATATTTCATCTAGGGCCACATCACAAACGAAAGAAAAGCATTGCAAGGAGCTTATTCTACTGAAGATGACATCAATGTGGAATTTAAAGGTTCAAAACTGAACAACTCTCTCAAACTTGTGATAATGACGAAATTGTCGAAGAATCCCATTCTCACCGCAATAGATCAGCAACATATTTATGGGAAATCTGAGACTAACAAAAAACTCCGCATTCACAGAACAAAATGTATGCTTCAACAATAGAAACGAGACTATACGAGTCTCAAGTGGTCAATAAAACGCTCTATAGAATAGTCTCACGGCATACATTATGGTATGTACCTAAATCGCGAGTAAGTTTCCATCCTTAAAAACTGAAAAGTATATTCAAAGTCAGACAAAATCGCAAGTACTGCAGTCATGATTTCAACTGTCGAAATCTCTTCCGTAAACCGCCACTTTGAAAGCACCTTTATGCAAGTTATGGAAAAAAGTAATGAAAGATAAAATGTGTATTTTTATATAGGAAATCACTTATCTTATATAAATGTTCGGCTAACTTGAATAGTTTGTACCGTAGAGCGTTATAAACAATTGAAATTGTTAATAACAATATATACGCGGGACCGATTGTAGCCAAAGACTAATCAGATCAATGAGGACATAATGCAAACTTCCCGATTTGGTAATTCGAGTTTTCGAGATTATGTCTGTTTCAAACATTTACGAGACCTTTCACTTCAGTATTTACTGATTTTTTTTTCATTTCTCTATATGTCGCTGGCTTTTATGATTTTTTTCATAATCAAGAGATATCTCCCTCTTTCACGTGAAGACCATTCACTTCTCATTAAAGCCTTTTAGTCTCATTGAAGCATTTTAAAACCTCGAATAGACAACAACTACGTTGAAGAAGTTCAATAAGACCGTATCTCTGGCTTTCCTCGACTTCACGTTGCATGGCAGTATTGATACACAAAAGTGATATACAAGTATTATATTCTGAGTCGGTCCATGTTTACTGTGGAGACCAATTTTTGCGATCGCCGACATCATCTAGTCTCCATTCATGCACTCATCACATGAATTATTTTTTTTCTAACGGATCTACCACCTTAATTATGCACGTTATGAGAAAAAGTCGATACACATTGAATGTGCATCTTTGTTTGTTTATTAACCTGGTTTTGGGAATAGTTTTGTGAGATGAGCACGCGAACAGTGAGATTTCGGGAGATAACAAAAAAAATTCGAGACACGCCTGATTCGGACACACTTAATTAACATTTATTGTTATCACAGAGTCACAATTGTTATTGTTGGATCAATTAGTCACTAAGAGAGTTTTTCACCGTATGATTGAAGATTATTAGGAGCACACTTTAAATAATTAAACTTTTTGTAATTGAGTTGGTCGCAGAGAAATTCAAGAGTAGAGAAAAAACACGTGTTAACGCTAGCACGTTGAATCCAGTCTGTGCGAGAGAGTCCTGCATGGAGGGGGCAAAAAATCCGAGATTTCCTTCTCCGTCCGGTGGAGCCTCAAGCGTCCATTATTGGTACCGTTTCAAATATTTGAGTCGCGCGTGAGCAACTTCGCAAAAATGGTGGTTTGCAACCAAACAATCTTTGTCTGAGGAACAATTTATGTGAACAATTTTTCTCACTAACGCCAACCGTTTACGAGATATAGCGTTATCAACAATTGAAATTGTTAATAACAATATATATTCTAAACCAACGTCCATCAAAACCTAATCAGGGCTGAGTTACATGAAGACGCGTCGATTGAGACCTTGATGGCTTCGATTGGTGTATCCATTCGTGACAAATCGTTGACCAAAATTCAGGGCACATACATACAAACATACATACAAATATACACACACACAGACATTGACTCAGAATTTTTCGGGGATCATTTTGGTACCCTTACGACACCAATTACAGGTCGAAATGAAACAGTTCCGGGGTGATTACAATAACTTCCCTATCCGGAAGTTAAAAAAAACCCAAGCTGGTGACTTTTCCTCCAAAAAAAATGGGTCTGAAGAAAAAAAATGGTGGAAAAACAGCGTTAGGACCAACGGCCTTAGCGCGGTTTTTGTACAACATCTAGTACAACAAGGTGCTCCGTTGTCCTGCTCGGTTACTTCCTGGTTTGTACTTTACTCGATCTCCCATGGGAAGGTTTAGTTGATCGGCCAGTACAGGTCTACGTCAATTACGTCTGTCAAAGGGGTTGTACCGGTAGGATCATGAAGAACAAGATGTCATAATGATCTTTCTACACTTCTTAACTATGGTTTTACTTTTTGTGTTTGTTTGCACTCTGGCGTCGCAAAAATTGACAGAAAACTTGTAATTTGGAACAGAGGTTCCTTTTATTACGGCGAAGAACCGTATTGAATGGCGACTCAATCGCATCATTAATTTTCTAGATTTCAATTTTTTCATTGTTACGGTTTTTTTATCACTTCATTTCTCGATAAGTATTCATCGCTTTTTTTCCAAAATATGAGCCTTAATGAGATGTATGAACTGGTTGAACAACATTCAGTCAATTACTTTAGGTAATATGAGATATTCCTGTTTTTGCTTCCGTTCGCCTGGAAAAAGTTTTTCAATACTGGAACATTTTCATTTTTAGTGCAATCGGACCATTCGGAAGCTTACCACCAATGAAATTAGGGGGAATAAGAAAAACGGTGACATATTTAAGACATTCGATGGGGGGACCCGAGGACCGCCTGCTTGTTTTTTTCATGCACGAAGTTGAAGCCATATGACAAGGAATATCGTCATTTAAAAGCTACTTTTTATCACCCTGCACATCACCTCGAAACGCGCACTTGGCCCATTTTTTCAAAATGCTTTTTGATTTTTTTCGGATTTATTCTTCTCCAATATACCCCGGTTAGTTAGTAGTGTCATATTGAAAACTTGCAGATTTGAAAATTCTAAATTTCTGAAAATTTTAAAGTCATTAATGAATTTCTGAAAATTCTAAAGTCATTAATGAAGCAGATGAATATTTCAGTAGATGCATGGTGAGCATGAGGATGAGACTTATGGGCGTACTTGAGTGGGAGTGAGACGCCAATAGGGGTGCGGCTGCAATAAAGATGACTAATCGGGAAGTTAATTGTGCAAATCATGGAAGAAAATCATCATACATAAAAGGTATATTTTCAAATAAGGAATAATTCTGTTCTCAGAAGTTTTCCGATAACTTCAATATTTTACCCAGTGGAATAGTAGAAACAATTACAATTGTTGATAACATTGCGTATACTGCACGAATCCCATTCAAAGTGTAATCCGCTCGTTTTTGCACAGAAACGCTTCGATTGGGACGGTCATGACAGCGCTGTGTTCATTCAAATTGTTGGAAAAAGTCATCCCAGATAAAATACGTATTTTTACACGGGGAACAACTTTTCTTATATAAAATTTACGCTAACTCTAATCGTTTATGCAATAGAACATTATAAACAATTGAAATTATTAATAACAATATATATACCGCACCAATTTCATCCAAAAACTAATCAGCTCTAAGTTACATGGAAACGCTTCGATTCGGACATCAATTTTGATGGCAGCAGTCGTACGTGAGAAACTTAGGATCAAAATTCGGCGACACACGTGCATTCATACACACACACACACACATACTTCGACTGAGCATTTATTGGGTGTCATTTTGGTATACTTAAAACACCAGCCACAAGACGAAACAAAAAACTTCGATTTCAGGGTGATTACTATAACTTCCCGAAAATCGGGAAGTTAAAAAAAAACACACACACCCACACATACTTCGACTGATACCCTTAAAATGAGACTGACGGGGCTTTGGCGTAGTGGGTAGAGTGTCTGCCTACTATTCTAAAGGTCCCGCGTTCGATTCCCGCTCACTGCAAATATTTTTTCTGAAAAATATTTTCTCACGGACTCCGACCGATGGCAGGAACATTCCGTGTGTGCTATCGGCGGTATCCATGAAGTGAGACCGTGAGCCGGGACCGAACGCGACCCGTCGCGCGGGGGGGGGGAGGGAGGGTTCCATCGTAGACGCCCGCCATCGTATCACAGGGGTTTCTGGAGGTTTACCCTGTGATTAGAAATACGATGAGCTGAAATGGCGAAGTCGGTCCCAGCCGCAATGGGTGAGTACTCTGATCCGTAGTATTGCCCATGAAGTAATGCCAAACAGCGGTTACGTGGGTGAATACGAATAGAGCAAGAGTAGAAAAAAAAAAACCCTTAAAATGAGACCGCCCGGCCGAGCGGGAACCTAATCCGTCACAGGGCGGCGGGGGGGGGGGGGGGTGCGTGGCTTCCTTTATAGGCACCGGCCACCGTAGCACACGGGTTTCAGGCGATTTACCCTGTGTTTAGAAATACGATGGCCTAAAATGGCGAAAGTCGCCTCCAGCCGCACGGGCGGGTGTCCGGTACGCCCCCTGAAGGAATGCTTAAACAGCCGCTACCCGGGGCGTACAAATCAGAGGGACGGAGACAATAAAATTCATTTTGGTATACTTAAAACACCAGTCACAGGACGAAACAAAAATCTACTTCGGGGTCATTGCTATACTTTCCCGAAAATCGTGAAGTTAAGCAGAGTTATAAAATAGATAATCATATATATTCGCAATTCATTTCTTCTACTAAAGCATTTTTGTCATGCTTAGGAATTTTTAACTCATTCCCTGAAAGCTACCATATTATTATCGGTTACCTGATGTATCTCTTTGCATCATGACCTTGAGGAAAAATTACGCTGTTCTATAATTGATGGGTTCACATCCCATAAAGATGATAGAGCCTGACTTGCATTTATAGTCGAAACAAGTCATGCATCGGAATGAATATCTATAAATAGTTGTCGAGGAGGGTACCCAATGTCTGTGTCTTCAATGGATTCAACGTACAATATTTTTTAACAGTGTGCTAACGCCAAAAATGTCACTAACAAAAGACTGGAATCTCGACGTGTTGGTAGTATTTGGTGGTTGCATGACGCCGGCTTATTTATATATGACCCGAAAATTCAAATACTGGAACAAGCTCGGGGTCATAGAGACACCCCCCATACCTTTCATTGGTAATTTGGTGGAGGATGGCTGCAGGATCTGTATAATTGGGGAACGGGCCACCCGTATGTGAGATTTTACGTTTTTGATAAGCCGTTCCTTCTTATCCGCGACCCAGAGTTGATCAAGAATATTCTCGTGAAGGACTTCAACTACTTTAAGGATCGGTTTGCCCAGACAAGTCCTGGTTTGCCAGATCTATGAAATTTTCACATTTCTCGACGTATCCATCATCCTGAAGTGATTTCAGAGAGGTGTCTTTATGTGTGTAAACGAAAACTTTGTTTAACGTTTCCGGCGGAACCACCGGAGGGATTTCCTTCTTTTTTTTTTCTTGATTGACGCCTTTCAGTGGTATCCAGGTCTGAAAGGAGTGATTTTTTCAACAAATAATTCGTTCGCTTGTTATTAACAAATTTAATTCTTTAGATCGCTCTATCGCAAGAACGGTTTGAGATACGAAAAAAAGTGTCTAATGAAAGTGGTTCCCCGCGACGAAATACACATTTGACGTTTTATGATTATTTTTGCTAACACCCGCAGTAAATTGTTAATAACAAAAAAGATTGTTTATATCGCAGCGCAGTGAGAACGGTTGAAGATACGAAACAAATTAAGTAATGAAAATTGTTCCACACACAAATACACATATTTGATGTCGTATAACTTTTTTTCCTAACACCGATAGTTAGGTGTTATTAAAAAATTCAGTTGTTTAGATCGCTCTATCGCAAGTACGGTTGGAGATAGGAAACAAAGTGTTTAATGAAAGTCGTTCCACACGTAAAAATACACACTTGATGGTGAGTGACTTTTTTTGCCAACACCCTTAGTTAATTGTTAGTAACAAATGGTATTGTTTATTTAACTACTTCATATTAACAATGATATTTTTTTTTAATATTTAGCAATTTCGAAAATTTTAGAAGGACCACAATTTGAGACATCGACGGAAATTGTGGATATAACATATACGGCGGAACGATCGGGAAGTTATTGGTTCGACAGGTAGAGGGTCACACCCACCTCCCGTTTATTTCTTTTCGATTCGGCATTGGTCTTTTACGTATACCAAAACGCTTCCCGTGAGATTCTGAACAAATCTGTGTGTGTGTGTGTGTGTGTGTGTTTGTGTGTGTGTCAACAACTGAATGGTTGGCAATGCCCTATTAATCACGACGCAAAAACAGCGAGAGATACGGCAGATAGTATGAAATGGAACTTGTTCTGTAAGTCAAAATTGTGATAATTAAGGAGGTTTGACGGGTTCTCAGTTCTTGCACCAGTATGGAAATGAAATATCTGTGTAAACTTATATCTAGAATATATACTGCATATTTGTTTTTATGCCGAAAATATATCTGACATATATTTTAACGTGGTTGTATCCCTGCACAGATGTGAGAAAAGGGGCCCATGGGGTGCACGTGAGTTATTAAATGCAACTCATGTAAATTGTACACAATTTATTTCTATCGTTGTATTTTTTTTTTGTTGTATCGTTGTATTGAGTCAAGAAACCTCGTGGCAGGTGGAAATATAAATAAAAACCAAGTTACCACCAAAAAAAATATAAATTAGAAAAACCTCATTTCTGAATCTTTTTCGTCCGTCCCTAGCGCTACTCGCAAGCGCCTGATATGTACATATACACACAGACACATGCGCAGTCGGCCACAAGACAATCTTGGCAATGTCGCATTCTGTGAAATCAAATACATGTAAACAACCGGTGCATTCCCGCACGGAAAAAATATATTAACGGAGATATATATGTCTAATATACGGATATATCTGCATATTTTTCGGCCAAAAATACTCTATATGAGATATATCTAGAATATATCTACGTGTATATATCCATGCGGGCATATAAACTATATATCTGCATTATAAGTAAGATATATATGAAAGATTTATTCGGCCAAAAATGCTCTATCCGAGATATATCTTCGGGATATATATTTTTCCGGACGGGTTGACTCGTGGGTGCCGCAATTGTTGCAGAAAAAATATAAACGATGTCTGAAATATATTGACATGTTGGTCGTATGATATAAAATAAATTGTTCTTTACTCTGTGTATTTTAGTATATTCATAAGTGTCGGAAATTGAAATGAAAATAAGAAAAGTCGAAAATGCCAACGATCCCATGGTTTTCAGCTTCATATCACTTGACTTGATTCTCCTAAATTCAAACATTACGAAGTTCTCTGAAATTATGAAACTTTTCAATTTTTGGATATTCTCATCCAAGTCATCAAATTCTTGCATATCCAAAATTTTAGGAAGTGGCTAATTTTTTTGAAAAAGTTCTCAAATTCCTGGCAATAATATGCAAATATCAATGAATTGCTCATCGATGTACTAGATGCGAAAAAAAAAAAATTTCCACGTACAAGTTTTGGTTCGACGATCCGTTCACTTGTCCCGCTCGTCCCCCCCCCCCCCCCCCCAAACTATTGCGACATTGCCGGGTAGCACTTTCGCCGTTTCGCCACATGTTTCCGAGTGCAGTGATTACAGGAACTTTTCGTCAGTTACCCTGGATTATTTTATTAACCGTATGTCAGATCACGGTAAATCAAATTTTAAATTGTGCATTTATTTTCGCCCCATCGCATCCTGATTTTGTGAAAAATCGTTGATAAAACTTAATGATGAACCAAATTTTCATGTGCAGTTTTAGGTCACATAACCCTATGTTCGCCATGTATAAGGACCGAAAATATAGCAACTTTGGGAATTTTTTACTCTACTCCCACAAGTCAGAAAATTCTCAAATTATTTGAGCCGGTCATGGACATAGCTCTCTATCACTCATAAAAATTTCGTTCAATCGTTGATAAAATCGTCCGACGATACAACTACGTTAAATCGAAATATCCAATCTACATATATGTGGTGACTTATAACTACCATCTATATCGCATACATCATTTTTTGCTGAAATATACCAGCATATATATGAGATATATGCTCGCATATATGTTCTTTCCGCGCGGGCAACTCTGCAAGTTTTCGTTCTGACCCTAACAGAGAACGCACTGATGAAACCGCATTTGTTAACGATTTATTAACTTCCCGATAGGGAAGTTATTGTAATGACCCCGAAATCGAACTCTTTCATTTCGGCCTGTAACTTCTGACTTAAGGGTATCAAAATGATCCCCGAAAAATTCTGAGTCAATGCTGTGTGTGTGTGTTTTTTTCTACTCTTTTCTATTCGTATTGACCCACGTAACCGCTGTTAGGCATTACTTCGTGGGCAATACTACGGATCAGAGTACCCACCCGTTGCGGCTGGGGCCGACTTCGCCATTTCAGGTTATCGTATTTCTAATCACAGGGTAACCCTCCAGAAACCCCTGTGATACGATGGAACCCTCTCTCCCCCCGCCCCGCGCGACGGGTCGCGTTTGGTCCCGGCTCACGGTCTCACTTCATGGATACCGCCGATAGCACACACGGCATGTTCCTGCCATCAGTCGAAGTCCGTGAGAAAATATTTTTCAGACAAAGTATTTGCAGTGAGCCGGAATCGAACGCGGGACCTTTAGAATAGTAGGTAGACACTCTACCCACTACACCAAAGCCCCGTCTCTGCTGTGTGTGTGTGTGTGCGTGTATGTTTGTATGCATGTTCCCTAAATTTTGGTCAACGATTTCTCACGAATGGATACGCCAATCGAAACTATCAAGGTCTCAGTCGACGTGTTTTTATGTAACTCAGCCCTGATTAGGTTTTGATGGATGTTGGTTTAGACTATATATTGTTATGCGCAATTTCAATTGTTCATAACGCTATATCTCGTAAACGGTTGGAGTTGGGAAAAAAATTTATTGACATAAATTGTTCCTCATATAAACATCCATATTTAATATTAGTTGACTTTTTCCCATAATGTGCATAATTAAGGTGGTAGATCCGTTAGAAAAAAAAAAATGGTGTGTCATGAAGACACGCGATAGAAGTGAAACTGAATGATTGGATCGGCAAGGATTATTTAATTTTCTATGTTTAGAGGGAGAGGAATCATTTTAATCACGTGTCAAACACTTTTTGATAGTAAATATTAATTTATTCATCATAATAATTATACTTTTTTCAAGATACAATAATATTAGTATGAATATGATGAATTAAATCTCAATCAGCTTCACCTTCATTCTCTGGTAGACTCTTCATGAACGAAATGATAGGTTTGTGGTAACTAAAATAGGTAATGAAGACTCTTGACTCCAAATTTTCGATGTAGCGTGAGAAAACTGCATCGATCGCGGTACCATGGCGTGTAGTCGATTCAATTGGTGAATTGTTCATTTCCAATGACAATTTCTGTTGCAAGAACTGAATTAATGGCTTGGAATCCTCTGAAGCAAAATTAACATTAAAATCTCCACCTAGAATCATAGGTATTTTGTCCAGCTCTACTCCAACTTCTGCAGCCCCCACTGGAGTATACGGCAGCAAGTGAAGGTGAATAAACTCTATTATTTTCGCCATCTTCTGATTTGGTGAAATATAGAGTGCTATAAGCATAATCCGCTGTCCGCTTTCTGTGCGACATTCAGCTGCACACATTTCTCCAACAGATGACAACCCAATTGAAAGCGATTCTAGTTGTTTCAAGTTCAGGTCCATATTGGGTGTCATGAGGTTAGTTCCATGAGCAGTATTGCGACACCCCCTGCTCTCACATTATGTCTTTTGAACTGTACGACACAATTAAAATTGGGAACATCAATTTCTTGATCGTTTTCCTTCCACGTCTCTGAAAGTATCAATATATTAGACCGTAGAATCACCGGATCATTGAAATCTCCGCTATGAGCTCCTAAGCTTTGGCAATTGAGGGTTGTTATTGATAAGCCTGGTCTGCTGATGAACTCTCGGAGAATGTCAGTCAAAGTTATCAATGGATTTGCTGATACTCTTCTAAATTCTGATTGTAGCTTGTCCATTGATTGAGCTTTTTTCCGTCCATGATAAAATTTATTCTTTCCATCCTTCGCAACGATGTACAATCCCTGTATACTTGTGACACGGGACAAGGCTACGTAAAGGAGTTGTTGTGAATGTGTCTTTTCGTATTCATAGACGATTTGATTAAACGTACCACCTTAAGACTTGTGGATAGTAATAGCACACGCTGATACCAATGGCAGATGATTTCTTTTGACGAAAATCGTTTTATTATTGTTCATATATATCGTAGAAGTTTTTCGTGCAATGGGAACTGCCGTGCGGCTGATGTTGTTTGCTTGGATGAACGCAGCAGCTTTTCTCCGCATCTTCTGCCCCGTCTTTGGTGAATCTGGAAATTCCAGCCACACACGAGTTACTGCCCCTGCCTCATCAGTTTCGATATGAACTAGTTTACCAACTGCGCCGTTTGCTAAACCATCCGAGACATCCAGATTGGTTGTTATTATATACCATTTATCTGACACCAGTAGTATCTCGTACGGCAGACCTCCAGTGTCTATTACCGTTTTTTTGTGCAATTTTTGTCGTACAAATGATTGTTGCTCAGCATTATGGCAGCCGGTGAATACATCAGTAGCTATTGAGACTGTTTTATTCTCTGCAGAATTAAGAATTGTCAAATTGTATTCGTTTACAGCATTATTTGTCAAATATAGCCGAATTCCATGTGGACAAAGACGATCTGCTTCCTCTCTTGTATAAAAACGAGATTCGATTAGGTGTATCTGTTCTTGATCCAATTCTTCGCCATTTCCAATTTTAGTTAATAAAGAGGAGAAATCAGCATTCGCTTGTCTCATGACTTTATCCAATTCATAGAACTTCAAGTCACGCCAAAGTGTTGGTCCTGCTATGCGTCGTTTTGTTGCTTGATAGATGGGTGTAGCACGCACTGGAGGTAACTGACGCAAATCACCTATGAAAATGATATGCATTCCTCCAAAATTATCTTGGAAATTTCCTGTTATTTGTTTTAACCGTGCGTCAATTTGAGACAGCATTTCCGCTCCTACCATACTGACCTCATCGATGAGTATAACTTGGACGTATTTGAAGAGCATTCTGTACTGTTGAGCCACTTCAATTGATAATGGTAATAGTTTGAAAAGGGATATTTTCAATGCAGTGTGGATTGTCGTACCATCAATTGCTATTGCAGCCTTTCCTGTTAATGCACATGCGATGTAAGCATTGCAAAAACCATCATTATCTGTAGAGCGGTTGTAAATTTCCATGAGGAGTCTAATGAGGAATGTCTTCCCACATCCTGCTGGCCCAGTGAAGAAAACTTGGAGTGGTGATCGGTTTGATGAGAGGAGATTAGCAATCACATGCATCAGGAGTGCTTTCTGCCTCTGATTGGCCATTCTCATTAGTTCATAAAATTGTTCATTAGACATTAAATTATCCCTCTTCTTTGCGATAGCACCCAGTTTGTTAAGTGTTGCTAACCGCAGATCGTCGTTCATTATGTGGTCAGCGTTATACAATTCTTGAAAAGGATTTGCTTCAGGAAAAAGGCGACCTACGTTGTCTCCTTCAGCATCATCATCTTGATTTAATTCATCTTCACGACACAACTCTCGGTATATCTCGATGGTTTTCTGGATATCTAAATTCGATGAGAATTCTTTATGTCGCTCCAAAATCAATATTTCGTTGTCGTCGTAAATTTGTATGCATTTAGTTTCTGCAAGAATTTCATTTTCTTCGTCTCGGAATGGAATACACAAAGTCACCATTTCCCGTTTGTATTCATTGAAATCATCAGCCATGTCGTAGTTTCTGTACCGAATAATCCGAGGTTCTTTCCTTCGTGTCCAATTCCCCTGATTATTCAGTGTGTAATGAGCAACCAACTGGGCCAAATTGACATCTTCTAGCTCTTCCAGTCTCTTTTCGTACTTGTCAAACCAATTTTCTTTCCATATGTTTGTTGCATCATCATCAGCATCCATTTCATTGAGTTCTTTCTGAGTTTTTCGAATTCTTTGTCTTTCGATCGGCCATATTGTTGAAATATAGGTAACAACTGAAGAAGACTTTGACATCGGTTCACGCAGAAGGTACCATGCAGCTTCCTGACTGGTAATTTCGACAGTATTTAGCATGTCAACGCTCATTTTCCTAGTAATTTCGACAATATCGAACTCTGGATGTTCATCCATTATTTCAGTGATGTTACGTTGGAGATTGCTAATTCCACGGTTCGTTTTATTGACGTATTCCACTACGTATGCAGCACATGAGTATTCTTCGGTGATAAATTGCACATCCATGTTTGATTTCAAAATATTGAAAATGAATGGGTTGAATGGATTATGCCACTTTTCCATGGGTTGACGTTTAAGAAATACTCTGGGACGATTGATGCCAGCTCGAAGCACATTCATGTAGTAATCATCTGATAGTTTTCCATTTCCCTGATAGAAACTATCAATATCAGCATAGTCATTGTTCTCTAAGTTTGTTCTTATCGTGTTGTAATGTTGTTTATACGTGTGGAATCCTGGTTCTTCTTTCTGCATTGGTGTCAGTATAGTTGTGGATCTGCATGGCATGAATGGAGCTTCAAATCTGCATTTTTGATGAGCGTTCGCAGCTATTTTTTTGTAACATGTGAACGTGTGCTTATGTGTCTGTAGTTTGATGTTCCCCGACGATTCTGAAGTGGCCACTGATATCAATGTATCAACTAGTTCAATAGCTTTTAGTCGGTCAGCACCTAGTGGATCCACTGGAGCATTCTCAAGCCATAGCAGAATGTGTGCATGGGGGCTCCCACGATGCTGGAATTCAATTCTATAAAAAAAATGGACAACACGATATTTCCCGAAGGGAGAAGACTTTTTGGACTGAAGTGTGTTCATTATAACATTGATGAGCTTATTAAAATAGATGGCACATGTTACAGCATCTTCATTGATGAGTGTGCTCTTTTCAATATAATGGAGTTTCTGAACATCTTGTTCTGTAATTTCTGCTCCATTATTCTTCAATTTATATAATAATTGTAATAATGAGGGCCAACCAACTTCATTAGCACTCACAGTTAGGAATAACGTGGGTTTTCCGAGTTGTCTGATCATTGCGAATAAGTCTCTCTTTCTTTCAGCCCAATACCAAGTCGAGTTAGGGATGCAACGTAGAAAAGCCAAGTTGCTTTCTATACAATGATTTATATACTCCTCTAATTGAATTTGTTCACGTGTAATTTTTGTGTCTTTACCTACGTGTTTAAAAGCAATGGATAGACTATCACGGACTCTAAACCTCATAATTTTCATTGCCATATAGAGTAAATGATGAGGTGTAACCCCACGTCGATCAGATCTCCTTAGCTCACTGGTAGCCATCATGAATGGAGTCACATTGAGATCTTCACTAAAGCGCCGGAATTGTCCGAGATAGATAGTAGGGAAAGATAACTCTTCTGCATGCTCATCAAATAATAGACTGTGAGGGACATTCATTTCTCCAGGAGCAATCCTCAAATATTTATCGTCATTCCAGAGTAATGTGTGTTGCTGAGCGAACAGGCTCTCCTCCATGGGGAGGTCTTCACTCAGTTCATTTATAGGTATCTGATGAACGACACAATCCTCATTAAAGAAAGATTCATCAACTTTGATGTCGTACAGTTGATACAATGGACTCGGTACTAAGCATCTTAGCCATATTTTAATATTTCTCTTGTTTATTAAACCTGTCAAGTAGCTTGATCGATGAATTTTTTTTCTCTTGATATGAACGTAAACACAGTGATCGTCGTCAATGTTCCTGGGCAAGTGATTGACCATTGTATTGACATCCACTGGAACATTGATCACCTGCCCCAAAATTCCAAATTGTCCATGCACATGACGCAATCTGCGAATTTGCATAAATGGAATTCTAGGAGAAATGAGTCTCTCAGACACTAAATCTAACTTCGGAAGATGTGCAGGGATCGGGGGATATACAAAGCCATTCAATTTCGACAATGTTGGAATTTTGTCTCTCCTCAAAGCCTGGCGACAGCTGGTGCATGCCAGCTCATTATTACTTCTGAATTCTGGAAATTATTGTTGAAGATGAATTTCATTTTCAACGGATAGAGTCTTCAAGTCATTTTTAAACCATAATCTATCACATACACAACACGTAAATCCGGATGGATTATTTATAAAATCACGATGAAAGTTCTTATGTGCAGTTTTAAACTCATTAAAGTCTGAATATTGTAATCGGTCACCACTATGTACATCACAATCACGAGGAGGATGAGTCGAAGTCGTTGCTAATAGTTCATTCTCTGGATTATTTACACTATCGTCCACAGTGTCACGTAAGAGGTTAGCGCGTGTTTGCCTCCGTTCCCTGCTATCTCGTTCAATTTCAGTTCTACTTTTTTTCCGTTTTCTATTCTGATCAATTCCTTCACTCGCCCGTTTTTGTCCTTTCTGCACCCGACTTCGGCATATTTGCACGAAACTCTCGATTTAAGTAATGAAGACACGCACAAAAACAAAATACGTTGCTTATGATCACTGTGTTAGAAACCAACAGCTGTTTTCCGCGATCGCGACGCCGCCTGAACGCAGAGAATGACATGAAAGACAGAAAGTCTTCCGTGTCATTCTCGCACGATACACGAAGGCCTCTCACTCTCGCCCGATAGACGAGACGTAAGGTAGTCCGTCTCACTCTCGCTCGATTCTCGGAGGCCTCTCACTCTTACTTACTACGTTAGAGCGAGCGTCACCAAAAAGGTTGCCGATCGAGATTTCAAAACCCTCCCATAAGAAGTTTCACTTCAAAAAGTCATAAAACGGCAAATATGTATTTCGTGGCGGGGAACCACTTTCATTAAACACTTTTTTTCGTATCTTAAACACTTCTTGCGATAGAGCGATACCAACAATTGAACAATTTTGGAAAAACCTCTCTTTTCGAACCTGGACACCACTGAAACGCGTCGATCAAAAAAAAAAAAAAAGGAAATCCCTCCGGTGGTTCCACCGGAAACGTGAAACAAAGTTTTTTGTCCACGCACACACACACACACACACATCCGACCACTTCTCTGAAATCGTGTCGGGATGATGTGAAACGTCGAGAAATGTGAAAATTTCATCGATCTGGCACTTTTCATTTTCGGGGTGATTACAATAACTTCCCTAGATCGGGAAGTTAAAAATGCACATTCAGTATGACTTTTTTCAATGTAGGTTAGAACATATCGCGAGTTGAACTAGAATATAGTTGGTGAATGAATATGTGGATGATTGCGGGAAGGATGTCGAAGACCGAGAAAGTACAGAGGTAGAGAGGGTAACTAGGCGGACGAATTCCAGTTGAATGTTTTTATGGGGCTTAAAAATCAAACTAAATCGATCGCCAATTCGGTCAATCGAAGGTTTATTATTGATATCACAGTTGGCTTTGTTCATCAAAATGGTTGCGTTCTTATGGTGTGCGTAATACCAAATCGTGAAGTTTTGATTGTGCCCCGTATGGAACACACACATTTGCACACCACTAGTTACATACATAATTGGTGATATGGTTATACCTCCTTAATGATGCAAATTATCGAAAAAAGGCATTCTACATAACAAACGTATTTTCATATGGGGAGCAACTTTTCTAATACAAATGTTGTGCTAACTCTAATAGTTTATGCAGTGGAACATTATAAATAATTGAAATTGTTAATAACAATATATATACTGCACAAATTTTGCCCAAAATCTAATCAGTTCTAAGTTACATGAAAATGCTTCGAACGCGACCTTGATAATTTCCATGTCATTCGTTCATGAGAAATCGTTGCGCAAAATTTTCTACACATACATACATACATACATACACGCACACACACACACATATATACTTGTCGGGGCTTTGGCGTAGTGGTAGAGTATCTGCCTACTACTCCAAAGGTCTTCGCCGCGGTTCGCGCCCGGCCGCCGGAGAATATTTTTCAAAAGTATTTTCTCATGGATTCCGACCGATGCAGGAACGTTCCGTGTGTGCTATCAGCGGTACCCATAAAATGAGACCGCCCGGCCGAGCGGAAACCTAACCCGCCGCAGGGGGGGGGGGAGGGTTGGTTTCATCATAGGCGCCGGCCATCGTAGCACAGGGGTTTCTGGAGGTTTACCCTGTGTTTAGTAATACGATGGCCTAAAATGGCGAAAGTCGGCCCCAGCCGCATGGGTGGGTGTCCGGTACGCCCCCTGAAGGAATGCTTAAACGGCCGCTACCCGGGGCGTACAAATGAGAGGGGCGGAGACAAAACAAAAACACACATACTTCGACTCAAAATTTCTGGGAGGTCATTTTGGTATACTTAAAACACCAGTCACAGGACGAAACAAAAAACTTCGATTTCGGGGTAATTACTATAACTTCCCGAAAATCGGGAAGTTAAAAAGTTGTATCCCATATAAAAATACGTATTTTATGCATAATGACTTTTTTGGTAATTTGCATAATTAAGGACGTATGGCCGTCTCAACAAATGTTTATGCAATAAGTGAACGAATGACCCAGGCACTGTCACGAAGGTCCCAATCGAAGTATTTCCATGCAGAATCGAGGAGATTACATTTTGAATGTCATTCGTGCAGTATATGCAATGTTATTAATACTTGCAATTGTTTATATTGTTCCACTGGGTTAAATATTACCGTCATAGGCAAACCTATTCAAACAAAATCATCCCTCATATGAAAACACATATTAACTTCCCGATCTTAGGGAAGTTATTGTTATGGGTTGGAAGATTTACATTCAACCAATTGGAAATATTAACCCGAAAGTTAATAATGGCACTAAATCCGGTTAACGTTACTCAAAACTGCCCCTTATATTTTAATTTTTATGAGTATGCTCCCCTAAAAAAATTTAGAGGCATACAATAATCAGTTCCTGATCAGGTTTAATTCTATTACCCGGGCCTTTTCGGATATAATTCTTACTATTTTCAATATAGGTTAGAACATATCGCGAGTAAGTAAGTACAGAGGTAGAGAGGGTAACCAGGTGGACCAATTTCAGTAGAATATTTTTATGGGGGTTAAAAATCAAACTAAATCGATACCGTGCAGTTATTGTTACTCACAGTTTCAATTATTGATATCATTATTGAGTTGGCTCATCCCAATGGTTGCGTCCTTCTGCTGTGGTGAAATACCAAATCGGGAAGTTTTGTTTGTGCCCCGTACGGGGCACACACATTTGTGCACCACTAGTTCAACTTGTCATACAAAATATTTGAGAGGTGAGGTTATGGCGAATTGGAAAAAATCTGTGCCTGTTTACTCGGATAAGTCCTGCTTTTTGGGGATGTCCTAATATCGGCACAGTGATTTTCAATTCTAGGTATATTTTGGCCATTTGAGATAAGCCAAAAAATTTGTTTTGTCTATATAATAATAGAAACAGAATATTAAAATTGAAAATTTATATACATTTTGTTGTTTATGCGCACAGAACTGGTGCGCAATCGGGAGTCATTGGCATAAAACTGGTCACTGTCGAGGTGCGTGCCAACACAAAGGAATTCACATATTCATAATTATCTACGACTCCAAATTCCCTGTTCAATCGGTGCAACCATTTTTTTCCTTCCCGTTAGTATATAATAGTTCATGGGGGGAGGGGGGGAAGTCAAACAAATTATTCAGTTCATAAAATATATGGCGAGTCGCAGTTCTGTACCCATACCCGGACGTGTGCCGTTACTGGAACCTGTACGGTATGGCCTGCTAGTATTATCTGCTATATGATCAATCAATCATGAATGGATTTAAATTAGTAGATTTCTAGCGAAGAGGAGAAAAATATCACTAAATGATTTAGACCCCTTGAATAAAACGATGGAATTGGCTATGATTGTTTACGCATGCGCAAATCTCCCATTTCCCCTACGGGTTCGTTCACGCATATTAGCGCAGACGGACGTGTATAAGCTGAAACATGTTAACACATTAACGGGTAACGCAGGTTGTACGGGACAGTCGCGTCCGTGCGAGGGAACTATTCGAATCGAGTGTGTCGTCAAAACTTCGACTTTTCCGCAGGAAATTGAGTATCTTTCAAAAAAACCAACACTTCACGGTATTTTGATAAGTGAACTATAATAAACTCTGGTAGCCCATCAAGTGATATAAAAGAACTCGAATCTTCGGTCAGAATTTTAACATTTCATCATGATATTAGTGATAGTGGCTACCCTCTGTGATCTAGTTGTAGGTCAAAAAGGTACCCATGGAAATCCCGATGCTGTCTTATTTCCCGGAACAATTAGCTCCAGCAGCTGCTCAAGTGGGTGCGACCAGCTCCAACTATTTTCGTCGGTAAATCTTGTTAATGAATTTTCAATCCAACGCAATTGTTGGCCTCCTGACGTAGATCATGATTGTAACAACTCTTAAAATCACAAGTATCATATCAATGAATTTGTAATCTTTCCTGAGGGTTGGAAACCATTCCACTGCGGTGTGCATGCGTGTGTCTGTATGTCGAGCGAGGGAATTCATATGTTCATCCACTCTGACTTCCTTAGTATTGGATGTCATAAATTCTACTCATTTCATACTAACTCAATTACACGACTGCTTACATAAATTTAAAGTTCAGTTCTGGAGGTACATGCTCAAGTAAATGCTTACGAAGTACACCAGCCACATATTCAACGTTTTCAGCGGTTGTGCTCGCTGGAGTTTACGCGATGACATTCATTGGCATTGAGAAGAATAATGGTGGCCAGAGCACATCGTAAAAGAAGGAATTATAATGTCAATGAGCTTACCCTATTAGTTTCAAAGTTGTACAGCAATGCAACAAATTTCAGTACCTATACTAACACAAAGTGCATTGAATTAAAAAACTTTTTCTCCTTTTCCACGATAAATATTAAGAAGTACCTCCGTTTCACATTATTAGCGAATACCATTCATACGATTATCGATACTTTCAGCTTCTCGATAAGAGCAGATAATGTGTTAGGGCTGAGAAATAAAAATTTCCATCAAATCTCCAAATTGCAAAATATTCTTTATCAGCTAATTTTTTTGCAAGATGTGTGGTGTATGTGGCCAATTTTCTGGTCGCGTAACGAAGAATTTTTGACAATGTTCAATATGTTCAATAATTTTCCAATTTCTTCAAACCCCCAAAAGAGAAGGACTCTGATCAGAGAGAACGACCCTTCTAATTCAACCTGGGATTCTCTATAACGAATGTTCAATAAATATGTCAAATGATTCTATTCTGTTAGAAGTGCGTATTCAGGAGATTTGTGGGGTTTCAGAAATACTCTTGGCAAACAATTTATATCAGACATAGACTATAAACCTGGACGTATTTTATGTGGTTCGTATCTCAGTAGGCACACTGATTACAAATCGAATTGATGGGACTACATTATTTACTTTAAAACAGAATGGACGCAATCCAGCGACAGTAAAGCTGTAGATTTTTTTCAATGAACAAGGTGGGCTCGTGTGACCTCGACGTCTGAAGCATAATCATGTCGAGGATAGACTAGCAACGAATCAACAGCAGTGTAGACTTCGCGGAAACATCAAATATGTACACGACAAAAGGTACAACGATAACACGACAAAAACATCAAATACCTACACATGATTTAAAGCTGAGAAAAAGAATGGGTAACGGGAAAGTAATAAAGACCCATTAAGGCCACTGTGAAGCTTCCCAATAATTTTTTTGCTATACGCTTTCCAAGTTGCAGGCGCGCGCAAATATGTCGCCACCTCGTGACAAGAAAGTGCAGGTGGCCAAACCATCAGCCCATATACTTACATGGAAATCCCCGCTAACCTAAATAATAATTTCGACTTTACTATAGTTCTAAAAACGTAAACTTAGCCCAATAATAAAGAGCGGCTTCCTGGAAGTTGATTGTAAAATTCAAATTCCGCATTTAACCACTTCCTGAATCCCAGAATTTCACATCAAAAGTAGATAATTTGAAATTTTAGAGAGGATAAATTTCTATTTTTCTAAAAATTGTAGAAATTATATTAAAATAAAATAGATGTAAATCCAAAATGTTTGGATTTTTCAACATGAAAATATTGGGAAATTGGCTAAAAAAATTAACAATTCTGAAAATTTTCCCGAAATATGGAGCTAACGATTTTGTCTCACTTTCCCTATTTTTACGAAAATCCTGAAGTTATAGTACACGGCCCGTTTTTTGTTTCTTCCTGTGACTGGTACTTTAAGTATAACGAAATAACACTCAAGAAATTCTGAGTCGAAGTATATATATGTGTGTGTGTGTGTGTATACGTGTGTCGCCGAATTTTGATCCTAAGTTTCTCACGAACGAATGCGGCTGTCGAGATTATTGAGGTCGGAATCGAAGTGTTTCCATGTAACTTAGAGCTGATTAGCTTTTGGGTGAAATTGGTGCAGTATATATATTGTTATTAACAATTTCAATTGTTTATAATGTTCTATTGCATAAACTATTAGAGTTAGCGTAAAATTTATATAAGAAAAGTTGTTCCCCATATAAAAATACGTATTTTATGGAGAATGCCTTTTTTCGACAATTTGCATAATTAAAGAGGTATGACCGTCTCAACAATTATGTCTGTAATGAGTGAACGAATGAATACAGCGCTGTCATGACGGGCCCAATCGACGCGTTTTCGTGCACAATCGAGCGGATTACGCTTTGGATGGGATTCGTGCAGCATATGCAATGTTATCAACAATTATAATTATTTATACTGTTCCACTGGGTAAAATATTAAAGTTATGGGGGAAGTTCTCAGAAAGAAATTATTCTTTATATGAAAATACACCTTTTACAGGCAGTTACTGTTCTCCATAATTTGCATAATTAACTTCCCGATTAGTCGGGAAGTTATTGCAATGCACCCAAAATCCAAATTTGTTGTTTCATTATCTAACTAGGGTTTTAAATATACCAAAATGATCCCTGTCAAATTCTAGGTTGGCGTCTGTGTGTGTGTGTATGTGTGGGCGAGTGTGTATCTGTGTAAACAAAAAACTTCGTTTAACGTTTCCGGGGGAACCACGGGAAGAATTTCCTTTTTCTTTTTTGGTTGACGCGTTTCAGTGGTTTCCAGGTTTGGAAGGACAATTTTTGCAATTGTCCCATCCGTTCAATTGTTTTTAACAATTTTAATTGTTTATAACGCTGTATCTCGAGAATGCTGATGGATACGAGAAAAAGTATTTGACAAAAGTTGTTTCTCTTATGAACTACATATTTCATGTTTTATTACTTTTTTTGCTAGGCATCATATTATCCGAGGCATAGATAAAAATCGTAATATACATCAATAGTCGAATTTGCGTAACTGATATACAACTTGACTTCATACGTGTATCGTCACACACACACAGACTACCGGGAAGTTATTGATTCGACCCGCCGAGGGTCACACTCACGTCGCGTTTATTTTTCTCTAAAACCATGCTTTAAACATTTTATCGACTTTTCGCAAAATATAAGAATAGCAAACGGAAGTTGCAAGTTGAGAAGTGTTGTCTGTGCTTTCGACGGGGGCAGACACACTTTCATGCCACTGGTTTGATTCATTATCATTTTTGCAATCAGACTTATCTAAAGCAAGAAAGTGGTCTTCACAGTTACGTAGGATGAAATAAAATGACCACTAGACGGACTCCCCGAAGAAAGTTTCTCACATTGGAAAAACCATGAGGAAACTTTGTTTCCAAAAACCTTGTGAATGATGTTCACGTCAAAATACTGACCTGTTGCTTCAATTAATCATTTCGATTAGTCACTTAAGGTATCGGCGGGCAGTTGTACTGACCACGGATTGTTCGGAATGGGAATTAACTTATCAGATAATTCACCTGCGAGGCACGTGATATAATGAAAATACTGCGCTCGGGGCACCAACGTTTATCATGGGGACTAACTAATTCAAACAATGTAAATGAACTGCTATCGTAACGTGCACTACGTGTCAGAGGATTCTTATACTTAAGGATATTGTAGAATTTTCCAGAAATTGCATTTTTTTATCGGTTAAAAAAATAATTTCATATGAAATTGAATACGAGGAAAAGGGTATCATATCGAGTTTATGTTTTAAAGCGAACTTTCGAATTCATTCCGAAGCCCTGCTAGGTATTTCAACCGTTTTATGCTCCATTGAATTGTATTCGTACCTGTGATAATTTAAGTCAGTGGCTAGCAAAGAGGCTTGACTGAAGTAGAGGTTCAGTTCTCGTACTTGGCCAGCCTCAAGAACGGTGTATGGTAACCACAGCCACGGTATCGCGCCATAGTCCATTTTGACGACTAAGTTAGGTGCGTATGCTGGGAGAGTTTATGTTCGCCTTCTCCTCAATCTTTTTCTTCGTTTTCATCCTATTCACCTGATAAATCATATCGAAGAATGAAACGAAGAGCGTTGGATGCAGGATGACATTCCCAATGTCCCAGACTTTGTTCCATTCCGTAATTTTGGAAAGGAAAAAGAATTGTGTGAGGGGCCCAATGATAAGAGTGATATACCGCTCGCTAATTAATAGTATATTACGTTACAAGTGTGAAAAAGGGGGAATATTAAGACGAGTGGGTTAATGTTTTTAGCGACAGTCGTAGGCCATGCGCAGCCGAGTGATAGACTCAAAGAGGATAGATTAAAGTAGAGGCTCAGATCACCGCGATTGCTTGACGCGACGTGTGCGACAATATCGATGTTAGTTACTACCCCGTGTGAGGTAAGGCGCCACAGTCGCTTAGGGGAGACCGTCAGCGTGAGCGGAGAGCCGGTGTTTCGGTTATTGAGGACGCTAGATAAAAATGCAAGACCTTGTGGGCTCCTGCCGAATCACAAAACATGGCGTATTTCAGTGTTTTGGCTGAGCAGCAGCTTGAAAAAGAAAAGTCGTACTCCAAAAGTTTGCACAATGAGTTCGCGCGAAATAGTGCAAGAGCGAAAAGTAATAAAAGGAAATAGAAAATGTTGCGTCCCGGGATACTCTGGTACGTCAGTGAATCAACTTTAAGTTTTTATCGAGTTCCACCGGAAAATCGACCACTGTCGGTGATACCCTCGAAAGATGGTACTAACATTGAAACTGTGCATATCCGAAAACTATGGATTGAAAAATTACGCATTCAAAAATTGCTTAAAAATTTATGTGTGTGCAGTTTACATTTTGTGTCTTCTGACTACGTTCTCTCAGGTAAACAATTTACGATCAGACATTAATTTATAACACAACTCTGATTCTGAAGTGAATAAAATAATTATTCTCAATTTATTTCAGAGTATTCTACACAATGCGTGACAAATCGACGTCTGCTGAAGAAATATGCGATTCCCAGCCAAAATGTACCTACGCTTCGTTCGGAGCCTCAACCCCTCCAACAAAGTGTGAATAATTAATTGCCATCGCCATCAGCACGAAGGAGTACGTCTCCATTCCGCAGAACAGATTTCATAAAAGCCAATTTAACCCCACGTACTCCGAATTCTTCATCTCCTGAGAACAGGGGAAGCACGTCTAAATTCAAGGTAGTAAATCAAATTTTAGTTTCCCTAGACTCATACGAGAATATGTTCAGTAGTTCACGAAGTGGTAACGAGTGATAAGTCGATTGTTCTCATTTCATTAAAAATAATTAATGATTTTAAAGGAACACTCGAGGTTTTATCGGTAAAAAAAAATCTTAGCTGCAGAAACTCTTTTTGGTATTTCCATTAAAACTCTTTCGTTTCTAAGAGAATTAAACCTCTCATTTAATTTCAACTTTAACGACATTTTAAGTACATAATCCATTTCATTTGCTTTTGATTTCCTCTCGAAACTTCTTGAATTCATTCAAGATTTTAGTTGAAATTCCTTTAAAGAATTAAGAACACGTTTTTTTTTCATCGCTGTTTGTGCTCAATCCCCAGGTGACTCCATCATTTGAAAGACGAGACGTAGTTAAGTGTGATCTGCGCACAATATTCAATATTCTCCATGAGGTCAGGTGTGACAATGCACATTGCTTAGAAAAGGACTTGTCCAAAGAGCCGACTAATGAAACTACTGTCGAAGATTCTATGGAGTTTACATCGGACAACCTTGACTTTGATATTGCACCACCAACCAGAGATACTACACTTATTGATACCTTTACACAAGTGAACGCTCGAGAGTTAACAACGCATGTAGATATCTCTGTACATGTGGATACGCGAGATTTAACAGGAGACGCAAGCATCTCTGTGCCATTGGCCACCCGAGATCTGGCCCTTTGCATCGATGCTTCCGTGCAAGTCACGAGTGGAGATATTTATACACCATTTTCAACCAAAATAACGACTGACCATCAACTGTCAGTTTTATGTGGGATCAGGAATCATAAAATATTGAATCGCCTAATATTAAATATATCTAGTATTTATCCTGAACACAGAGAACATAAAATGACATTACGGGAACGTGTTATAATGACTATGATGAAATTAAAAAATGATCTCACGTTTTCGTGCTTAGCAATAATATTTGATTGCGTAGCTGAGTCGACATGTCAAGCGATTTTTGTAGATACTTTACAAAAGTTAGCCAGAGTGGTACAAGGAGTCATACGCTGGGTTCCCAAGGACGAAATCGAGCGAAACATGCCTCTATGTTTTCGTAATTTTGAGGACACAGTGTGCGTGGTCGACTGCATGGAATTCAAAATTCAGGCTCCAAAGTGTTTGGCATGTCGGTTAAAAGTTTATTCTCAACATAAATCGGGTTTTACAGCTAAATACATGACCGCAGTCAGTCCAGGACGATTATTAACGTATGTCAGTGAGGGATTTGGAGGCCGTTCTCCCGATAATGCAATTTTCGAACACAGCAATATAATCAGTCTATTACTGCCAGGTGAGGCAGTTATGATGGATAAGGGATTTAGAATTGATAACCTGTGTCATAAATATCAGGTAAAATTATACAGGCCACCATTTTTAGAAAAGAAAAAACAATTTTCAATTGAAGAAGCACTCTTCAATCGACAAATTGCTACGGCACGTGTTCATGTCGAGAGGATGAATGAAAGAATTGAAACATTCGATGTTCTGAAGAATAAAATTGCTTGGAATTTACTAAAGCACGTGAATGATATTGTCATTGTATGTTGTACTATTGCAAACTTGAGCACGCCGATTCTTGCTGATGATAAATTTATGTAAATTTTCAACTTCTCGATAGGGCAAGTTCAAAAGTGTCAGACCAATGAAGTTTTCAATTAAATGTCTGTGTGTGTGTGGGTGCGTATGTATGTATGTACGTATGTGCGCATTATCTGGTGACACGGTTTCTCCTGAACAGCTGGGCCGATTCGAATTTTTTTTTTTTTTTTCAAAAAATTACATCTAGCCGTCACACAAAAACACAATTCCGTCAATTGTTATTAACAATTTCAATTGTGTATAACGTTGTATCTCGACAACGGTGATAGATAGGCGAAAAGGTGTCCAACAAAAGTTGTTCCTCTCATGGAGTTACATATTTTATATTTGATTACTTTTTTTGCTAGGCATCATATTTTAGGACATGTCGATAAAAATCGATAATATACCACTTGACTTCCTACGTGTATCGTCACACCGACTATCGGGAAGTTATTGATGCGACCCGCCGGGGGTCACCCACACATCCCGTTTATGTATAGCTATAATATACTGAGAGAATAAAATTAATTGAAATTAATAATACTTGGCTTGAGAGAACAATTAATTTATTTATAGGGTTAGGCATACAAAGCAATGGTGTGACAAGCTCAGACATATTTCAGCGTGGTGTACACGAGTTTTTAAATTCTAGCGTTTGACAAAGAACATGCAACATGCTTTCAAAATAATTTTTTTTTACCGTTGGTAACAATATTTCTATGAAGGATTCATCATATTCAATTGGCAAGATAATACTGTCATTGGGCTTAGCGGAATAAATGATAAAATGACACTTTTTCAAATTTAAGAGAGCAAGACCAAATTGTACCTGACCATAATACTTGTGTTTTACTCTAAGTTTCTAAGTACGTTAGAAAATCACAATTTTCTAGAAGATTTTCTGGCTCTAGATTAGGTAAACTATATGGGCATTTGATCTCTAACAGTATCTGCGGAACTCTGTTATGCATCACTATCCCATCAGGAGAATACCCAAGCCAAGGATTATGACCAGAGACTATCAGTCCAGTGCAAATTACATTAACAGATCGATACTCAGCATACAGTTCACTAGCTTTCGGTTCCATTTCCAGCCCATGCCTGACTTATTTATTAGAAAAGCTTTTGCTCCAGAAATAAGAAGTAGCTTTAGCAGTCCAGTCTTTTTTTTTATTCCGATCGTACGTCAAAAGCGAATAGCACCGGCTGCCAGTTACTCGAAATTGCCGTTCTTTCTTCCAAATTGTGTCATTCCGATAAGTGTTTTCTGCAACACTCAATGCATCAAAACCGAAAATCAGAGATTCATATTGACTTTGGCAACAATTCCTCACACCAACAGGTACATTGACTAATTCAGTCATCACTAGAGACCGACCAGCATTCTCAATTATCGCTTATGAGCTGAATTATCTGATGCTATATCATTTGATAAGGAAACCTGGAAGGCATCAGAATTCTGAGATGGAGTAGGAGTTTTTCTCATGCGCTTTTTATGTTTTTCAAGGGAAGAATCCACGTCACAGTCCACAAACGAATCGTATATACATTTTTTAACAGTATCAGACAGGTCAGGTAGAGTTTTTTTGTTGACAACAACAAAGAGAAGAGAGAGGAGCAGGTTGATATTGTTCCAAAGCTTGGCCTTTTAATTTTCCCCACATGCACTTTATGTCAGTGCTTGACACGAGCTCCAACTGACGAATATCATTCCTACGGGCGGCATAAAGTGAGAAAAGTGAGCAGAAAAGTAACTCAATGCATATCAGTGAACGAAAACTATGAAATCTTACTGTATGCAATATAACAAAACAACAACAATGTACTTGCACTGCTGGCTTAACCCAGCTTTACATGTACAAATCATCTTCTGAATGGATCCTGATCGTGTGACAGGATTATCATGAATAATCCCTGTTATAACATGCGGCGATTCAGACAAACCACCGGTTTTCATACACAATGCATACATGTGTACCTGCGTTGCACTTGTTGATGTCATGCCACATCGGATCAAATTGTTCGAGGTTAACACTCTCTGGCCTTCTTTAATATTTCTGGACTCCACATTGCCTTCTATAAATTTGAAAATCTCCTCCAACGTTAGTGTGAGCATTTGTGCTGATATCAATCATGTAATTATGGGAAAGAAAAAATAAATAATCAAAAACAACTGCCAACTGACACTTGTTGATGCTAGCACCAGTGCTGTTCAAAATTTGAAAAAAAACACTGAAATCCGCCATCTTCCCATGGCATCACAAGCGCCGCCATCAGTAAATAGCGGTCCCAATATAGAGATCAGTGTGTCCCGCCGTCACAGGGATATGTTCGGCGAGGAAATGTTGTCCGCGTTATGCTAAATTATTTTTGCATGATTTTCAGCAAATTTAGGTATGATTGATGGGGAATTGCCTTGTGAGTGCAATTACGAGCAATTAGATTAATTTTCAAACAATTAGATTAATTTTCAAACCCCCGGAACGCTGAGCGCGCCCCATAAAAACAATCATATCTGTCTCCCTAATGGGGATGAAGGGATGAAATGGACAGCCATTCGTTGGGGATTGAATCCCTAATAAATGACAGTCATTTCGTTCCTTAATCTCCATTACGAGCGGTGAAATTAATTTTCAAATGCCCAGAGGAACGCCGAGTGCGCCCCATAGAAAAAAATCATATCTCTCTCCCTAATGAGGATGAAATGGACAGCAATTCGTTGGGGATTGAATCCCCAATGAATGATCCTCATGTCGTTCCTTAATCTCCATCACGAGCGGTAAAATTAATTTTCAAACGCCCAGAGGAACGCTGAGTGCGCCCCATAGAAAAAAATCATATCTCTGTCCCTAATGGGGATGAAGGGATGAAATAGACAGCAATTTGTTGGGGATTGAATCCCCAATGAATGATCCTGATTTCGTTCCTTAATCTCCATTACGAGCGGTGAAATTAATTATCAAACCCCCCGAACGCTGAGCGCGCCCCATAGAAAAAAATCATATCTCTCTCCCTAATGGGGATGAAGGGATGAAATAGACCGCAATTTGTTGGGGATTGAATCCCCAATAAATGATCCTTATTTCGTCCTTCAATCTCCATTACGAGCGATGAAATTAATTTTCAAACCCCCGCCCACCCCGAACGCTGAGCGCGCCCCATAAAAAAAAATGATATCTCTCTCTCTCTCTAATGTGTGGGTAGATGTGTGTGCGTGTGGGTAGGTGTGTGGACCAATTTGGGTTTTTTTTTCATTTGATCGATGCGTCTCCTTGGTGACCATGCCGGAAAGGACTGTGATAGTAAAATAACAATTGCGCTTCCATTTAATTCGATTCTACCTCCTTATTTAATTAACAGACTCTCCATACAGTTTCAATACACCTGTTATCTAAATGCCGGATAGGGGAAGTTGTTGTTTCATTCCCGAAAATGAAAAATGGTTTTTCTATCACATCTCCTCTTTTCATGGAATTTCTGACTTTTCTAGACTATTTAAAACAGAATGCATGGATGTATGCATGTGTGTGTGTGTGCCAATGTACGTACGTAATCAAAAATGTCCCGGAACGATTCCTCGTTAACAAATTATCCGATCAAGGTCCTGTATGACGCAATCGAAGCATCTTGCCGTAACTTAAAGCTAATTAGTTTTTGGTCCATATATGTCTACTGATCCCTATTGTTACTAACAATTTCGATGGTCTCTAACTCTGTATCTCACGACATATTATAGATAAAAATACATATTTTGTGTCCTCTAACTTTTTCGTATCTCTAACCATTTCAACGTTACAACGTTATAAACAATTGAAATCATATAGAGCGCTGTATGTTGAAAAAAGTGACAGATTGGAAAGAATAGTATATTATGTCATAAGGCCTGTAAAGTATTTTTATGACAAATATGTTAGAAAAATATGTTAGAAAAATGCTTTAAAGGCCATATGACATACTATGCTTTTTGTCACGAGGTTAGGCAGGCCGAGTGACAAAAAGTATCTAATAAATGTTGTTCCTTACAGAAAAAATGATGTCTGATGCGGGACTTTGCCTGTATATCTCCAATAGTTCAGGAGATAAAGTGTTGAATTTAAAAAAGTGACGGTTTAGGAGATAAAGTTCTAATTCCACGAACACACACACACAGACATGGGGAACTTAGAATTTTGGCCCGCGGAGGGTCAAACCCACACCCTATTTATTACGTATTTTGCAAATGGGTCATTTTACCCGAATATATGCAACTGGTTTCCTGAAGGAAATCGAATTCTCCATATAAAAATTTGATTATAATCTTTTATAGAACCACTGCATAACGAGATAGTTAACCCTTCTCAACGGTCTTGGGAATTGAGTCTCTGATGACCTACCAGACGAGTGATTATATTGATTCCCATAATGAAAACGATTGCTGACAATTTTCACTTTTCTTGTCGTTTATCATCATGCTGACGGTGTGAGCGCGCACCCAAGCTTGCGTGTGTGTGTGTGTGTGTCTGCCGGCGCACATTTTTTTTTGCCTCCGTCCCGCTCCCACATTTGTACTCCGCCGCTAGCTGCTGTATGAGGATTTCTTCAGGGGGTGTACTGGACACCCACCCATGCGGCTGGGCTCGACTTTCGCAATTTTCAGCCATCGTATTTCTAAACACAGGGTAAACCTCCAGAAATGTGAGCAAAATTTTCTCGAACGATTTATCGTAGACATATCATCTGATTTGGATTTTCTTATACTCATCTGATAGGTTTCCGCCTACCTTAGACATGATTAGATTTTGAATGGAATCGATCCAGGAGTTTTCTAATTATCAACAAATTGAATTGTTCATATCGCTACATCGTGAGAAAGATTAAAGATACGATACAAATTATCCAATGAAAGTTGCTCCACAAACAAAAATACATTTTTGATGTTATATAAAATTTTTTGCTAACACCGACAGTTAATTGTTATCAACAAAATCGATTATTTACATCGCTCTATCGCAAGAAAAGTAATTAACTTCCCGATCATTCGGGAAGTTATTGTAATGACCCCGAAATCGATACTTTTCCTGTCATCCTGTGACTGGGGTGTTAAGTAGACCAAAATGATGCCCAACAAATTTTGAATCCATGTCTGTCTCTGTGTGTGTGTGCGTGTGTATGTGTTTTTTTTATTTTTTTTTTCTCTTTCGTTCCTCTTTTTCATTCTTTTCCTTTATTAAGCGAACTTACAAAATTAACAAATAAAAATATTAAGTGCAAAGGACAATACCCCTTGTCACATACAATACAGTTCGATTTGGCTCCACACCACGACGGAACATCTGCTGAGCAACACTTCGTTGTGCAGGGGACGATAGCCGTGGCTTCTTCAGTAGAGAATCCTTTCCGGTCTTCTACCGCAAGAACATCCTCCGTTCACTCTGGGTTTTTCCGTAGCTGCTCCTCGCGGCGCAACTCCGTCAGAACCTCCATTGCAAACACGCTGGTCGCGTTCCATGCGGACTCTGATGACAGCATGACTACCACAAGATTTCCAACGTTTATGGGATTGCCTGCAGTAGTTTCCCATATACATCGTTGCACATCGAAACGTGGACATGCGAAGAAAACATGTTCCGCATTCTCCTGAATTCTCTGACACGTTGGGCAATCCGGGGAATCTTCATGCTTAGATTTGTGAAGATATTCCCGAAAGCATCCGTGGCCTGAGAGCATCTGGGTTAGATAATAATTGACTTGTCCATGTGATCGGTCAAGCCAAACATCCACCTTCGGTATAAACCGATGAGTCCACCGACCTTTGCTCGAGGCATCCCACTGTACCTGCCATCGCTTAATGCTGAGGTTTCGTTTTTCTCTCCTCAGTTCCACCGGGCTCAGCTTAGTTGATTTTCTGCGGGTGTAGAGGCACCTACGCTCCTCCGCTAAAACTTCGATGGGTAGCATCCCAGCAATGACACACACAGCATCGGTAGACACTGTCCGTTATGCGCTAGCCACTCTAAGGGCACTCAACCTGTAGACTGGAACAATTTGCTGTCGTACTCTTTGACTTCGTAATGCGTCAGTCCAGATAGGGACACTATATGTTAATACAGACGTAACAACTGACGATAACAAGAGTCTTCTCTGTTGTTTCGGCCCTCCAATGTTTGGCATAAGTCAGGCAATGGCAGTCTTCACCGCACCTGCCTTACTGCTTGCATGTTGGGCTTGCTGTCTAAAACTAAGTCGGGCATCAATCATAATTCCCAGGTACCGTATGTAGGGCTGGGAAGTTATTTCGTGCTCACCGACTTGCGGCACCATTGTCTCCAATTTCTTTCGGCTCGTGATGAGTAGTGCTTCAGTCTTACGCTCCGCAAGTTCTAAACCAATCGAGTCCATCCATTGTCGTATTTTGTTAAAAACATTCTCGGAAATGAGCTGGAGCATGGAAAGGTGTTTTTTCACGACGATAATGGCCACATCATCTGCAAAAGCTATGAGCTTTGCCCTGGCCGGCAATGCCAGGTTGAGCAGTTCATCATATACGATATCCCACAGAAGGGGCCCCAAGACTGAGCCTTGAGGTACACCCCCAGTCACCTTATATGTTTTGGCACCTACCTCTGTGTCATATCTGAGTACTCTGTCGGTAAAGTAAAGCCGTATTGAGCTTCGGCCAATAGCGGTTCCACCACTGCCTCAATTCTCTGATGTATAATGCGCTCCAGGATCTTGCGCGCCGTATCCAGCATACAGAGTGGACGATATGATGACGGTTCGTCCGGAGGCTTTTTTCCCTTAGGAAGCAGTACGAGTCTCTGTTGGGGAAGATACCTTCCTGAATGCAAGCAATGTACATGTCGAGAAAAACTCCAGGTGCTGCATTAATGGCGGCCTTCAGTGCTATGTTTGGCACACCATCGAGACCAGGGACCTTATTGTTGCCCACTCTACTACAGGCCTGCCATAGTTCATCAGCTGTAATGGGTGTAATTTCGTCGTTGATACCATTGTTCACATACCTCCCAGTAATATTCGATTGTTGAGGAAATAAGACAGACACAATCCTCTCCAGGAGCTCAGGACAGGTCGGTGATGGCATCGGTTGACTCTTAAGTCGCGCCATAACCACATTGTACGAGCTGTGTGAAGTTGGAGTAGAAGTTGCAAAAAACGTTTTTTTTTTTCATGGCCTGGATTGTACTCCGTTAGTACGGGATTGTACCATATGCACTTTCGTCTGTACCCCGCGTGTTCACCCCTAAAGCAGGGGTGTAAAATCGTGCAGCGTCGAAGTTACAAAAAAAAAAAAAAAACATGTTGAAGAGTTCCATTTCGTTAGTACTGTTTTGTACTAAATTTTGTTTTTTTATCAACCAACCCCTTCTGCGGTTCATCCCCTTTAGAAAATTCTAATAGAAAAAAAATAAAAATTACGTGGATCGATTACAAAACGTTAGTACCTGTTTGTACCATCTTTACTTTTTTTTTTAATTTTTTTATCAACCCCCCCTTATCAACTCCACCCCCCAAGAGTTGCATAATGAAAAAAAAAACAAAAAGTGCATGGATCGGTTACAAAACGTTAGTACCTGTTTGTACCATCTTTATTTTATTTTTTTTTTATTTTTATATCAACCCCCTCCTATCAACTTCACCCCCCAAGGGGTGCATAAAGAAAAAAAAAACAAAAAGTGCGTGGATCGGTTACAAAACGTTAGTACCTGTTTGTACCATCTTTATTTTATTTTTTCAACAACCCCTTTTTGCATTTCACCCCCTCGAAATAATGCAAATAAAGAAAAAAAACGACATGGGTCGAAATTAAGGGAAAAGTCCCGTAATTAACGAGGGAACTGTTAGGGAAATGAATGGCGGAAAATCACTTAGAAACTCACCGAACGCGGCTGACGATTATGCGAGCCCTAGTCATTTTTCTTCAATATTATGAAGAAATGCACGTTCGTATCGTAATTTTTACGTCATTGTCCGTAATTTTTCCCTGAACGACAGTCCAATCGCCAATTGCGTAACTTTTTACGTGACTTAGGGAACTTTCCTCTCTATGTATAGGTAATTGTGACAAAATCTAATACTGAGATGTGTAAATAGAGAAGACCAGAAAATATTATGTATTGATGAACTTTATTACATAAACTATCATCCCATCTCCAACTCAACGACAATTTAATTTAATAATAACTTAATTCAATAAACTCAGTTGACGAAAGAATACGAAGCAATTTCTTTGGTTCTTTTATGCACTTTGTAGTTTCACTCCTGAACATAAATGAGTAGAGGAATTTTGCGCTTCACCAATAGCTTACGATATGGTAGAGATGTACGGTTGGGAGCTCGTGAAATATCATCGAAAGTCATCCACCTGTCATTGATGGACTGTAGGTGCGCAATATAATGGCCAGTTTCTTTCATACCTGTACGTAAGTCGACTGGACCCACATACTCAATCACTGCTATCAAGCGGTAGCATTTATCCTAAAAATGTATAATCCTAGGTAGTTGGACGATGGTGAATGTGCCGGTCCAATTCTTGTATCCACTGTCTTCCGCCAATTTCAAGGACATGCATACTTCCAAGTCAACAATGAGGTGTTTTCCGGGATGTTTTTCTGCTGTTACGTCTGTCGACAGGCATCTAGAGCATGGCCGTCCTAGCTTTCTTCCAAAACGTTTGGCTACTACTGTACTCAGAACGTCTTGCAATGCGCTCATGCCCTGCTCGTGAATGGGACCAAAGGGAATTCCAACCACAACTTGATATCATCATCTACTTTGGAACACGCGTCGCAGATGCTGTGGGTCGCGCAGGAAAGCTCACTAGATAGTAGATATTTTTCGATCAAAGCGGAGATATTCGTGGCACAATCCATGATCCCACCAAGTACAGGATGGATTTTTTGCAGTATCGTTGCTCTGTCTTTATAAATCTTTTGTCCCACTTTACTCACTGCATCTAGAGAAACGATAAATTGCATGTACTCGTTTGTGGATTGATTCGTGTACTCCGTATACTTTGCGATGCTTCTATAAGCACACAATATCGCCTGAGTTATACTGTCGAAAGCGCATGTGTTTTGTAGCGTAATGTGTTTACGATCGATCTGAACAGCGGGAACAATTATGCCGTTTTTGAGGAACGGCATTTTTGTCTGTTTTTTTTTTCGCTTGTTGGGCGCGATTCAAAATGTCCGGGCACGGTCTCAAATAGATCCCTCTCCGCCGGGCATCTTGACTCAATTGCCCCATCCAGTCATCGACTTCATTTAAGTCTCTTTGTCGACGTTCATTTACCACATTAGTCTTTTCAGTAAAGTCACTGCTTTCTGAGTTGTCATTTAGCGTGCTGCTTGCAACAACTGATGATAATGTATTCACTGATGGTCCTTCGTTTTCATAATGGGGTACATCCAAATTCTGGTCATGCGTGATATGGCTGATGAGAGATTCCTCTCCGTCATTATGGTTGTTATCGCTGGAGTACGAACAGGGTGATAAAACTGAAGAATCTTCGTGCAATGTCTTTGTTTCGTGATTGAGAAAATTTTTGGAGCTGCTTGGATTTAGGGGTTCGAAGAGATCGGAAATTTCGCAGTCTGATTTTTGTGTGGTCCAAAAAGATTCGGAAACGTATTTTCTTTGTCGCTGTCGATTTCACTAGAAGAACTACCATTGTTCATAATGATTCTGCGATACGTAGTTGTTTTTGGCTTATTGCGCTGAAAATTGGGGCAAAGTGAATCTTCATCATCCTCGGGTGGATGGAGATGATAAGGGCGCAGACGCGATTGGGAAGTTGTCATAGGTGCTGGTTGATCTGTTATTATGTTGCTGAATCGATTTTCATCTAATTTCTTCTGCGTCTTACGCTTTTGAACATTCAATTCAGTGCGCTTGTCGTATTCAGCACATAGTAATTTTGTCGTGCCTTGAATGTTTTGTATGTGTTTTACGAGAGCTTTATCCACTCGCTGCTTACTATCTTTTAAACACAATAATTTAAGCTCTCGGAAATATTCTTCACTTCGTGCAGAAGACGACACCTGAATTGGATTATTCGGCATGAGCACAGTCCACAAGGGAAAGTATTTTAATAACGTTCTAAAATTCTTCAGGAATTCAGGAGAATAATATGGATTTCCTATGGGCCCGGAAGAGAGGTGTTTTCGAGTTTCATCAATCAAGTTGTCGATTAGCATCGTACTGAATTCGTATGCATCCGATTCAAAGTGGAAGCAATCGCCAAGATTTCCACCATCCATATCATCTTCATTGAGCCCATAGGGTAAATCCGTCGTGGCAATGGCCTGAAGTAATCTCTGCGTGGCAGCCACACAGCTATGCTCCAAATCAAAGGAAGACTGTTCAGACATGGTTACTAATAAAACATTTCGTGTCGTACTCAAAAATGCGCTGTAGTTGGTCGATTTAGTTAGGGGCCCGAGAGCTCTCAAATAAAAAGTTTTCATCTATTTGTTTTTGTGCAAACAAGACCATTGACTCACAAGCTTGATTAGATGGGCGATGTCAACTAAGATTAAGCACTCGGGTGGCTCAAAAACAGATGAATTTGGTTCCTGAATTAAATACTTGATGCAATTGTCAATGTATTTTCCTAAACGTTTTTCATTGAATGCTATTGAAATAGCATTTAGAAGTGCTAAGGAGAAGTCACTCACGATGGAAGTCGGCACAGGAATACCGTGGCGTATCCATTCTTGCAACCAGAAACTGATAAAAGCTGCGTCATGTTTCTCAGAGATCATTTGGCAAACGGGTAAAATTTTTCCACAGAAGGGGATAACCAATTGGTACAATTGGATCTGTTGACTATCTCCATCTGGTCGCAGTATTGGTGCCCACATTTTTCCAGTAGGATCCACTGACAGATGACCCACCTTCGACGAATCTTGTGCCCACCGTTTGTACAAGAACGTCTGCTGTTCGCTAAAATAAATCACGTAGAATTTATCCAAGCCTACTTGGCGAATGAAATCAGCGTATTGAGGATCATATTTCAGTTTTTGTATTGAGAGAATAGGATCCGAAAAACCTCTGATTCCTAATTCGTCATCCATGAATTGCTGTTTGGCTTTGCGATGTACCGTCTCATTATATAAATGGGCTGGTTCCTGGTCTCCAAAAGCCATTGTCTCTCTCGCAATCTTTCTTCTCAGCGCATATGTCGATGTGCCAGCGGCGAGTTGCTGTCCTACTGCTTTTCGCTTAACATCTCTTAGTTGTCATGTCTTGGTGTGGACTATTCTTCGAGTATCATATGTCGATACATTGAGATGCAACTCGCCACTAGGAACCTCAGGAGCATAAGCGTTGAAAACGTTCCCACACTCGTTGCAGTATGCGCGAAGAGTCAAAAAGTGACCTCCAGACATATTTACGGTTTCCGTGCGAAAGGCAAAAGCACAAGACAATTTGAGCTGATCCCAAATTTCTCCATATAAAATATCCGTTCAACCCAATTGCAATTTGTATTTTAACTCCCCAATCATATGAGACTTGGCGAGGTTCCATACTTCTCCATTTTGCTTCAGAGATTTCGAGTGTTGAGCGAAGTGCCTTGAACGGTAACGGTCCTACCTCTGATGTAGACCAATTTGAAGAACTCGTTTCATTTAGTGCAATAGATTGATTTGTAGATTTTTCACGAATCTGCACCTCATAACGTTCCACAATATTGTTAATGATATTGTGGCGGTTTTGGCTTACATAAAGGTACACATAACCAGAAGACATGCGCGCCTCGAGTATATCACTGGCTTCAAGCCACATAGGATTACTTTTCTTCTTCAACTTTCCTTCATCATCCCAGAATGGCAGATTACCAATAAGATCTAAAATCTCCGCTACAGGTACATTAAGCTTCTTTGGCATCGTTGATTTCCTTTATACATAACCAGCGAAGAAATGTGTACAGTAAGATCCGAGATATCCACTAACTGAGCTGACTTCCCTCTATACAGTCATTCATATGGTCGATCCTTAATTAATTGAAGACAAACTCTGTCGTTTTTCACTCCGATGGTTCGATATATCGAAATGTGTATATTCGTGGACGACTCCTCCAACATAGGAAAGTAACGCATAACTATATCAAAAAAGCATTTCAGTAAGGGCGAGTTGAATGTCTTTACACTGGAAGAATTGCAATTTGCAGCTAATGGAGAGCTAACTTTTCAAACTGTTTTTGCCTAATTCATGTTGATTTAATTGAAAAATAGACACAAAGAAGTGAATAATGAAAATGTGGAAATGTAAATACGATACGTCAATATGTTCAAAACTGACGCCATAAACTACTTTCACGGTGATTTGATTTCAACTGATTTGAATTTTTTCATCGCGCGTTTCCAAGTAAGAAAATCATCGCTGGGTTTGAAAAATACCAAAGGTAGTGCACAACTCATTCATTGAGTTCCATAGATAGTTTCCAACGTACGCACAACTAGGAGTAAACATGAGCAAATTCGAGGCTTTTTTTCATAATCTAGAGCTCTTTTAGAGTAAATTTCAAGTGCGGAGGAAAATCTTGAGTTTAATTTTAATTTTCTAATAAAAATGAGTCACTGCCAACTGATTCTGGCACTCAGCCGTAATTTTTGAAAAAAATGACCATAATTGATTTTTTTCCAATGCATTATTCAGAGCTAAATTAAAGCGATTGTCGAATGACGAAAACAAATGCTAGCTCAACGTTGACAATCAAAGAATTGAGGTATTGCCGTATTCCGCAATCCAGCCGTAACATACCGGAAAATGTGATCACTTTTTTCCTTTCAATCTATCATTTAGAGTTTATTTTGTGTAGCAAGAACAGCATTAATTTATTTTGGACAACAAAAAAATTTAGTCCAATGTTAATAATAAAGAAAATTAATTACGGAACATGCCGGAAAAAATGTGTTTTTTTCCTTCCAATTCATTATTTAGAGTTTAGTTAGAGCTGATTTTCAATAATGACAGAAAACTATTAATTATCTTTTGACAATAGCAAAACTGAGTTATTGCTAGCTAGAAAACGGAAATTGGTTTTTATTGACGAGCTCAAATTTCCTTCTATTGCGGATGTTTATGGGACCACGAAAATGTATTGAGCACAATGATTTCCAGTACAATAATAATTAATACATACTATTTGTTAATTACCAAATGAATAATGACGGACCTCACGGTATTATTACGTACGTAAACCTTGCAGCAAAAAATAGTAAAATTCAATTTTCAATATTGCATAATTTAAAGCTAATTTCAAGTTAATTCAATACACATCCATGTGGCCATCCAGATACATCAGCAAAGTATATTTTCAACCGAAAAAATGAGTTACAATATTCGTAAATCAACAAATAACCCATACGTGTGCACTTCGTGGAATGTGTTCAAACGAAATTACATATGTGTACAAACATTCATCAAAATGGAAAAATATTATAATGCTATTAGTTGTGTCACTCAGTCATTAAAAAAGAGAAGTAATTATGTAAATATCAATGGTTAACGGAAATGAAAAAAAAATCCTTTGTTTCTTTATACAGAATGTACTGAAATAGAATTTGCAATTTTCGAAAAATCGATAATGAAATAACTAAAAATATTGACGACGAGATAAGGGAACGATCACAAACTAGGCAGTCCTGTTTTTGGCCTTCGCCCCCCCCTTCCCTTGCAGACCGTCATAGACTTTCTTTGTATCCCCCGCCCCCCGAAAGAAGGTAGTTTGTTTGACGTCTTTTAAAATGCATTTTCACTGTGAAAACACGGAGGTTCTAGATTCTATTTCGATATCGTTTCAAAATTAAAAAGAAAATGAAACTGAATGTATACCTTTTATCAATTTTTTATCATAGTTTTTCAATGTCCATATATGTATATACTAGGCTGAAGGCCCTCGGGCGATAGCAATTTGTAAGGTTTCACTTGCAATAAAGATCGTCAAAAGTAAAAGTAAGTACGGTTAATCGGCTTCGCCTAAGAATGCAATCTCTCAATCGCAAAATATTTTTTTACGCCCATGTGCCGAAAAAGTACTATGTTTTGCAATTTATTCCGGGCTTGACGATGAAGTGAACACGAACGCGTTTTGTTATTAATGCATAAGTAAGAACATTCACAAAGGCGCGAAAAAGGAAATTTTTGATTCCCCTCATTTTTCATGCTGGGTCAATCTGCGTGTTCAATGTCTATTTTCCAATTCCACTTTCCATCTTCAATTGTACATTCCCGAATCCATTTTTCCCTCCAACTAGAACTTTCAAATTTCGATGTTAATTTTAGACTGCAACTTACAATTCCAACTGTCAGTTTCAATTTTTAATTTCAATATTCACTTTTAACTTGTCATTTGAATTCTCCATGCCAATTTTTGATTTAAATTTCACTCTCACGATCGGTCCAAGAGGATGTAAATCGATACCAATGACCACTTAATAAGTATTTGAAAATTTCTTACCTCGAATTGACGGTGCACTTCAATCCTCTCTTCTTGCACTATATTTTTGTTTAATCAAATTCCAATAAGTTAGTTCTCTGTGGGCTTCCGCGTTGCGACTGAAATTGATCTCCGTTGTCACTTTTGGGGCCTTCTTCGGTAGAATTCGGTGACCTTCGCGAAAATTCGATTTGTTTTCAGCTTCCCCCTTTTTTTGAGGGGCCGAGTTTGTTATATATTTTCATTCCGAAAACACTTCTGAGGCTCGGACTGTCGACCGTTGGATATAAACAGCGGTCACGAACAAAAGGCACTGGCGAAGATTGGACGGGGGGTGTGGATTGTTTTGCCTCTAATTTGAAGTTTCAAGTCGTTTCAAAGAAATTGCGAGAGATTCAGTGGAAAAATTAGGGGTGTTCCAAAATTTTTACGTGACTTTGCATAATTTTTTCTTGGACGACATTTCACTCGCGAATTACGGAACACTTCACGTAGTTTTTATTGCACTTTTCCCCCCGTGTAGATTACGCAACTTGTGGGTCCGGGTTTTTTTTGCGTGAGAAAACTTTGTAGCACGAGGCGAAGTGTGTAATTTGATGTTAGTTGTATAAGATTACTTACCATGAATTACTTGGAGTTCTTCAAATCTCCGTTTTTGCACAGTTTTCTGACTCAATGTTACCACGATCACTCAGTTCTCTGCGTTTCAAGCCGAATTTATCTACGGTTTTTGGTCCTCCCCCCCCCCCCCCCCCTTTTTTTGAGGTGCCGATTTTATTATATATTTTCGTTCGGAAAACGCTTCTGAGGCTGAGACTGTCGCCCGCTGGGGGTCTTTTTCCTAGCCCGCGGATCCTGGAAGTCTATTTTGATGCCTGCGAATCTTGGGTCATATACGAATCTTGCATTTAATTTCTCATAAGTCATATACCACGCAGGTCGCGGGCACGGGTTAGCTCTCGCTCTTCAAGGGATCCTACTTCCTTCACAGGGCCACCCTACAGGTTGCTTACCCCTCAGAAAAGGTTAAAACATTTTATAAACATTTTTGAGCGCACAGCAAGCAGCTATGTGGTGGTCTTGTGAAGAATCCCAGGTTTCAGAGTTTGCTCACTCACGAGCTCTGATTCAGAAGTTCATTTTTCCTCGACGACCGAAATTTACTTTTAAATTTGTTAATTACCTACTTGAAAATTGAAACAAAAAATATTTCAACGATTTTTTATGCGTGACCAAACTCAGAAATGATGGTCTCGAGTTTGCTCACCTCTCGCAGAAGTGAAAAATATGTTGCAATCCTGTTTTTTTATGAGAGTGTCAGCTCAACAAAACTTACCACACCAATTAAAAACAAAAAAAAATGAGATAAATTTTTTTCCGGAAATAATCATTGATAAAGATGAAGCAAAAAATAATATCAAGGCCTTTAAACAAAATTTGATTGTGATAAAATGGCGGTGTTTCTTGAGGTAAAATGCGATTATTGGAATAAAACGGATTCCTTCTGGCATAATGACTAGACATTTCAAGCTGGACCAACCAACTCAGCCCGCCAAAGTTTTGACCAATAGAAAAGTAGCACGGAATTTATCATGAATTTATTATGATAAATTGATTTTTTCATCTCTTATATTTTTTTGTATTTTTATGGTTGGTCCAGGTTAATATTAAGCTGGACCAACGATAGTCCAAATTCATATTTCTATTCTTTTTTTTTCAATTCTGAACACTGAGCAAACTTCAGAAAATTATAAAGGAACTTGCTCACCTTTTGAAAACAACAAATGAGAGAAATTGAGAAAAAGAGAGAAATTAAATCTTTATTTTATTTTTAAAAAAATTTTCATCAAATCCCTCTTATCAACTTCACTCCCCAAGAGTTGTATAATGAAAAAACAAAAACAAAAAGTACATGTACATTTGTACGTTGATAAAAAAATTGAAAAAAAAATAGAATAAAGATGGTACAAACAGGTACTAACGTTTTGTAACCGAGCTATGCACTTTTTGTTTTTTTTTTCATTATGCAACTTTTGGGGGGTGAAATTGATAAAAAAAATTAAAAAAAAATAAAATAAAGATGGTACAAAGAGGTACTAACGTTTTGTAACCGGTCCATGCACTTTTTGTTTTTTTTTTTCATTATGCAACTCTTCGGGGGTGGAGTTGATAAGGGGGGGTTGATAAAAAAAATAAAAAAAAAATAAAATAAAGATGGTACAAACAGGTACTAACGTTTTGTAACCGATCCATGTACTCTTTGTTTTTTTTTTCATTATGCAAGTCTTGGGGGGGGTGAAGTTGATAGGAGGGGGTTGATAAAAAAATGAAAAAATAATAAAATAAAGATCGGACAAACAGGTACTAACGTTTTGTAACCGGTCCATATACTTTTTGTTTTTTTTCCATTATGCCATTCTTGGGGGGTGAAGTTGATAGGAGGGGGTTGATAAAAAAATTTTAACAAATAAAATAAAGATGGTACAAATAGGTACTAACGTTTTGTAACCCATCCATGCACTTTTTGTTTTTTTTTTTCATTTTGCAACTCTTGGGGGGTGAAGTTGATAGGAGGGGGTTCATAAAAAATTAAAAAAAAATAAAATAAAGATGGTACAAACTGGTACTAACGTTTTGTAACCGATCCATGCACTTTTTGTTTTTCTTCATTATGCAACTCTTGGGGGGTGGAGTTGATAAGGGGGGGGTTGATAAAAAAATTGAAAAAAAAAGTAAAGATGGTACAAACAGGTACTAACGTTTTGTAACCGATCCATGTACTTTTTATTTATTTTTTTTCATTATGCAACTCTTGGGGGGTGGAGTTGATAAGGGGGGGTTGATAAAAAAATTAAAAAAAAAATAAAATAAAGATGGTACAAACAGGTACTAACGTTTTGTAACCGATCCATGTACTTTTTGTTTTTTTTTTCATTATGCAATTCTTGGGGGATGAAGTTGATAGGAGGGGGTTGATAAAAAAATTTAAAAAAAATAAAATACAGATGGTACAAACAGGTACTAACGTTTTGTAACCGATCCATGCATTATTTGTTTTTTTTTTATTATGCAACTCTTGGGGGGTGATGTTGATAGGAGGGGGTTGATAAAAAAATTTAAAAAAAATAAAATAAAGATGGTACAAACAGGTACTACCGTTTTGTAACCGATCCATGCACTTTTTGTTTTTTTTTTCATTATGCAATTCTTGGGGGATGAAGTTGATAGGAGGGGGTTGATAAAAAAATTAAAAAAAAATAAAATACAGATGGTACAAACAGGTACTAACGTTTTGTAACCGATCCATGCATTATTTGTTTTTTTTTTATTATGCAACTCTTGGGGGGTGATGTTGATAGGAGGGGGTTGATAAAAAAATTAAAAAAAAATAAAATAAAGATGGTACAAACAGGTACTACCGTTTTGTAACCGATCCATGCACTTTTTGTTTTTTTTTTCATTATACAACTCTTGGGGGGTGAAGTTGATAGGAGGGGGGTTGATAAAAAAATTAAAAAAAAATAAAATAAAGATGGTACAAACACGTACTAACGTTTTGTAACCGATCCATGTACTTTTTGTTTTTTTTTTTCATTATGCAATTCTTGGGGGGTGAAGTTGATAGGAGGGGGTTGATAAAAAAATTAAAAAAAAATAAAATAAAGATGGTACAAACAGGTACTAACGTTTTGTAACCGATCCATGCACTTTTTGTTTTTTTTTTCATTATGCAATTCTTGGGGGGTGGAGTTGATAAGGGGGGGTTGATAAAAAAATTAAAAAAAAAAAAGTAAAGATGGTACAAACAGGTACTAACCTTTTGTCATCGATCCACGTAATTTTTGTTTTTTTTTTTCTATTAGAATTTTCTAAAGGGGATGAACCGCAGAAGGGGTTGCTTGATAAAAAAACCAAACTTAGTACAAAACAGTACTAACGAAATGGAATTCTTCAACATGTTTTTTTTTTTGTAACTTCGACGCTGCACGATTTTACACCCCTGCTTTAGGGGTGAACACGGAAACGTTTTTTGCAACTTCGACTCCAACTTCACACAACTCATTGTACGGTCTGCCCCAAGGATCCTTATCCACTTCCTCTAAAAGCTCGTTCCAATAGTCTCGTTTGCGAAGCTTTATGGCCTTGGTGAGTTTACGTTTACCGGCTTTATACTTCACTTCCAGGCTTTCAGGATTGGACTTCTTCCTTGCGCGTTGCCAGGATCTTCTCGCTGCGAAACATTCCCTGCGGAATGTCGCGATTTCATCGCACCACCAATACACCGGTGGCCGTCGGTTTCCACTAAATTTCCTGGGCATAGTGGCATCGCAGGCGTCGGTGACTCTACGCATGACTGCGTCTACTTTTTCTGTGGTATTGCTACCGGTTATGGGGTCAGTCTTCAGTGCTATAAGGAAGGTGGTAATGTCGAAGTTTCTTACATTCCAGCCGACTCTGTCTGTTCTTTCTGATGTGGGCGCGGACCTCCGGTCAACAGACACCTCCCAGAGTACCGCTCTATGATCACTGGCAGTATAGATCTCAGATACCTCCCATGCACAATGTCCTTTGAGCAGGCTACTGCTGACAAAGGTGAGATCTATAATTGAGCTCGCTTGTCCTCTGCGAAATGTTGGTTCATTTCCATCGTTCAATAGGACAACATCTAAAGTTGAGAAGGCTTCTAGTAAAGCACGTCCTCGCTGATTCATCTCCTTGTTACCCCAGTCGACTGCCCAGGAATTGAAATCTTCCGCAATGGCCACCGGGAAATGCTGTTTCGCATCCATCACGAGTCTATCTATAAATGCTGTGAAGTCTTCATAACAAAGGCTTGGTGGTGCATAGCAGCTATAGAAATAGATACCATTCACCTTGGTCGCAACAAATCCAGACTTTTCGACACCATCGTATGCTTGAAACGGTAAATCACCACAGGACCAAATGACGGCTTTATTGCTAGTATCGATCACCCAGTTTTGGGGATGTAGATTCCTGTAAGGTTCGGAAATGACGGCAACATGAATCTTCAGGTCTCGAACCATCTGCGTCAGCAGATCGTGTGCTGTTGCGCAGTGAGCAGGGTTCACCTGTAACACTCACACTATGGCTGTGTACGGATCTTCTGGAGTGCACCCTGGTAGACTGCACATTTGATGCTACTAGTTACACGGGGATGGTCTTTCGTGGGCTCCAGTTCTACGCATAGAGCGCATTTCGGAGACGCTTTACAATCGGAGCTTCGGTGTCCTCTTTCGCCGCATTTATAACACAGGTCTGATCGGTCAATGGAGCTCTTGCAATTAACGGCACTGCCAACACTTGAAGCACTCCATGGGCCTTACCACTGTCACAATACGGGCATATACTAGGCTTATTCGTATTTTATTGCCCTTGCTCAATACGTTGCTTGCCGTAGCTGTAGGAAGTATTACTGTAGCTGTTTGTGTTCCTATGTATGACTTCCGAAGGCTCCTGACGGCACTCAGTGGGACGTCACTCTCCGCGCCATCAGCTCTTCTCAAGGCATCGAGAATATCCTCTTTGGTTGTGACCTCATCGAGGTCCCTTATTTCCAGTTCTTCTTGTGGTCCTTTATTGAGGACTGTTGCGTCATTTTTGAGGGCTCCAACCAGGGACTTCTCCAGCTCAATGGTTTGCTCTTTCTGTCCTCTGGCAAGAATTAACAGAACATCTCCTGCGGCTGTTTTGCGTATTTTGTCTACGCATGCGCTAGCCGCATAGAGCATCTGGTTTTTCTTTATTCGGCCCAAAATTTCTGAGAACATCTCCGTACCGGTCGGACGAATAATCAGCGCATCCGGTCAAATAGCTGTTTTCTTCTTCGGCTTAGGTTTACTCTGCGTAACTCCTGGGGGGTTTTGGGACGGCCTCCGTTTTTTCCTTTGTCTCTTGCTCTTCTCCCAAACACTTTCATTGTCTTCCATCTCCGGATTGGATACTTCGTCCGTGGTCCTGTTTCCACTTGGTGAAGTGTCATTACTCACCAGCTCCTCCACATTCATGGGTACTGTTGTTAGAGCACTTTTGAGCTTCTTTCCTGCTGTGTCATTGGGCGGCGTTCTCTCCTTTCTTTTATCCCGTCTTGTTGGCGTAGCCTGGGATGTTCCCGGTCTTTCGATGGGATCATGGCCGCTCCGTTGATTTGGCTGGAACAATCTGGCACCTGGGGGTGTCAGCCATGCCGCTGCTTACAAGAGTGTTTTGAATCCTCCGCTTTCCGTCATGGCTCTTATCCGCTTTGCGGATGTTTGGATCTTTCGAGCAAGATTTCGGATCTCTTCGTTGATCGTTCTTCGATTTTTATCCATAAGAAAATTTACCAGCGTTTCCAGATCATTTTCCTGCTGAACCCATGGCGTCGTCATCGTAGTTTGTAATCCACTTGTAGCATTTGGGGCCAAGTGGGCCACCCGGGGGCAATCAAGTAATGGTCGGCTCTTCCCAGAATTCGAGGAGCCAGCGGCGGCCACCAGGGCTTTCACCTGATTTGAACCTACGGCGGAATTTCCCTCTTGGGGATTGTCCGCGTGGGATATAATTGTGTTATCTTCACTGTTCATGTTCGCTTCATAGGCTGTTATAGGGAGCCCACCCTTGGCACCCTTAGTTTCGGGAGTTAGGTTTCTCCCATGTGTGTGTGTTTTTTTTCCTCCGTCCCTCTCATTTGTACGGCCCCGGTAGCGGCCGTGTAAGCATTCCTTCAGGGGGCGTACCGGACACCCACCCATGCAACTGGGGCCGACTTTCGCTATTTTTAGGCCATCGTATTTCTAAACACAGGGTAAACCTCCAGAAACCCCTGTGCTCCGATGGCCGGCGCCTATGACGGAACCCACCCCCCCCCCCCTGCGTCGGGTTAGGTTCCCGCTCGGCCGGGCGGTCTCATTTTATGGGTACCACCAATAGCACACACGGAAGTTCCTGCATCAGTCGGAATCCATGACAAAATATTTTGAAAAAATATTCTCCGGCGGCCGGGCGCGAACCTAGGACCTTCGGAGTAGTAGGCAGATACTCTACCACTACGCCAAAGCCCCGACAGAAGTGGTCGTATGTGTGTGTGTGTGTGTGTGTGTGTGTGTGTGTGGACAAACTTTTGTTTACCGTTTCCGAAGGAACCACCTGAGGGATTTCCGTTTTTTTTTTTGATCGACGCGTTTCAGTGGCATTCAGGTCTAAACGGAGAGATTTTTCTAAAAACCGCTTCGTTCAATTGTTAGTAACAAATTCAATTGTTCATATCGCCCTATCGCAAAAACGATTTGAGTTGTTCCCCGCCACGAAATACACATTTGACGCTTTATGACTTTTTTTTCTAACACCCGTAGTTAATTGTTAGTAACAAAAAAGATTGTTTATATCGCAGCGGCGTAAGAACAGTTGAAGATATGAAACGAAATAGTTAATGAAAATTGTTCCACACACAAAAACACATATTTGATGTCGTATAACTTGTTCTGCTAACACCGATAGTTAGCTGTTATTAACAAATTCAATTGTTTAGATCGCTTTATCGCAAGTACGGTTGGACATACGAAACAAAGTGTTGAATGAAAGTTGCTCCACACGTAAAATTACACATTTGCAGTGTCATGTTATAAATTTTTTTAATATTTAGAAATTTCCATGTGAGATTTATAGCCACAAATTCCTTTCGGCAAAAACTAATTTTATGTATAGATTGAACAATAAAGACAATATTTTATATATATTGACGTTAATTTTATTATTAGAACATCCCATTTCCAATATTCGAAAACTTCATAAAGACCATAATTTGAGACATGGACGGAAATTGTGGATATAACATATACGGTGGAACGATCGGGAAGTTATTGGTTCGACCCGTAGAGGGTCATACCCACATCTCGTTTATTAACAATCGCAATTGTTTATACGGTTCCACTGGGTAACATATTGAAGTTAGCGGGAAACTTATCTGAAGAAAACTATTCCTTATATGAAAATACACATTTTATGTAGAATTACTTTTTCCATAATTCCATAATTTGCATAATTAAGGGGCTATGGCCGTCTCAACAGGGTCGTTCCTTATAAAAAAATGCACATTCAGTATGACTTTTTCCAATATAGGTTAAAACATATCGCGAGTTGAACTAGAATATACTTGGCGAATGAATATGTCGACAATTGCGGGCCGGATGTCAAAGAGCGCGATAATTAGGAACGTACAGCGGTAGAGATCGTAACTAGGCCGACGAATCCCAGTTGAATATTTTTATGCGGCTTAAAAATCTAACTAAATCGATCGAGTGCAGTAATTATTAGTCACAAGTTCAATTATTGATATCACTGTTGAGTGGTTTCAGAGCCGGGATGGGGTGCACTGAGGCAATTTTCACACTTCTATCTGCAATTCAAATCCAACTTCGTCTACCTAGACGTGAAGTCCATGCTATCTTTGTCGATTTTCGTAGAACCTTTGACTCAGTGCCACACGTTCGGCTCTGGGCCAAACTTAATGACCTTGGAATTAGCTCTAAATTAATCAGAATCATTAAATCTTTATATGATAAGGCAAAAGTGCAAATTAAATGCAATAATGAGCTTTCGAGGGAATTTGATGTTACTAAAGGAATCTTACAAGGCGCTCTTCTCTTCATTCTTTATATCTCAGGTTTCGAAACCTTTTTTAGACAAAACAACGTCTCCGGTTCAAATATTGATGGATATACTGATATCCTGATGCTCTTATATGCGGATGACACTGCGATTCTGGTGGATTCCCATATTAAATTACAGAGAGCGCTCAGAGTACTCGCTGAATACTGTGAGATAAATGGTTTGTCTGTAAACGTGTCCAAAACAAAAGTTATGACCTTTAAAAAATCTGGTAGATCTAAGCACATGCGACAAAAATTTAGAATGTACAATGGAAGTGAACTAGAATTGGTCAAATCGTATGTTTATTTGGGCGTTCCACTTTCGAGAAACGCCCTTGGAAACTTGGCCGCTCGCCACTCTATTGCAAAAGCTAAAATGGCGACTGGCGCTGCTTTACAAGGGCTCTCAAGTTTTGGGGTCAACTCCTGGAGTACTTTTGCTACTCTCTACAACGCTTTGGTCTCCTCAACTCAGCTTTATGCTGTACCATCCTGGGGTACCATATGGAAGATCTTGAGAAAGCTCAACTATACTGCTTCAAGAAAGTATTAAAACTTCTGAGATGTACTCCAGGTTGGGCCCTCAGACTTGAAACCAATATCACTCAGGTGAAATTCAGCATCATGAAATTGTCATGAGACTGTTTTCTGAAAATCCTCAAACATGAAAAACTCTCTCTTCCCAAACTCTATATTGAGAGACTGATGGCTCTGTGCAAAATCGCTGACTGCGATGTCTCCCTTAACTGGGCCTTCCAGATTAAGAAGCTACTTAGGTTAACTAACCGGTTGGATCTCTGGGAAAATCCTAGTATTACAGATTTTGAATCGAAAACCGTAGAAATCTTCAATACCTATGAAACTCTGCTCAAAAATGAAGATTTGTCTAAATTGGTTTCCTCCACTTCCTGCCAGCATTTACCCACCGTCTCCTACAACTCCTTGCCCTGGAATGCTACCTACCTACTTGAGAATCATACAATCCACACAAAACGTATTCTAGCCCAACTAAGACTAGCTAATAATTATAACTGTAATTTTTATACTCAAAAAGCCAGAGTTACTTTCAACGCATGTAAGACCTGTACCTATTGCGATCTCCTTGAAAAAGATACCATTGAACACTTTTGTCTTAACTGTCCTACAACAGTGAACCTACGAGAATGATTGTACAAAAAATGCCCACGTTTTATAAATCGCTCGCTAAGCTCCATTCTATTCCTCGGCAATTTTCTAGATAATAAAAACATCCGTATTTTCTTCCGAAAATGTATTAACACGATCTATAGATCTCAAAAATGTTTCTATGCGCTCTACTAGATCTGATATCAGCTTCTACTTTTAAATATACTCTGTTCTCACCTCAACTGTTTGCTCATGTCTATAATATTTATCTCTATACTATGTATGCAGCTCTGGACTTACTATGCTCGTTTTACAAATTTTTTTTTACGATTTAAAACAGCCTAAAACATTTGTGTATATTTCTTTCCCCCTGCTATGGGGCTATGCATCCTTAAAGCAGAATAAAAAAAAATATATATATATGGAACATTCCATAGTCTATGTCCACATACGAACCCTCAAATTGTTTTCTGTTACTATCGATACTTTTCGAGATAACCGATATGGAACAAAAAAATTTTAAAAATCATAAGATACGAGGGGCATACGTAATTTGAAAACCAACTAGACAGGATGGGAGTCTGAGGCTCTAGGGGTCAAGCCGATAAATTCCCGATCTCTTTTTTGCTGTGTTTTACGGTTTTCAGGATAGAGCCTTATAACCAATGAAAATTATTAATAATTATTATTATTATTTCATTTCCATTCTCTTTCCAGATCAAAGTTAAATACAGGGGATCCTAAGAATGGGAAAATGTCGAGAAAATATCACATTCGAATTTCTCTGTAAGATAATGGATTAATTAACTAATTAATTATGCGAGTGAACGAAAACAGTCATGAAACATAAAATGTGTATTTTTATGTGGGGAACAACTTTTCTTGTCACTTTTTGTCGTATCTCTTCGTTCTTCCGATGAAGCCATATAAATAATTCAATTTGTTAATAACAATTGATGGCATCATTTTCTCGGAAACTCGTTCCTTTGGGAGTTGAAGACTAGTGAGACGTGTCGATGAAAAAAATAATGAAAAGTTCGAGTTCGACTCTCCGTGTAAGATAATTAAGTAATTAATTGACTTCCCGATTTAGGGAAGTTATTGTAATACCTCCAAAAATGAAACTTCGATTTTTCGTCATATAAATATGTCAGTTTAGAATTTTCAAATCTGCAAATATTCATTATGACACCAATAAGAGTCACCCTGATCAACCAGGGTATATTGGAGAATAAATTTAGTACGTTGTGCTGAAATACCAAATCGGGAAGTTTTACTTGTGCCCCGAATGGGGCACATACATGCTCACACCACTAGTTAATATTTGTTTCAAATTGATCAATGATTGTTGGAATATCTACAAAAATATATTTCTCTAGAAAACGTATGGTAATAAAATGTGTTCAAGTAGAGAGGCTCTTCTTCTAATCAATTTCAGGTAAATAGAAGTGCATCCCTTCGCACTTTTTGCTTTATGGCATAGCAGGTCAGGGGCTAAGACTGCCCCTTATGGACACCTCTAGGAAATAAGTTTAGTTCCGTTTTATACAAGCATTAACCGTATAAAGATCTTCCTCTTAGTACACCTTTTCTATATAAAGAATTTTTAGAAGGTATCAATTGGTTTTGTTTATTTACGTTTAACCATACCCTATATATTCTAATAGGTTATGGGCCCAGTATTCGTGACAATTTAATACGTTAATGAAAGTGTAATTTCTATTCCTTCAGAATATATCAAAGTGATAGTTAAAAGACTCTACGATTACAGTGAATAAATAGAAAGTGAAAATGGCGCCGCTAAGCCAAATGAAACGAAAAATCGATCGATTCAACGGTGAAGGTTACAGGGTTTGGAAGCAGAGAGTTAGGAATTTCTTAATTGATTTGAACATTATAAAAGTAATAGACAATGAAGAAATACCAGCACCAATTCCAAACGACTGGCTAGAAGCTGAAAGACAGGCTAAATACGTCATAACTAATCATCTCTCTGACACCCTCTTCGAATATGGTGAAGGACTCACCGCAAGAAAACTTTTCAACAAATTGGGCTTGATGTACGAGCGAAAAAGTGCTACAACTATGATGACAATGGACAAACAATTGATCACACTGAAACTGAAAAGTGGCACTGCATTAATGGACCACTTTACGATGTTCGACGACCTCATCAGACGTTATGTGAGAGCTGGCGGATCAATGTCTGAAGTGACAAAAATAACAAGATTGTTAATGTCATTATCAAAATCATACGAAGCAGTTATAACATCAATAGAAACTAGTTTGCACGAGGAATCAACATTGGAGTCAGTAAAAAGTAGACTTCTCGAGCACGACATCAAAATGTCCATAAACAATAATGATGCGAGTGCAAAGGCTCTCAGTGCACAAAGTGAAATGACGCAAAACGTCTCCCGTGAGAAAAGTGACAATTTTTGTCATACTAAAAATCACCGCAACAATGGAAATTACCGTGAAAATCGAAATTAGCGCGAAATTCGGTATCACCACACAAATCGCAATTAGCGGCCAGACCGAAATAATCAGTTCCGTAAATTCAGTGTGAACAAATCGAATGATCAATTCAAATCAAATAAAAATTATAATAAACAATGTCACCAGTATGGTAGAAAGGGACATATAATTCAAGAGTGTTATTACCATAAGAAGATGCAACAATATAAAAGAAATAAACCAAACAATGTTGCCCATTCAGCTCAGGCAGTGAATGACTTAGAGAAAGGGGAATTTGCATTTATGGCTGGGGATCAATCATTGACATATAATTATCCCACTGAAATTAGATTCTTACTCGATTCTGGCACATCACATCACCTCATCAATCGGGAGGACTTGGCGAAAGACTTCGAGCAGCTGAGCCGCCCAATAGAAATCCTAGTTGGCAAAATGGAACGTATGTCAACGCAATAAAAAGAGGCACGCTGAAGATCAGGAGCAACATCGGCGTTGAAGGCGAACTCACTGACGTCCTGTATGTACCAGAAGTCTCATACAATCTACTGTCGGTCCCAAAACTACAGGAAGCCAAATTGAAGACTACTTTCGATGAACAAGGGTTTGAAATTTCCAATTCTGGTAGAACAGTAATCACTGGTAAGCGACAATCCAACATAAACATTGTGGAATTCCTCGTCAATCCAGGTAAATCTCTTGCATGCATAGCAAAAGTAATTGATTATTATTTATGGCATCAACGTTTAGGTCATATTGGAACGGCCAAATTTGTGGAATTGAAAAATAAAGAAATGATAAGTGATATTCGTTTATTAGATAAAATTAAGCCAAATGAGGAAATATGCAAAGTCTGTATACAAGGCAAACAAACACAATTAGCCTTCAATAAAGAAAAGGACAAACGCCATGTACAAAGGACGTTATTTATAGTACACACAGATGTATGCGGTCCGGTTACTCCTCCGACGGTCAAAGAAGAAAAATACCTGGTAACTTTTATTGATGAGTTTACTCATTCGGTAGTTTCGGAGTACATTATTCGGTAGTTTATTTGTTACAAAGTAAATCACAAGTATTCTCTAAATTCAAAGATTATGTAGCGAAAAGTGAAAATCATTTCAATTTGAAACTAGTTAATATTTATTGCGATAATGGTAGAGAATATTTGTCAAATGAAATGAAAAACTATTGCATCGAAAAGGGAATTACGTATCACTTTACAGTACCGGGTAGCGACCGTTAAGCATTCTTTCAGGGGGCGTACCGGACACCCACCCATGCGGCTAGGTCCTACTTTCGACATTTTAGGCCATCATATTTCTAAACACAGGGTAAACCTCCAGAAACCCCTATGATGGAACCCACAATCCCGCCCCCCCATGCGTCGGGGTAGGTTCTCGCTCGGCCGGCCGGTCGCATTTTATGGGTACCGCCGATAAAACGTTCCTACATCGATCGGAATCCATGAGAAAATATTTTTTGAAAAATATTCTCCGGCGGCCAGGCGCGATCCTAGGACCTTTGGGGTAGTAGGCAGATACTCTACCAAAGCTCCGACTTGACTTGAAAATTGTTTATTAACATTTGTCATATATACATACTATATACAGTATTAATATCTTAAATGCTACGCTCTAGATCACCAGCCATTGGCTTTATATGTAATTTGATCAAAGTTTAACCTAATTTTTCATTATTACAAATATTTGTGATTTTTAACTTCCCGATAGGAAAGTTGTGTGTGTGTGTGTGTGTTAGTGCGTATGTGAGCAAATCTTTGGCGAATAGTTTCTCGTAAACGGCTGGACCGATTTTAATTACTTTTTTTTTAAAAAATGACGGCACGCCGATGCGGTGTTCTGAAAGGAGTTTTTTTTTAATCGGCCAGGTAGTTTTTTAGTAATTAACCCAAAACCACGATTTTAATTGTTTATAAGGCTCTATTACATGAACGGTAAGAGTTATAGGAAAAAGATCTCAATGAAAGTTGTTCCTCATGTAAAAACAAACATTTTGTATTGTATGATTTTTTTCGTAACACACAAAATTAAGACGATAGCGCTTAACTAATTCAATCTGCTCAACGATATAATATCACGCTATAACACAGACACACACTAATATCGGGAAGTTATAGGTTCGGCCCGTCGAGGGTCAGACCCACATCCCGTTTATTACAGGATGACTCGATATAAGGACAAATGACTTCTAAAAAATCTCATAAGTAATGGGTGCATGAACGGAGGGGGAGAGCGGGATATACAGACAGGTGAGATAAACAGGTTGGTCAGCGAGACCAATTTGATTCCTTGTCAATATTGATGTTTTGGAGCTGAGGACTAGGATGGGATTGTAGCGTGAGTTTAAATGTCTCGTTGATTTCATCAATAAATTTACCTATGGTTGCCATGCCCAACGTATTGTGCACTTCCAAAATCGTGGTTCTTCTTCTAAAATTGCCTATTATTCGCAAAAGTTGATTTTGGATAACTTGAAGATGATTCAAGTGGATTTTCGCTGCATTGTGCCAGGCGGGAAAATCATAAGTGATAATAGGTCTGATTAACCCTTTGTATAAAGTGAGTTTTAGGGATTCGCTAAGTGCAGGAGATTAGCGGGAGATTATATTACTAGAATTATTTTTGTTTTCAACTTAATTTCGTCTATGTGTTTTTTACACAGGAGTTTGGAATCAATATGTAAACCAAAGTATTTAACAGAATTCGCTGGGGTGGCGATAGATACAGCGATAGATACATTTCTAGGAATTCTGCTAAAAACAGCAGCAATGTACAGGTTAAATAATACGGGCGAGAGGATAGACCCTTGTGGGACCCCGCGACTATCTCGATTTTATCCGAAAGCGTAGTTTCGACTCCAACTCGAAGATATCTATTTGAAAGATATGATAGTAAAGTTTTACAGAAATATTTAGGTACATTTAAGCTGTCGAGTTTATATATAAGGCCTGTGGGCTAAACAGAATTAAAGGCGTTCTCGCTGTCCAGGAGAAGAAGAACGGTATCTTCTTTCCGGTCTTTCGCGGATTTTATATCATTCGTATTCTAACCAGCCGGTGGCAGGTCGAGTGCTCTGATCAAAATCCAAATTGATTCGTAGGCATTAGTTGTAACTCTTCTATGGGTTTTTTCAGACGAGCTAAAATTATTCGCTCAAAAAGTTTAACCAGTACCGGTAGGACGCTAATAGGCCTGTAGCTCACCAGATGTGAAGAGGCTTACCAGGCTTGAGAATCGGTATGACCACCGCTCCTTTCCAGAGTTCGGGGAAATATTGTTTGGGAAGGCGTGCATCATATATCTTTGATAGTAAACTTATTGCTTTAATCGGCAGGTTTTTTAGTGCTATGTGGGGAATATTATCCACACCCGGGGCTGATTTGCCGGAGGTCTACCGTCGGCTCGAATGCGCTCTTCAATACATGATAAATTCTATACCTAACATCAGAAAATTGTGAAATAAAATTTAATGATGATAGTTATTTTGGGCGCAAGGCCTTAAGAACTTGTCTGGCGAGTGTGTATTTGCAGACCGAGGTAAAGCCGAGGTATGTAAACACACGAGCCAGAAAAGTTTTTACGGCTGTGTAACGACTGAATTTTTCTTCATACTGGCGTAAACCCGCGCGGAAAACAATATATGTGGAAATATATAATACATATATAAAGATCATATAATATATATCTAGGTCAAAAATTCCATAAATGATATCTATGTGATATACATGAGATTATCGATCGTGAAGTATAATCAGAATATAGTGATGTGACTATATGATGTGGAATATATGTAAGTTCTTTTTTTCCGTTTAATCATCTTATATCTGAAAATACGATACAAATATATTTGATCAAATATATCTTCAATATATGTGGAATTTTTGAAGTGAAACTTCTTATGGGAGGGTTTTGAAATCTCGATCGGCAACCTTTTTGGTGACGCTCGCTCTAACGTAGTAAGTAAGAGTGAGAGGCCTCCGGGAATCGAGCGAGAGTGAGACGGACTACCTTACGTCTCGTCTATCGGGCGAGAGTGAGAGGCCTTCGTGTATCGTGCGAGAATGAGACGGAAGACTTTCTGTCTTTCATGTCATTCTCTGCGTTCAGACGGCGTCGCGATCGTGGAAAACAGCTGTTGGTTTCTAACACAGTGATCATAAGCAACGTATTTTGTTTCTGTGCGTGTCTTCATTACTTAAATCGAGAGTTTTGTGCAAATATGCCGAAGTCGGGTGCAGAAAGGACAAAAACGTGGCGGGAGAAAAAACGGGCGAGTGAAGGAATTGATCAGAATAGAAAACGGAAAAAAAGTAGAACTGAAATTGAACGAGATAGCAGGGAACGGAGGCAAACACGTGCTAACCTCTTACGTGACAGTGTGGACGATAGTGTAAATAATCCAGAGAATGAAATATTAGCAACGACTTCGACTCATCCTCCTCCTGATTGTGATGTACATAGTGGTGATCGATTACAATATTCAGACTTTAATGAGTTTAAAACTGCACATAAGAACTTTCACCGTGATTTTATAAATAATCCATTCGGTTTTACGTGTTGTGTATGTGATAGATTATGGTTTAAAAATGACTTGAAGACTCTATCCGTTGAAAATGAAATTCGTATTCAACAAAAATTTCCAGAATTCAGAAGTAATAATGAGCTGGCATGCACCAGCTGTCGCCAGGCTTTGAGGTGAGACAAAATTCCAACATTATCGAGATTGAATGGCTTTGTATATCCCCCATCCCTGCACATCTTCCGAAGTTAGATTTAGTGTCCGAGAGACTCATTTCTCCTAGAATTCCATTTATGCAAATTCGCAGATTGCGTCATGTGCATGGACAATTTGGAATTTTGGGGCAGGTGATCAATGTTCCAGTGGATGTCAATACAATGGTCAATCACTTGCCCAGGAACATTGACGACGATCACTGTGTTTACGTTCATGTCAAGAGAAAATAAAATCATCGATCAAGCTACTTGACAAGTTTAATAAATAAGAGAAATATTAAAATATGGCTAAGATGCTTAGTACTGAGCCCATTGTATCAGCTGTACGACATCAAAGTTGATGAATCTTTCTTTAATGAGGATTGTGTCGTTCATCAGATACCTATAGATGAACTGAGTGAAGACATCCCCATGGAGGAGAGCCTGTTCGCTCAGCAACACACATTACTCTGGAATGACGATAAATATTTGAGGATTGCTCCTGGAGAAATGAATGTCCCTCACAGTCTATTATTTGATGAGCATGCAGAAGAGTTATCTTTCCCTACTATCTATCTCGGACAATTCCGGCGCTTTAGTGAAGATCTCAATGTGACTCCATTCATGATGGCTACCAGTGAGCTAAGGAGATCTGATCGACGTGAGGTTACACCTCATCATTTACTCTATATGGCAATGAAAATTATGAGGTTTAGAGTCCGTGACAGTCTATCCATTGCTTTTAAACACGTACGTAAAGACACAAAAATTACACGTGAACAAATTCAATCAGAGGAGTATATAAATCATTGTATAGAAAGCAACTTGGCTTTTCTACGTTGTATCCCTAACTCGACTTGGTATTGGGCTGAAAGAAAGAGAGACTTATTCGCAATGATCAGACAACTCGGAAAACCCACGTTATTCCTAACTATGAGTGCCAATGAAGTTGGTTGGCCCTCATTATTACAATTATTATATAAATTGAAGAATAATGGAGCAGAAATTACAGAACAAGATGTTCAGAAACTCCATTATATTGAAAAGAGCACACTCATCAATGAAGATGCTGTAACATGTGCCATCTATTTTAATAAGCTCATCAATGTTATAATGAACACACTTCAGTCCAAAAAGTCTTCTCCCTTCGGGAAATATCGTGTTGTCCATTTTTTTTATAGAATTGAATTCCAGCATCGTGGGAGCCCCCATGCACACATTCTGCTATGGCTTGAGAATGCTCCAGTGGATCCACTAGGTGCTGACCGACTAAAAGCTATTGAACTAGTTGATACATTGATATCAGTGGCCACTTCAGAATCGTCGGGGAACATCAAACTACAGACACATAAGCACACGTTCACATGTTACAAAAAAATAGCTGCGAACGCTCATCAAAAATGCAGATTTGAAGCTCCATTCATGCCATGCAGATCCACAACTATACTGACACCAATGCAGAAAGAAGAACCAGGATTCCACACGTATAAACAACATTACAACACGATAAGAACAAACTTAGAGAACAATGACTATGCTGATATTGATAGTTTCTATCAGGGAAATGGAAAACTATCAGATGATTACTACATGAATGTGCTTCGAGCTGGCATCAATCGTCCCAGAGTATTTCTTAAACGTCAACCCATGGAAAAGTGGCATAATCCATTCAACCCATTCATTTTCAATATTTTGAAATCAAACATGGATGTGCAATTTATCACCGAAGAATACTCATGTGCTGCATACGTAGTGGAATACGTCAATAAAACGAACCGTGGAATTAGCAATCTCCAACGTAACATCACTGAAATAATGGATGAACATCCAGAGTTCGATATTGTCGAAATTACTAGGAAAATGAGCGTTGACATGCTAAATACTGTCGAAATTACCAGTCAGGAAGCTGCATGGTACCTTCTGCGTGAACCGATGTCAAAGTCTTCTTCAGTTGTTACCTATATTTCAACAATATGGCCGATCGAAAGACAAAGAATTCGAAAAACTCAGAAAGAACTCAATGAAATGGATGCTGATGATGATGCAACAAACATATGGAAAGAAAATTGGTTTGACAAGTACGAAAAGAGACTGGAAGAGCTAGAAGATGTCAATTTGGCCCAGTTGGTTGCTCATTACACACTGAATAATCAGGGGAATTGGACACGAAGGAAAGAACCTCGGATTATTCGGTACAGAAACTACGACATGGCTGATGATTTCAATGAATACAAACGGGAAATGGTGACTTTGTGTATTCCATTCCGAGACGAAGAAAATGAAATTCTTGCAGAAACTAAATGCATACAAATTTACGACGACAACGAAATATTGATTTTGGAGCGACATAAAGAATTCTCATCGAATTTAGATATCCAGAAAACCATCGAGATATACCGAGAGTTGTGTCGTGAAGATGAATTAAATCAAGATGATGATGCTGAAGGAGACAACGTAGGTCGCCTTTTTCCTGAAGCAAATCCTTTTCAAGAATTGTATAACGCTGACCACATAATGAACGACGATCTGCGGTTAGCAACACTTAACAAACTGGGTGCTATCGCAAAGAAGAGGGATAATTTAATGTCTAATGAACAATTTTATGAACTAATGAGAATGGCCAATCAGAGGCAGAAAGCACTCCTGATGCATGTGATTGCTAATCTCCTCTCATCAAACCGATCACCACTCCAAGTTTTCTTCACTGGGCCAGCAGGATGTGGGAAGACATTCCTCATTAGACTCCTCATGGAAATTTACAACCGCTCTACAGATAATGATGGTTTTTGCAATGCTTACATCGCATGTGCATTAACAGGAAAGGCTGCAATAGCAATTGATGGTACGACAATCCACACTGCATTGAAAATATCCCTTTTCAAACTATTACCATTATCAATTGAAGTGGCTCAACAGTACAGAATGCTCTTCAAATACGTCCAAGTTATACTCATCGATGAGGTCAGTATGGTAGGAGCGGAATTGCTGTCTCAAATTGACGCACGGTTAAAATGAATAACAGGAAATTTCCAAGATAATTTTGGAGGAATGGATATCATTTTCATAGGTGATTTGCGTCAGTTACCTCCAGTGCGTGCTACACCCATCTATCAAGCAACAAAACGACGCATAGCAGCACCAACACTTTGGCGTGACTTGAAGTTCTATGAATTGCATAAAGTCATGAGACAAGTGAATGCTGATTTCGCCTCTTTATTAACTAAAATTGGAAATGGCGAAGAATTGGATCAAGAACAGATACACCTAATCGAATCTCGTTTTTATACAAGAGAGGAAGCAGATCGTCTTTGTCCACATGGAATTCGCCTATATTTGACAAATAATGCTGTAAACGAATACAATTTGACAATTCTTAATTCTGCAGAGAATAAAACAGCCTCAATGGCTACTGATGTATTCACCGGCTGCCATAATGCTGAGCAACAATCATTTGTACGACAAAATTGCATAGAAAAACGGTAATAGACACTGGAGGTCTGCCCTACGAGATAATACTGGTGTTAGATAAATGGTATATAATAACAACCAATCTGGATGTCTCGGATGGTAAACTAGTTCATATCGAAACTGATGAGGCAGGGGCAGTAACTCGTGTGTGGCTGGAATTTCCAGATTCACCGAAGACGGGGCAGAAGATCCGGAGAAAAGCTGCTGCGTTCATCCAAGCAAACAACATCAGCCACACGGCAGTTCCCATTGCACGAAGAACTTCTACGATATATATGAACAATAATAAAACGATTTTCGTCAAAAGAAATCATCTGCCATTGGTATCAGCGTGTGCTATTACTATCCATAAGTCTCAAGGTGGTACGTTTAATCAAATCGTCTATGAATACGAAAAGACACATTCACAACAACTCCTTTACGTAGCCTTGTCCCGTGTCACAAGTATACAGGGATTGTACATCGTTGCGAAGGATGGAAAGAACAAATTTTATCATGGACGGAAAAAAGCTCAATCAATGGACAAGCTACAATCAGAATTTAGAAGATTATCAACAAATCCATTGATAACTTTGACTGACATTCTCCGAGAGTTCATCAGCAGACCAGGCTTATCAATAACAACCCTCAATTGCCAAAGCTTAGGAGGTCTAATATATTGATACTTTCAGAGACGTGGAAGGAAAACGATCAAGAAATTGATGTTCCCAATTTTAATTGTGTCGTACAGTACAAAAGACATAATGTGAGAGCAGGGGGTGTCGCAATACTTTGCAATACTGCTCATGGAACGAACATCATGACACCCAATATGGACCTGAACTTGAAACAACTAGAATCGCTTTCAATTGGGTTGCCATCTGTTGGAGAAATGTGTGCAGCTGAATGTCGCACAGAAAGCGGACAGCGGATTATGCTTATAGCACTCTATATTTCACCAAATCAGAAGATGGCGAAAATAATAGAGTTTATTCTATTCACCTTCACTTGCTGCCGTATACTCCAGTGGGGGCTGCAGAAGTTGGAGTAGAGCTGGACAAAATACCTATGATTCTAGGTGGAGATTTTAATGTTAATTTTGCTTCAGAGGATTCCAAGCCATTAATTCAGTTCTTGCAACAGAAATTGTCATTGGAAATGAACAATTCACCAATTGAATCGACTACACGCCATGGTACCACGATCGATGCAATTTTCTCACGTTATATCGAAAATTTGGAGTCAAGAGTCTTCATTACCTATTTTAGTTACTACAAACCTATCATTTCGTTCATGAAGAGTCTACCAGAGAATGAAGGTGAAGCTGATTGAGATTTAATTCATCATATTCATACTAATATTATTGTATCTTGAAAAACGTATAATTATTATGATGAATAAATTAATATTTACTATCAAGAAGTGTTTGACACGTGATTAAAATGATTCCTCTCCCTCTAAACATAGAAAATTAAATAATCCTTGCCGATCCAATCATTCAGTTTCACTTCTATCGCGTGTCTACATGACACACCATTGTTTTTTTGTGTATATACCATATATATTTTGTCATATTAAAAACATATATAGAATTATTTGTGTGACATCTATATTTCAATTTACGGACGTTGATTCAATATACATAATCGGAAGTATGTTCATATATGAAAAATGTATGTGATTTATATATAAAATTATTTTTTCATTTAAACAACATATATGACATTCTAGTCATATGCATCTGAATAATAATAAATTTATGTATACTGGAAATATATGTACCTAACAATCACTAAACCGTCAATTCAGACGTATCACAAAAATAATTGAATTGACTGACTCAGACACTGAGGAGGCACATAAAAAAACCCCCATTAGTGAGCCGATTTGAATATCTGGAGCAATTTCAAAATTTGTGTATTCCCATATCAGAACAAATCAACATGAACATTAATGGGAAATACGAAATTGTCCAATACGTGAGAAGAATTCATAACAAGGAAACAGGAAAGGCAAAGACAGTGCTACCGATGAAGCATATTTTTATTAATTCGTTCACACATATATAAATAGTTTCTTTCTTATCACAGACATCAATTCCGTGATTCGAATGTATTTGGAAGAGCACAAATAATATGAATATCTTGTTCTGATAAGTATAAGAATCTGACGTTTTCCTCAATTTCATCTACGTTTATAGCAGCCAAGTCATTATCGAGATCCTTCACAAATGTCAGATGCGATAATTGACGATTGTTGGAAAATGGTGAATTCGTTTTATGATAATACTGTCCGAATGCAAAACATTCACGGGAAATCACGGAATCAACGGATGACAAACTGATTTATTTTTAAAATGTCCTGGTTATTCAACAATGCAATATAATTTTTTCGCTTCTGTTCTGAATGAATTGTCTCGCGATTTATTAGTATTCTCAAACAAAGTTCGATTGTCGAAAAACTTTCCATGAAAATGCCCAATCGTCTCAAGGCTAGATAATAAGGGTGACAGAGAATCTCGATTCTTGTTACTTTACCCAGAATACCAACATTCTTAATCTGCATGGAAGTTTCCGGAAGGATTTTGAGGGTCAATATTTTTGACCCATAATTCCTTTCCGGGTGACTAAATGAGTCTTTACACAATTTTTTGAGTTTCATTATGACAACTTGATTTCCAAAAGAATCACAGATTGGTAACTGAACGCCATTGGAACTATGAATGTTCTTTGTCATATTGTAATTAAATGATTCATATGGGAATGCGCTATGTGTCCACAGCGGTCCCCAATTCAAAACACTTTCCGACAAATGAGTGAGTAAGTGTACATTAAAAGAGACATGACGAATACCGTAAAGTTCTTGAACACCTTTTACAAAATTGTATAAACACTGACGTGCGTATTCTACCTCAGATTGCATAGTGGACGTTTTTAATAATATAGAAATCTCGTCAACTCATAATGCCTAGTAGACAACATAATTTCGTGAAGTAATCGCTCAGAGGACCGGTGAACTGTAAAATGGCAACCAAATACTCCACTCATGTGCTTTCCAAACTTTTCGTTCAATCATCCTTCTAGTTGATCTTCAAATTTCCAGCGTTGGAGTGAGGGATACGACTCTGTTATTTATCGAAAATTCATGTTGCTTCAGAGAGAATGGCTCATGACTGTATGCTAAGTCTAGCCACAATTTACAACATTGTTTTGCGACACCTAACGTCGCTAAGTGCATCCAATCAGCGACAAGGCCGTCAATGACATTGAAATCCGGTACATCGCTGAGCAACCTTTTATTCCCTTTTCTTGATTCATAGTGTGAGATAATGTCTCCTCATGAGTTCGTAAGCCTTCTCCAAATGGATTTCCACTGCCGTCAATTGGACACCCTGACACTAGCGTTGTCTGATGTGGGTACTTGAACTCCTGGATGTACGCAGAGCCCACAGCCGAATCGTCTATTAGATTGATGCGAATTTCTTACCACTGGTCTAGCTACTGAATCACAAATTCCTGCGACAACTTGACATTTTCTATGATAGCGCTTTCTCTGATATATCTAATCTAGACCATAAACATATAAATCTTGCAGTTCAGTTACGAATGGCTTTACCATTTCATTAATATTTCTCGGTTTTCCTGGCCCAAACCATAGACTACATATGATCATATTTCTTCCTCGTTCAGTAGGAGGTAATTCGTTAATAGTGCATAGGATAGGATAAACAGATTTTGGCAAACTTTTGAACATAGGTGGCCCATCGATATTAAAATTCACCGTCATGAAATCATCAGATACATTTTTTAAATATATTTTACCATCAAAAATATTCTCTAACGCATATCCATTCTTTTTTTGTCGATTTGTGGAAGTTATCAATATCTCATGATTTGATTGGAGAAGGTACCGAATTTGATCCTTGAGATCCTATTTTAAAAAGGAGAATAAAAATATCGATATTATATCTCGAAAATATCGATATGCGTGAAACCGAAAACACCCAGCGCCTCTCAGTCGTAGTGGCAAAACTTCGCATTCATATTGCATCCACCCGCCAATTCCGCCGTTTGTGCACGAGGTATAATGGTGTAAACGGCGGGTATCGCAACGATTTTTTTTAAACAAAAGTGCATCCAGTGTTGAAAATGCCAGATTCAACGATCAAGTACACATCGTGTCGAGCTGTTGACCATTTTAATAATGGGACCACTCTGATGTGAGTATTTTTTTGAATAGTCCAGATTTATCGTGTAGAAAACTCTCTAACCTCTCGGTGTCACCTATGTTCGAGAAGTATACTTATTTTCATGTTTTTTTTCGATTTCAAAAAAAATCTAACCTGTGAGCGTCACGTGTGTTCTAAATTTTGAAAAATGTAGTTCTTGGCTACATCGACTCAATTGAGGGCCTCAAAGCATTGTCGAAGTCACCTTCTAAATAGATCTTCAAATGTGTCGTTAATGATAACGACGGTCGAAGGGTTAGAAATCTTGTTTGGGGCGACGATGCCCTAAAATTCAACAAGAAACTCTCGATGTATCAGGTAAGGGAAGAAAGCGCAAGTCTAAGTTGTCATTGTTGGGACGAACGATTTAGTTTCCACAAAAAGTATCTTTTTCTATCATACAAATTTACTGCCATGATAACATACAGGATATTGCTATTTTTCCATTTCATTGGCTAAAAAAATAATAGAATCCATGTCAGACAAGACGTATAATTTTATCAGATAAGAATAATAATTCTATGTAGCATTTCTTCGACGATAAAAAATGCCATTTTACTTTCATGAATGAAAAATAAAAATATAATTGTTTTAATTCAGAAATAGTCTCTTTACTTGACAAAAATTTTCATATGTTTATTACAACCATTTTCATTTTTGAAGAGGTTTATTTTTTCCTCGACAAAATTGACATTCTTTCCTTTTTTTTCTTTCAATGTCAATTCTTTGATAACCGGTCGGGATATTACCATCCAAAAGTTACGCAAAAATGTTACGGTAATTGATATTACCCATACAAAATATTACGGTGAATACTATTACCCATCCAAAATATTACGAACAATATTATTACTATCCCCAAAATTAAGAATAATTTTTGAATTCTCAGATATTTGGAAATTTCTACAAATTTCAAAAAATCTTAAAATTTCAAAAAATTTCGAACTTTTAGGAAATACGGAAAACATCAAAAACTTTATGAATTTAGTAAATTTCGAGAATTTTGAGAATCTTCAAAACCAACGGTCAGTAACAGAAAATTTAATCTTAACAATTTTAGGAAATTCAGAAAAAACATTTGAAAATTTTTAGAAAATATTGAAAATTTTTCAAGTGTCAAAATATTGAAAAATCTAAAAATTCCGAAAGTTGAAACAATCTCACGAGTTCAAGAAGTTTCAAATACTTCAAATATAAAAAGGTATTTTTATCAGACAGAAAACATCTTCATTCTTTTGTTGTTCGAGGAACGTTTTTGGCATGCTAAAAAATGACATTTTTACAATGGCAAGAATTCATACTTTTTCAAAGGAAAACCCTGTCAGTTCTTCGATACCAAAATTGCAATTTCTCAACTAACCATAATTTTTTTTTGTTTACAGATTATTAACATCACAGGTGGAATTATTAAAATGGCTAATGCAACTTGGCGCAAATCGGGAGACTCAGTCAGCAACATGGAGTTCCAGTACGGGAATGCCAGCATACTCGAAGTACTCGGAACTTTCAATATCACGAATGGAGCGGCTAATAAGAGAGAAAAGGCGATCAACTATCAAAGTATTGGCATGGAAGATGTCGGGTCAGCTCGAGGGCCAATCATGGTGTCGGGGTGGCTGAAGGAGACTTTCAGAAGCATCGTTACTGCATCAGGCTCGAGTTATAGCGCTGAAATGATTTGTACTGACATACATCGGATGAGTGTCCAGGTGTTCACACCTAAACCCGAGTTTGAAGAAGAGAAGAAGATTTCTGTAGAGGTGGAACGTCGCGGCGACGCTTTCATCCTCAACACTCCTTTCATCGATCATATTTCCATCATCACTGGCGCTCCCCAGATGAGTGAAGATGATATGGAAGAGGCTGTGGAGTCACCCTCTATCTTTGGGAAAAGAGGACCACCTGATGCTGCAGAAGAGGCCGACTCCACGGTTTTTACACGTTTTTGTTGAATACAATACTATTCGCTTGCCTTCTCCGTTAAGGATGTTCCACTTATATTGACGAAGACATAAGAATCGCTTGAAATTTTGACATAATGTCTTTGAAGCAATAACAAATGCCTTTATAAAATTTGAGACTGATTCACCACATCGTTTTCCGGTTATTAGTTATTGAAGTTTCCATTAAGACGGCCTCTTATGGGAAAAATAAAAATTTCTGTAAAAAAAAAGTCCAAAATATTAAATTTTGTTGAAATTTTGAAAATACACTATTGAAGCAAATATAAAACGATGGTAAAACTTTCATGATGATTGACTAAATTTTTTTTCCATTAATTTGTTTGAGCTATATAATATTTATTCACAAAATCCAATACAATATAATACTTTTATATGGCCATTACTTCAACCAATCATTGTTGCATTGAAATATCAATTGAAAATTATAGAAGGGTCATGAACTTTTGTTTTGACTGTACGTGTTGAACATCATTAATTTAATCATTTTTTCCTCTTCTGTAGGAATTTTATATCTTTGTAATATTGAGTATGCATAGAATCAATTCATGTAATTCATGTAAAATTTACAGTTGACTGTATTTGTGATATTCGTGGTACTTTCATGTATAGATTTCTCGACTGAGAGAGTGATGTCATTAATATTAATATAGGTTTAGTTCTTTGACTGCAAACTGCAAATTTTTGTCACCTCATTCGATTCAATTTAGAGATTATTTCGGGATTGTTAATTGTGGCCATGCAAAATCTATATAATAATATAGCAAAATCTATCTAGATAATACTTCACTATCGAAAACTATTGCAGTTCCATGTGTGATTCCGCATTTTCTCTCAACATAGTTCGTACTCTACAAATAGATTAATGATAATATAATATTTTGTGAACTGCACTTTTCTCCCCTGTCCTAGAATGATTTTCCGAAAAAATTGAAAGTGTAATATGTGAATTACGATCAATAAAATTATCGAGTGAATAAATACATGACCATTTGGAGTTTCTGTTTCAATTATGTTGGTTTCAATTAAGGAGCTGGTAGATGGAAAAAACTATGGAACAGCGGGAACACTTTGCTCTCTGGATTTTCCATGAATATTGGGTTGGAAAATACGAAACATACCTTAAAAAAAGCGTAACTTTCTTGGAATCATGCGGATGTAGAATGAGGGTAATGCATAAACGTTAAAACTTTATTCTCTGATTTTTTCAAATTTGGAGATTTATGCGCACAGGGCTCCGCCAGTCGGTAGCGGGTTCAACTCAAGTTGTCAAATGTTTATATTTATTTATTTATTCGATAATGTATACCCTCTCGGGTCTTTACATTTTGCTCCCTTCCCCTTTCCCCAAAAAAACAATATAAAGTTTTCTTAGCTTACTCTAGTAGTACATTCAACTTATACTCTCATTAAGTGTCACATTCCCAGTCCTCCACCCCTTCATTCCACTCTCATACTTAACACAGCACTCCTCTCTCTCTCTCTCTCTCCATCCCATATCCAAAGGATTTGCTATAAGAGCCTCACTACAATGTCCATTTACTCGATACACACAACATATTGGAAAAGCCTCACTCATTCTTCCATTCTACTCCCATTCCTCCATACATTCATTCATTCCTCTCGCATACCTGACACAGTCCACCTCACTTTCTCTCTCTCTCCCATATCCAAAAGTTTGCTATAAGAGCCTCACTACAATATCCATTTATTCCATACACATAACATATCGGCAATACCTCACTCGTTCGTGTTTTTTGTTGAGAACCAGTATCCCAAGTATTTAAAAGCGTTCACCACTTCTACCTCTCTCCCATAAATTTCCCACCTCTCCTCTTTCCTCCTCCTCCCCCCAGCTCTAAACACCATCACCTTCGTCTTAGCAACATTAATCTCCAACTTGGTCCTCTCAAAATATCTCGCCGCTGTTCCCAACATTTTCTGGATGCCTCCTGCATCTCCCGCCACTACCGCAATGTCGTCCGTGTACTTTAAGCACCAGACCTTCTCTCTTCCTATCACCACCCCCCCTTCCTGACCCGACTCCCACCCCCCGTCTATGTCATCAATGAATAGGTTAAAAAGTATCGGGCTCAGCGGACAACCCTGTCTCACCCCCCTTCCGGTAGCAAATCTCTCTGAAATCCCCTCCCCTGTGATAATCTCGTTCTCCGTTTCCCTATATATCCCCCTTATCATCCTGTAGAAACGCCCACTTATCCCCACCCCCCACAACTTTTTCAGCAGCACATCTCTGTCCACCGTGTCAAACGCGGCCCTCAGGTCAATGAACGCTACATAGACCTTCCCCCCCCCCTTCGTTTTAATCTGATTCCCCACAATTGAGTTAAGCGCGAAGATCTGCTCTCTAGTCCCTCTTTTTCTCCGGAACCCACCCTGACTCTCCCTAAATTTGTTCTCTTTCTCCAGGTACTGGCTCAGCCTGTTCGCTAAGATCCCCGCCAATAGTTTATAGCCCAGATTTAATAGCGAAATCCCCCTGTAGTTCGTTACATCCCTCTCATCCCCCCCCCCCCTTTATGAATAGGAAAAACCCGAGCCACAGTCCACCCCCTCCTGATTGTCCCATTTTTCCATCCTTCCTGTATCACTTCCCACAACTCCTTCTTCCAGTTGTCCGGTAGGTTCTTGAGGAATTCCCCTGTGACCCCATCCTCTCCGGCAGCCTTCCCTTTCTTTAATCCTTTCAGCGCCCCGCAGAGCTCCTCATAAGATATGTCCCCATCTAGGCAGTCTATTTCCTCCTCCCCCTCCCTCTCCCACTGCCTTTCTACCACTCTCTGCTCTCCTGTTCCCCCCAGCAACTGCCCCATATGTTCCACCCACTCCTCCTTCTTTATATTCTCCCCCTTCCGCCCCTTCTTCTGCCTACACCCATTCACCGCTTTCCATGTCCCTACTCTTCCTTACCCTTTCCTTCCTCTCCCACGCTAATTCTGTCAGCCTTTCCTTTCTCATCTTTCTCATTATTGCCCTCTCTGTTTGATATTCCTCCTTTTTCCTCCCTCCTCCCCCTTTCAAAAACCTCTTCAGCGCTTCGTAGACTAGAGCCCTTTGGATTTTGAAGTCCTCTCCTAGCCAGGCTTCATCCCCCTTTTTCTTCCTCCCCCCCACTTCCCTAACCATGCCTACTTCTGCCGCCGTTTCTGCAATCGCCGCCTTCAGGGCCTCCCAGCGTTCATCCGCACTCCGGCCCCCCTTTGCCGCTATTTCTATTTTCTCCATTGCTTGTTGGTAGGCTTCACTCCCCTCCTGTGACCATACTAGCCTGGTCTCCCTCATCTCTCTCATCCCCTTTTGCACGTTTCTCGCCCCATTTCCCTCTTCCGCTATCTGCCTTTCACCCCCTGATCCCACTAAATTGAAACTCACCCCTAAGTGGGCACAATCGATCGTGGGCCATATCCTCACCTCCTCCAATGCGCTCATTTCCCATTCATGCATGACTAGATCTAGCACCGACTCATTCACCTCCGTCTGACTCCCTACGAACGTGATGGCCCCCTCCCAATCCCCTTTGACTGCCCCATTGGCTACGTACAGGCCCTCCTCCTCACAGAATTCAATCAGTCTTTTCCCCTCTCTCTTCACCTTGCCTTCATCAAAATCCCTGGACCGTCGTTTATATTTCTCTTCACCGTCGCCCGCTTGTAGCACTCCTATTCTACAATTGAAATCCCCCACCACCACAATCTGTTCTCCCTTCTCCCTTCCGTCTTGTATTTTCTCCGATATTTCTACTATTATTTATCTATCCCCACATTATTATATCCCGCTATTATTCTTCCCCTCTCCTCCCGCCCCTACAGCCTAATCCCCGAGATCACTGCTCCATTACTCCACGTCTCCACTCTTACCCCTTTCATACATTTCCTCACCCCTACCAAAATTCCCCCCATCCCCCTCCTCTTCTTACATCTCTTCACCGCCTCTTGCATTACCCAACTAAAATTACTTGTCACACTCTCAATCCTGTCCCTCAGGGCTCCCTGCTGCTTCTTTATCACGTGAGTTTCTAATAATATTATCACATCAAAGTCCTTCAGGTTCCCCCATATACGTTTAAACTTCTCTCCCCTCAACCCCTGGACGTTCCAGCAGGTAGCCCTGATGCCAGGATATCCCCCCCCCCCCCCCCCCCCCCCCCCTGACTTAGTTTAAATCACTCTCTTCTGTCTCACCCATTCTTCCATTCTCTCCTCCATCACCTAGCTGCTCCCTGTTTTGTTCCTTGTCACTCGTTAGTTTCTCCTCTTCCTTCAGTTCTGCTCCCTCCTCGTCCCATCGATAGCTGTGTCCTTGCACCCATACACCCTGCTGCCAATCCTGCACCTGCGCCCTCAATCCGCTTCTCAACGCTCTGCCTGCTATCGTCCCCATGTGCTTCACCACTTCCAGCTGCCTCATGGTAAAGTCCTCCCTGACTCTCAGTCCCTCCTTCCTCAGTGCTACTTGCCTCCTTCCTTCTAGCAGCAACCTTTTTTGGATGTGAGTTGCTAACTTGAATAGCACTTCCCCTCCTTTCAGCCTCGTTACCTTCACGACCTTTAGTGCCAGCCCTGTACTCCTTCTCACCCTAGTCTCCAGGTCCACTTTCTCCATGCCCCTTCTGACTGGAGCTCCTACCACTACCACATTCATCATCCTCACCCTCCTTTCTCTGCTCTCGCATTGCAGCTCTCCGTTCGTCAGTCTATCCGGGGTCCCAGTCATCCAATCCACTCCTCGAAGGGGGTCCCCTCCCCCCTCCACCAATCCTGCGGGCTGGTTTCCCACCCGCTGACCAGGGGGGGTCAACTTCTCTATTGAACTCTCCCCTCCTCTCCACTTCTCTCTGGCAACTTCTCCCTCGCTCCTCCGATTCTCCTGATCTACCTCGATCGTCTGCTCCATTCCTGTTTTGCGTTCCTCCCTATCTTCCATGTCTTCTCTCATACCACCCATATCGTTGGCTTTCCTCTCTGCTACCTGGAGCTCTTTCTTCACTTCCTCCACAGTGGTGCACACCTCAAGTAGCGCCTCCTCCAGCCTTTCCGCACGGCTACTCTCCTCACCCCACCTCCTGTCACCTTGCTCCATCCATCTGTCCATTGCAGCTTGCATCCTCTCGAGTTTTATCGCCATTCTTTTCCATCTCTCTTCAGCCATGCACCACCTCTTCTCTCCTTCAGCACACTCCCGATTTTCGCATCTTTCAATCCTGGCCTTCCCTCCCTCATCATATCTCGTGCTATCGTCTGTGTCCTCCCGTCCGCTTCCAACCTGCTCTTGCCCCTCACCTCTGGCCACCTGACCCTCCGTGCATTCACCTGAGCTCCTAACTTCCTCGCTCTTTTTCACTGGAGTGCGCACTAATTGTTTGCCTGCTGCAAAGGCCCCTTCCCCCTTCTCCTGACTTCTCGTAAAATACTTGTCGATTGGCACTGTTCGCTCCAACTTCTTGGTCTCTCTCCTCCTCGGTCGCCCCCTTCCACGTTTCGGCTTCTCGTCTTCTGTTCCCCCTCTCTCGCCCCCCGAATCGCATCGCCACCGCCATCTACCGTCTTCTCACCCAACTCTCCCACTGGCGAGCTCTCCCGCTCAAACTCCTGCTGTCCCGCTCGCTCCATCACTCTTTCTCTCTCGCTCACTTCAACCGTCATTCCCCGGTTCACATTTAACTCGGGTTAACTCTCCCCTGCCACAGCCTCCACTCTCACCTTCGATCACACTATTACTTCTCGCTTTCCTCCACCTTCCAACACCTTTTTCTCCTAAAAATTCCTCTTATTTCCCACTGAAAATCCGTCAAAACCCACGCGCACTCTTCTCTCCAACTGCTTACCCTCGCGAGCCCAGCGCCACTCCCTGTCAAATGTTTATAAATTCTGTCATAAAATATTTAACGTTGATGAATTGCTCTCATTTTGGATCCGCATAATCCCCGAAAATTTACGATGTTTTGTATCTTCCATATTCATGGATATTCATGGCAAATCCAGTGAGTAAAGTTGTCCCGCTTTTCGACCGTTTTTTCTTCATCGAGCAGCCTCTTAATCTCAATTGAGACTAATTGATCTAAATCAATACGATTTGTATACCTTTGTTCATACGAAACAACCGAGAAGTATGAACTTTCGATCTGTGTTTTGACCTAAAAGCATTAATAAGAGAAAAAACTATTACATGACGGGATTTTTTGAATAGACATGAAATCTCATTTATCGACATGAATGAGCAATAGAATCGATAATTTCCTGTCTCAATCGATAAATCGACTCGGAAGTCACATGCAAATTGCGTTCTTCCTCAATAGCATTGCGGAAATTGAGATTTCGAGGTTAGCTCTACAGTAAATTCAAATTGTGCTTTCTATACAGGCTTGGACTGGTAATCATAACTTTTCAGCCGCATTATTTCAACGTTTAGAGCGCCGAATTAAACATACAAAATCGTTGTAATCCTATTTAAATATCATCAAGTGATGAACATTTTATTCATGATCATTTGATGGATTACGTGGAGATAACTAGACCGTTTTCCGGTGGATGGTATTTTTTTATAGAAGCGGTGAGTATCAATAGAGGTCATATAGTTTATTGAAGGAACTGCTCAGTAAAACCGTTCGATTATCCTAATTCCTTTGACTGTATCTCAGAAAAAATTTTATTAAAAAGAGAGGATTCGAGGCAAAAAAGAAGAAAAAGCTGAATTGCATCACAATTTTTCGCTTCAGTGCACGATCGTGCCATCAAGTGGTTTAATGCCATGAATGATATTACAAAAATTAATACATTTCCCAGGAGTGTGAATCTATGGAAGTGTTTACTGACTGCTCATCGTTTCATACTACACTAGATCGTGGATCGATAATAAACTGGATCATTTTATAAGGAAAGACAACAGATTGAATCAATCCGCTCAACAAAACATCAAATTACCTTACCTGTAAGTACATGTCGATTTTTTACCGTTAAAGATATTTCACCCATATTAGCATAGAGATAAGAATTGCTTGAAATTTTGACACAATGTTTTTGAAGCGATAACAGGTGCGTCTATAAAATTCAAGATTGTTTCACACCTTTTGTGGTTATCAATCATGAAAGTTTTCAATTAATACGACCTTTTATGGAGAAAATAAAAATTTGTGTACAATGTATATACAGTGTAAAATATAAAATTTTATTGAAATTCTGAAAATTTACTATTGAAGTAGATATAAAGCGATGGTTAGAATTTGATGACGATTGACGGATTTTTTTTCATTAATTTGTTTAAGCAATATACTATTTATTTACAAAATCAAATACAATATAGTAATTTTCTATGGCTATTACTTCAATTAATGAACGCATTGAAATATTGGTTGAAGAGTATTGTCAATAAATATAACGAATTATAGAAAGAGTCATAAGCTTTTGTTTTGACTATATGTGTTGAACATCCTTAACTTATATGCAATTGATGGGATGGCAGACATTAAAATCTGATTTTTTATTTTCAGGTATAATACAGTCTTTTCGTGTGGTCCTGAGTTGAAGAACAAGCGAAACCATGTGAAACTCATTCCATACAGGATTTCATTTATACCGAAAACCTTTGTCAAATAGTTACCATATATTACTGAAGATTACCCACAATATCATACATTATCTACAGTACCTCAAACTTTTTCGAATACCGAATTGTCATATCAACTACGAATTACCAAATGCCGGTTACCAGTACCTAATACCAATACCGTATATCGGAAACCTAATACCGAATTCCCTATGACCATAGTGTAGTCGCCAAAACTCAATAAATAAATACATAAAGTTGAATAAACCTATTGCAAGCACTGAAACAACTAGAAAATAATTTATTCCAAGAGAATATTCCAACTTTTTCTACATTCGTTATTCCGTTATTCATATTCATTCAACGTCAGATTCTGAAACAACACCTATCGATTGATAGTGTAGTTTGAGGGAAACGTAGAAGGATTGTATTTTTTGAATGTAAATGAATACAATTGCGAAGAAGGTAGTCAAGTAGTAGTTCATCACAAAGTCGTTTCTTCCATTAACAAAGGCATCAATTCTCAGTAAAATTCAACTATTTAGCATTTCAAATGCCTAGGAAAAAAAACAGCGTACACCGGAAGAACAAGAAGAATTTCAGAGGATAAAGCGTCAAAAAAATGCTGCGTATCGACATGAGTATCGCGCGAAACGTCGAACCCAACCAATCAACATGAACTCGTGCTACAGTTCTCAATCATCAAACAATCTCAACCCAGGAATCATTCATCAGCATGCAATTGAGCATGAAATATCTTATGATGAAACATCCCATGACGGATTGGTAGAAGCTCAAAATTTCCCCCATGAGAGAATTCGATCGCATACTATTCGTGATATTCCTGTAACAGAACTTGAAGCGCACTCTATCGGCCCAATGAACGTTTTGCGTTGCCGTTGTGGTGCTAGGAATTTCGCCGCTGAAAAAGTTCGTAAAGAAAATTCTTTCAATGATTGTTATAGCCATGGTGGGGTCGCTCTTGAACCTTTACCCCGTCCACCCGGAATTGTACGAGATCTTTTCGACAATATTCATCAGCAATCAAGGCATTTCCAAGAACGCATACTGTCTTATAATTGTGTATTCTCTTTCGCATCATTCAATGCTAATTTGGTAGATTTCTCTGATCGACGACCTGGCTCAATTTGCTTCAAACTACATGGTCAAGTGTACTATCAATTCAATAGGAATTTATACCCCAAATCAAACGCAACTGCATCGTATGGTCAATTATTCATAATTGATCCAAGTGAGGCGACCGATATACGGTGCAATTTCATGTCTACACTGAATCATGAAGTAGTGGATGCAATAGATAGTTGCCTTCGTCAGTCTAATGTGTATGCTCGGTCTTACCAAATGATGCATGAAGAGCTTCGATCCATGGTAGACATTGAGACAGGTGAAGAACGCGAAATGCAGTTGCTATTTTCTCTCAAACCCGGAATGGATCAGAGGCGATATAATGCACAAAGAATTAACGAAGTAGCTGCTATTTTTACTACATCAGCTGATGGTGACATTCCGGAATCTTACGTGTGAGTTCGTAATACAAACACGAAAGATCTGCAGTTCATCAGTTCCATGGATCCTAATGTCGAGGCATTCATTTATCCACTTTTCTATCCATATGGAAGTCGAGGAGGGAATGACAACATGCGGTATGAAAATAAGGCTAAAAGAGTCTCAAGAGCTGCATACACTAAATACAGAATGGCCGATCGACCAGATAATGTAATTTTAAAAGGGGGACGACAATATCAAGATAGGTTAAATTATTGCAGACAGAATCAAAAGACACTTCGCAGTGATACATATCAAGGCGTAATATTTGGTAAACCAGATGAATTCATTACTATGACTTGCAATCCTTTTTGGCCTGCAATTCAAGAAAATTTACTACCAGGACAAACAGCATCTGATAGGCCAGACTTTGTGTCGCAAGTTTTTGATGTAAAAAAAGATGAACTCATCAATGATATTGTAAAGAACAACCTGTTTGGCGAAGTGGCTGCATACGTTTACGTGATTGAATATCAAAAATGTGGATTACCGCACATGCACCTATTAGTCACTTTGAAGCAAAACAGCAAGATGTTAACTCCAGACGTTGTTGATAGATATATTTCAGCGGAAATACCTGACAAACAAACCGATCCGACACTTCACGATTTAGTACTTAAAGATATGATTCATGGACCATGTGGCAATTGGTATGAAGATGAAAGAGGCAAATGTACAAAAAAAATTCCTAAAAAATTTCGGGAGAGCACTTCGATGGATGAAAATAGATATCCTACATACCGCCGACGAAATACAGGTACGTTTCAGCGTAATAATGGCCACAATACTGATAATACATTCATTGTGCCCTACATCGCCAAATTATTGAAAAAATACAGATGCCATATTAACGTGGAAGTTGTCTCCAGCATCAAGTCAGTGAAATATTTATATAAGTATATTTACAAAGGGCACGACCCGGCCTCGGTTATTGTGAGTAATGCGGAAAGCAATAATGTAATTCACCATGATGAGATTCGCAATTTCTTAGATACCCGATATGTTTCTCAAGTTGAAGCATGTGATCGGATATATTGTAGACCAATACAACACAAGAGTCATTCAGTCATGCGGTTCCCGGTTCATTTAGCTAACGAACAAAATATCGTTATCAATGACATTGAGGATGAAGATGGTATGCGGACTGCCCTAGAAAAGAAAACTATGTTGGTTGATTATTTCGCGCTGAACGAACGGGATTCAGAAGCGAGAAACTACACGTACGGAGAAATCCCTGCTCATTATGTGTTCAAAAAACAGCTGAATTCTAATGAACATAAGTGGGACATACGTAAAAAACATTTCAATGTTATTGGACCTATGTATTCGGTGAGCCCAACTAAAATCGAACTGTTCCATCTCCGATTACTGCTGATTACAATTAGAGGAGCCACGAGCTTTGAAAACCTGAGAACAGTGAATGAACAGTTATATGATACATTCCAGACTGCATGTTTGGCGCTAGGACTCATTGAAGATGATCAGGAATGCTGCATAAAACTTTTGGAATCCCTGTTCCACTATTTCCAGATTCTGTATCTAATATTGAGAGTCAATCAAAAAACGCTGAATATTTGAGAAAAGTTGATGTTTTCATTTGGGACGAAGCACCTATGGCCCCTACATTTGCACTGGAATTAATTGATCGAACATTGCGTGATTTTATGGATAATGACCGACCATTTGGTGGGAAAATTATGCTGCTAGGAGGAGATTTCAGACAATTACTTCCAGTCACTCCAAATGCTACAAGATGCGAGTTGGTGAATTCGTCGATTAAATTCAGTCCTTTATGGAGGAATTTCACAATATTTTCGTTATCCGAAAACATGCGAGCATTGCTTGCAGAAAAGGAATTCGCGGAATACCTCATATCTTTAGGTGATGGAAAATTGAATGATGGTGATGATAATTTAGCACCTCCGGAACAATGCAGAGGTTCAAATACTGATGATATCGTGGGAGTCATATTAAAAAGAAACATTGATGAACGTCGCTGCGAAGATTTAGCAAAAACGGCTAAATATTGATGTTGATGAAATCAATTCCAAAGCAATTCGACTCTTGGATGCAACAACCGAACGCGTCTATACAAGTATCGATAGTGTTGAAAACTGTGATAATGGAGATATTGATGATGCAATTGTACCGGAATATTTGCACACTCTCAATCCTCCAAATTTTCCACCACATAAGTTACGACTGAGAAACGATTCTATTGTTATGTTACGACGGAATTTGAATCTTCATGAGGGACTGTGCAACGGAACTAGGCTACAAATTATGGATCTTGCAAATAATCTATTACGGTGTCGAATATTGACTGGAGACAAAGCGGGAAACATTGTATTCATTTATCGTGTGACATTATATTGCGAGAACCTTTTTCCGTTTACTTTCAAACGTCGACAATTTCCAATTAAATTAGCATTTGCAATGACGATCAATAAAAGCCAAGGTCAAACTTTCGATAAAACTGACATATCTTTGCAGAGATGTTTTCAGTCATGGGCAATTGTATGTAGCTTTTTCAAGAGTTCGTTCTTGGGAATCTCTACAAATCTTTCTGGGCGATGGTAGGGAATCTGATTTAGTGAAAAATCACATGTACAAAGAATTATACACTTGATGAGCAATCAGACCGCTATTCTTTCATATCATGGCTATTAGTGATGATCTGATACAATTCGGAGATTTCTCAATTTACTCCACATGTACGTTTTTGGCCTGAACAGCCAAAGAATGATGAACATCACGCAAAGTAATGACAACTATATCAATTTTTCAAATACTTCATATCAGTTTACGTAGAATGATTCATATTTTCATGGAACTTCAAAAAATTGAAAGATTGTGAATTGAAAATTCTTGAAATTCGGTCCGAAGTCCCCGAGGTATTTGAGGAACCCAAAATAATCGACGAACCCATGGTACTCGAGGTACCCGAAATTTTATTCGTCTTCCATAAGTTTCTTGGACGAAATTAACTACTCACCGTCAATCGAAATCAATTGGTTCAGAAATTGATGTAGTTTTATTTACTCTACTTCGTTACTTTCAGCTACACACATCTACGCTACATCCACGCTATTCCGTTTATATATCGTATCAACAAAGTGCCAGGGATGCATTATATGATGATGTGTAACTACAAATATCCTATTTGCGCAGTTCCGTGACTATAGATTTCATAAGGTGGCCAGTTTGATAGCCGTAATCGAAATGACCATGTCGTAGTTTTGGCGTCCCAAAGTGGGGGGGGGGGGGGGGCCCTGTAACCCACGCACAGCTCGCAATATATTCCACACCCCGAGCTTGGGCACCCTCCTGCGGCACTTGCAAATTTTTGGGCACCTAGGACACCCCCTGGTCAGTTTCGGTGCAGCCATGAAACTGTCCGTTGGTCCTATATATATATATATATATATATATTATATATATATATATATATGTATAGTGTACATCGCTCTCGTTTCAATATAAAACAATATTACCACTTTCCCAATTATGCGTCATATCTAGAATATGGTACACTCGAGACACTTGAGAGTAGTTTCTCCGACTTCTTTTCCGACATAACGATTACATTTCTCACAAAGCTGGTGAATTGAGAGGTAATTACATACAGTATTTGCTAGTTTTTTCCAATCATACTTTGAACTGCTTGGAACTGTAATTCCTTCATTATTCAGCACTTTTGCCAAAAGAAGAACATCCTCTGTTGCTGAATAGGTGAGATTGTGTCCTACTGTAGTCACCAGAATTAAGAGCATAGCTATTAGTGTTTCACTAGAGTAGCCAGATAAAATTGGAGGTGAAATTATGGGATTCTGGTCTGACAAAGGATCTGTAACTTCCTCGTATGAATCATCAGTGTCCTCTTCACGCTCATCAGAATTTTTTTCTTCAAATTGAGTGTCGACTGTGCTGCTCGACGGATGATGATACCTAGTTGATCGGTTTCCCTTTGACATTTCTCCATCCGATGAATAATTACCTGAGTTTTCAAAGTCATTATACAGCCTTGGTACAGGAACCTGAAGAGCAAATATATACAATGATAATAATAACAGTCCTGGTAGACTAAACTCAGACTTGATTCAAGGTTGACTCTCAGCCAAGTCGAGGTCTAATGTACACGAGATCAGTAATATCTCACGTTTTTGTTTTGTTTTGAGAATAAATGGCTCTTCTTCTATCTATTGGAATATATACTTTATGCTCACCTCTTTGAGTGCGCAATCGTTTCTTTGAGCATCACCCTCACCAACAGATGCTAAGCTGTCAGAATAAATCAACAGGGATGAATTCCAAAATCTCGAATAATTAACTATATATATTATATTTGGTTTATCCCATTCACCGAGAAATACTCAGGGGGTCATTTTGGTCGCTGAGTGAAAAGCACCTAAAATGTCCTCTGACTTTTTCCTCCAATATTATTCATTATCAAAATATTGCTACTTCAGTACCAGGGCCGACCTGCTGACATTTTTCAATATGTTTTGCCCCATATTTCCCCAGAAATCTCCAACAATCCCCAGATTTTATGAATGCGAATGCCATTCATGGCTAAACTAATAACAGCCATAAAAATACATGAAAATCATGGTTTTGCACTCAAATGAAAGACCATGAAATGCGGTGAATCTCCCGCATCAAATAAATGCTAATATTATCTTGGATTTGAGATAGGACATTTCAGTGAAACACTAAGTTTTTTATTTTTTTCCTTAACTTCCAACGATTTCTGGTCCGAATAGGAACTTCTGTATTAGTGTTAAAAAATGTATATAGTTTATATTTTTTCTTGCATCTCACTTGACGATACATTCTTCGATGTTCACTTGTGTTGCGTATGCTGCTTTTCCGGGCCCGGATGGCAGCACTTCCCGGGCCTACTCACCGGCTTTTCGCACGCGGCAAATTGGGGAATCGTTCATTTCATCTCAAGTCTCCGAGCGATTCAACGAGTTTTCTAAGCGTACCCAGTCTAGCCAGTTTTTCCCAGTCCTTCCCGCGTGCACAGTTTTGCGTTAACAATTATATTGTTAGCCTCATTTCCCAGTCGCGAGTGTATTGTTTTTTATCGTACACGAATCGCGCCCCAGGTTTTTTGGAACTTTGTGAACACTTTTTTGAGAACAATTGACAATTACACGTACCTTGTGTACTGTTTGTGACGTCACTGATAATTTTGTTGAGTTCATTACAGTGACTTTTGACCACAAATTCGCGCCCGAGTTCCGTCATTTTTTCTCGTATTTTACTTCCTGAAACGGTCGTTAAAATACGAGTAAATCACCCACCCGAAACCTCTCTCTCGCACTCACGGGTAAAATCATAACCGAAATTAATTGTACTGTCCACTTGCTCAAGGCCACCGAATTATCAACTTGTAACAAAATGTTTTGGTGAGCTGTCTGAGTCACGAACTTCTCTTTCAATCAACCGTTTCAAAAACACTACCACTTTTCAATATATGGACATGGCACCATTAATGAGTGTTTATACTTGTATAAATGTATAAATACATATAAATATCTATAATACGTAAATCCTGGTGTGGTATTGAATCAACGAGATGACAACTACCGCATGGGCACAAAGACCCGCCATGAAACTAATGAAATTCAATTCATTTTTCAATGCAAAGCACTTTAGAGAATTTTTTCACCGAGTTTTGTGAACCTTAACGGCAATATTAAAGTTTTTGTGAAATTATGAGTCGGCATGTTATTCACTTTTTTGTAAAAAATTATAACAATATTTCACCATTTTGAGGCACGCCCGGAACTACATTGACTACAGTTGTGCTTTTGCCATCTTTGATATGGTATGGTGAAGCCCGGTCGGTGGCTGTTACCGGTGACAACACGCCCAAACATGATCCGCGTCGTGAGAATTTGCACTCTTTGCTTATATCTACGTATGTCGTTTTAAATTCAGAGGATTCGCGGAAATATCGGAAGTAAGTATCAGTCATTTTTGTGATTCAATTGAATTAAATTGACACCGTGCTTGAAATCCACAACGAGAAAATGAAATTTTTCCACTGAGCCGGCTTTTCTAGCCATCGGCATATCCATTTTGTTACGATCTATTGTTTTGATGCATGTTCCCATCAGACCCCCCTTTAACCCCACTGCACATCATTCACCCAGTTTGTCACTGGAATCGAGGGAAAACCATTGGAAAACCTCAGCTTTGTACAGCTGGTTTCTTTAACGAAACTCGCGCTCGGTTGTGTCGTGTGAGTTAAAGCCTGAAAAAAACCCCAAATACCGCCTGTGTCGGTTTTGAACCAGCGATTTCAGATCTCAATCGCTCCCCCCAATTCCAGTGCTTTAACCCGCACGGCCACCCTTGACTTGAAAATTGTTTATTAACATTTGTCATATATACATACTATATACAGTATTAATGTCTTAAGTGCTACCTTCTAGATCACCAGCCGTTGGCTTTATATCTAATTTGAAGGAAGTGTAACCTAATTTTTCATTATTACAGATATTTGTGATTATTTACATGATGACTCGATATAAGGAAAAATGACTTCTAAAAAACCTTATAAGTAATGGGTGCATGAGGGGCGGGAGAGAAAAGGATTTTTAGAGGAAGGAAAGGTGGGACAAAACAGGTGGTCAGCGGGACCAATTGGATTTTATGTCAATATTGATGTTTTGGAGCTGAGGATTCGGATGGGATTGTAGCTTAAATTTAAATGTCTCATTTATTCTATCGATAAATTCGCCTATGGTTGTCATGCCGAGCGTTTCGTGTATTTCCACAATAGTCGTTCTTCTTTTAAAATTTCCTATCATTCGTAGGAATTTATTTTGAATCACTTGAAGATGATTCAAGTGCATTTTCGCTGCATTGTGCCAGGCAGGACAACCATAGGTGATAATGGGTCTAATTAACCCTTTGTAGAGAGTAAGTTTGAGGGATTGACTGAGCGCGGGTGATTTTAGCAAGTTATACAATCTTACTAGGATAACGTTAGTCTTGACCTTGATTTCAGATATATGCTTTTTCCACAGGAGTTTGGAATCGATGTGTAAGCCTAAATACTTTACAGAGTCGGTTGGTGTGATCTTATCGCTACGAATAGTTAAAGTCGGCTTGGCCTTGGCGCTAGTAAATAAGATTGCTTCTGTTTTAGCGGCATTCACTTGAATTTTCCATTTCGTTAATTCACTGATTGTGAGAGAAGCAGCATTTTCTATTCTTCTAATAGCTTTGTTGATCGATTTGCTAGCTGAGTACAAAGCAATGTCATCAGCATAGCCTGCAATGAATATATTTCTCAGCATTCTGCTAAAAACAGAAGCAATGTACAAGTTGAATGAAACAGGCGAGAGAATAGACCCTTGTGGGACTCCCGCGACAATTTCTATTTTATCCAAAAGCGAAGTTTCGACTCGAACTCGGATATATCGATTTGAGAGATATGATAGTAAAATTTTACATAGATATGTAGGGACATTTAATCCTTCGAGTTTGTATATAAGGCCTGTGGGCCAAACAGAATCAAAGGCCTTCTCGCTGTCCAGGAGAAGAAGAACGGTATCTTCTTTCCGGTCTTTCGCGGATTTTATATCATTCGTAATTCTAACCAGCTGGTGGCAGGTCGAGTGTTCTGATCGAAAACCAAATTGATTGATAGGCATTGGTTGTAACTCTTCTATGGGTTTTTTGAGACGAGCTAAAATTATTCGCTCAAAGAGTTTAGCCAATACCGGTAGGAGGCTAATAGGCCTACAGCTCACCGGATGCGAAGGGGGGTTACCAGGCTTTAGAATCGGAATGACCACCGCTCCTTTCCAGAGTTCCGGGAAATATTGTCTGAGGAGGCATGCATTGTATATCTTTGTTAGTAAACTTATTGCTTTAATTGGGAGGTTTTTTAGTGCTATATTGGGAATATTATCCACACCCGGGGCAGATTTATTTTTTAGTTTTTTGATAGCGGAAGTGATTTCACGGGGATTCGTAAGGAATTTAATGGGAGTTTCGATAGGGGTTTTGAGGATAGTTTTTCTCACATGACCTGTGACTTGTTGTTCAAAAGATTTGTTGCCTCGGGAGGCCGATATTTCGTGTATTTTTGCGTAGTCTATGCAGAGTGTATTTGCCTTGTCGTGGTCTTCTGTGTGGAGTGTGTTGTTTGACTTTAGTGTGGGGATTTTTCTTTTACCGGTGTTATTAAAATATTTTGCTACGCGCCAAATAGAGTGATCTTTTAAGTTTATGTTTCTGAGTTTGTTGTCCCAAGATGATTGTTTCCATTTGGTTAATTTAAGTCTGATTTCTTTTATCAGCTAATTGAGTTCGGATTTAAGGTAACGATTTCGGGTTTTTTGCCATCTTGACCTAATGTAATTTTTGAGCTTTATTAATGAGGCTATTTCGGGTGGGATAGGAGGTCGAGTGGATTTGGTTGAGCGGATGGGAGTGGAGGAATCCAGGGCTGTTTGAATGACTTGGCTGAAATGTGTTATGTGTTGATCTATTGCTTCAGTGTCGTTACAAGTAGGGTTTGGTGTAGAAATCTCATCATTTAAGATATCCTTGAACTTAATCCAGTCGGTTTTTGCGTAGTTTAAAATTTTTGATGATTCTGGTGAGGGTGGTCTGCCAAATAGGGAGAAAAACAATGGTAGGTGATCGAATGGGGATTCGGAAAGTGTGGTGAAATTTTTAATGATAGAGATGTTGTTAGTTAATAGAAGGTCAATAAAACTAGGAGTGTTTGAATTATGAGGGTAGTGTGTGGGAACGTCTGGAAAGAGCAGATTAATTTTTTGTTCCGTCAAAAAATTTGAGAGAATCTTACCTGATTCGTTTGGCCTAGCAGAGGTCCAAGCAGTGTCCTTCGCATTTACGTCTCCAACAATAATTGTTGGAGTACTATCGGAAAGTAGGTGCCTCAATCGGTTTGTATCTATTGAGACATCCGGTGGATTGTAGATCGAGTAGATCTTCGTTTTTTTATTGTTTACTTGGGCCTCTACTCCCACGTATTCGGTGAGCGACAAGAGATCATGCGGAAGAGTTCTATGTGACAAGGTTTTGTGGATCGCCCCCGCAACACCACCACCTGCTTTGGCCGTTCTGTCTTCCCTGAACAGCGAGAAGTCTGGGAAGTTAATTTTCTTCGTTTTGCTGTTCAGTTTAGTCTCTGAAATCAGACAAATTTTAATGTTATTATTATGGACGATGTGTAATAACTCGTCCAGATTAGGTTTGAGCGCAAAAATATTAATTGCTAATATGTTGGTTATGTTTGCGGGGGAATCGTAGGTGTGACTGAGGAGGGTGAGAACAGGTGGACATGGGATGCGATGATTGTGATCCTATCAATTGGTGTAAGAGCTGTTTGGAGTTTAGCGCTCATCTCTTTAAGCTCTGAAAGGATTTCGGGAATTCTAAGGGTTGTTATCTCGTCAAGGCCTTGCTTTGCTGTAATTACATAGTTTTTAGTTCTACTTAAATGAGATTCGGGAACATGTGTTTCCATTGGGATGGTCCTAGGTTCAGCAGTGGGTGCGATAAGATTCCTTCTCGAGGTTTCCACCGTCGGGAAGAAGGAAGCGTAGGTGGGCCTGGACGTGTTGGCAGCAGAACTCGGAGTTGGCACTGGGACTGCAGGAGACTCGAGGAACTGCATGTTGCTTTCCAGATTCTGGATCGTGGCCGAGTGAGGTGTAGCGGGCAATTCCAAAGGCGCTATGCTGGGCCTGGCCGACTGTGCTCGTTTTTTCTGAGTTTCCATGAATTTTAGGCGCATGGAACACTCTCTATAACTGGCCGTGTGGGCTAGTCCGCAGTTCGCGCACTTGAGAGTTTTCGAAGTGCAGGCTTTGACGTCATGGTTTGACGCACACTTACACATCTGGGGTTCAGGTTGCAGTGTTGGCTTGCATGGCCGAACCGTTGGCACCTGAAACACTGAGTCGGTTGCTCGGATTTCACAAATTTTTCTATCTTGTATGTGTAATAGAAAATAGTTTTGATAGCAGCAAAGCTGCTCAAGGTTACTTCAGGGCCAACCGTGATTGCGAAGATCGGGAGAGGCCTGTTTTCTTTAATATTTCCGTCTTTATTTACTTTCACGAACTGGCGAACGGAAAGTACGTTAATGCCTTGATTTGATAATTCGGCTTGAATTTCGGCTTCCGAGAAACTGCTGGGAAGCCCTTGCAAAATAAATTTCTTCGGTCTTTCACTTTTAAGGCCGTAGGTGAAAAAATTGAGGTTTTGCCTTTTCAGGATACTTGCGATTTTGTTGTAATCCTCGGTCGTTTGTAGGTGGACGATCGTGGTACTTCCATTAAACTTCATCCTGAAGTTTTTATCCGAGGCATTGACTTGCAGGAAATTTATTAACTTTTTGGTCTCCAATTTGTCGTTTTCAACGATGATTGGAGGCACTGAGGTTTTTTTTTGAGCGTCTTGAGGCCCATCAGAAGAGCGGGCTGGTTCAGAGCTCGCGCTGTTTGACCGTTTCATAACGGTTTTTTTTATTTTTTTTGGGTCTTCCATCGGAGGACTCGTTTTGGCTTTCCTTTTGGGAGCCAAGGGAATATTGAGGTTTTTTAGATTTGACACTTGTGCCAAAGCTTTTACTCGATTTAAAATTTCAATGCACTAGGAGCACGGTACGTTTGAAATTTGTAATTCGTAGGGAGCGGTAGACATGCGTCCGCACGACACCGACTCAAAACAAATACTCACGGCCACACTTGACTTGACTTGACTTGACTTGAAAATTGTTTATTAACATTTGTCATATATACATACTATATACAGTATTAATATCTTAAGTGCTACGCTCTAGATCACCAGCCGTTGGCTTTATATCTAATTTGAACGAAGTTTAACCTAATTTTTCATTATTTCAGATTTTTGGGATTATTTACATGATGACTCGATATAAGGAAAAGTGACTTCTAAAAAACCTTATAAGTAATGGGTGCATGAGGGGCGGGGGAGAAAGGGATATATGGAAAGGTGGGACAAAACAGGTGGTCAGTGAGACCAATTTGCTTTGTTATCGATATTGATGTTTTGGAGCTGGGGATTAGGATCGGATTGTAGTTTAAATTTAAATGTCGAATTTATTCTATCGATAGATTTACCTATGGTTGCCATGCCCAGCGTATTGTGCATGCCGACCATTTTATTATTCATAAAAATTTATTTTGGAGAAATTGAGGGTGATTTAAGTGGGTTTGTGCTGCATCGTGCCAGGCAGGACGACCATAAGAGATAGGTCTGATTAACCCATTGTATAAAGTAAGTTTCAGACATTGACTGAGCGTTGGAGATTTTAGCAAATTATACAATCGTACTAGAATAATTTTAGTCTTGACCTTGATATCAGATATAAGTTTTTTCCACAGGAGGTTGGAATCAAGGTGTAAACCTAAATATTTCACAAAAACGGTTGGGGTAATCTTATTGCTATCCAAAGTTAAAGTCGGTTTGGCCTTGGAGCTAGTAAATAAGGTTGCTACTGATTTAGCAGCATTCACTTGAATTTTCCATTTCGTTAATTCACTGATTGTGAGAGAAGCAGCATTTTCTATTCTTCTAATAGCTTTATTGATCGATTTGCTAGGTAAGTACAGAGCAATGTGATCAGCATAGCCTGCAATGAATACATTTCTAGGTATTCTGTTAAAAACAGAAGCGATGTATAGGTTGAATAGTACAGGGGAGAGGATATCCCCTTGCAGGACTCCCGCGACAATTTGAGTTTTAACGGAAAGTAGTGATTTGACTCTAACTTGAATATATCTATTTGAAAGATATGATAGTAGAATTTCACATAAATATTTAGGTACATTTGAGCTGTCGAGTTTATATATAAGGCCTGTGGGCCATACAGAGTTGAAGGCCTTCTCACTGTCCAGGAGAAGAACGGTATCTTCTATCCGGTCTTTCGCGGATTTTATGTCATCTTTGATTCTGACCAATTCGTGGCGGATCGAGTGTTCTGAACGGAAACCGAATTGGTTTGTAGGTATTAAGTGTAACTCATCGATGGATTTTATGAGACATATTAGAATTATTCGCTCAAAGTGTTTTGCAGGTACCGGTATCAGACTGACTTTGAGCGCAAAAATGTTAATGGCTAAGATATTTATTATGTTTGGAGTTCGGCGGGAAGCGCCAACCAGGACGGATGCACGCGCTCGTTTCTGTTCAGTGTTCCATCTAAACCTTTTCACCCTCCTCCATCATTATCCCTATTTTACAATTATCCTTTCCTATTACATTCCTTTCCACTCCTCTCCCAGTGCAAGTGAAAAAGTTATTCTGTTTATTGGTCTTCCGATAACTAACAGCAATTTTGAATAATTGCCGTCCTTCTCCAACAATCTACCTCCTACAACTGGCGTCATATGACGTCATTCATCTACCATACCGGCTGATGACAATATCATCAGCCAGCCACAGCAACATTCATATAGAGGGACAACTCTCTCTATAGGGATAACGGCTAAATAGCCAATGCAGCTAGAGCCATACATAAGACTGAGACTAAGACTAAGATTTATTATGTTTGTAGGAGGATCGTGGGTGGTTCAGCGGCGGATTCGAACAGGTATGCATAGGATGCGATGATTGTGATTCTATCAAGGGGGGTGTCAGCTCTTTGGATTTTAGAGTTCATGTTCTTAATCTCTGAGAGGCTTTCGAGAATTCTAAGGGATTTTAGGTCATCAAGGACTTGTTTTACTGTATTAATAAAGTTCTTAGTTGTAGTTAAATGTAATTCCGGATCATCAGTCTCCCTCGGAATGGTCCTAGGTTCAGCGGTGGGTGCGTCAACATTCGTTCTTAAGGTTTCCATCATTGGAAAACAAGAATCGTAGGATGGCCTGGACATCTGCGTGGCAGTAGAGATTGGCGTAGGCTCGAGGACTGGAGGAAATGGATGTTGCTTTCCAGGTTTTGCATCGTAGCCGAGTGTGGGGTAGCGGGCAGTTCCCGCTCTGTTCTTTTTGGCGATGATGGTTGGACTCTTTTTTCATGAGTCTCCACAAATTTGGTTCGTGAGGCGCACTCACGATAGCTCGCTGTGTGAGCTAGACCACAATTTGCGCACTTCAGGGAGTTGCTGGTGCAGGTTTTGATGTCGTCATTGCCTGCGCATCTCCCACATCTGGGATTTAAATTACAGTGCTGACTGGCGTGTCCAAATTTTTGGCACCGGTAACACTGGGTTAGTTGTTGGGTTTTCCCTAGCGGACCAAGTGTAAAGTTCAACTCTACAATATTTCCAAAATTTTAGAGTTGGGATAGAGTTGAGTGAGAGTTCGTGTTTTTTATCAATTCTTAACACTTAATGAATAACGAAATGAGGTTTTGAGATGTCATCATCGTTTTCTCAACATTTAATGCTTTTCAAAGTTAAGAGTTGAATGTTTTTCTGAATTTTGGTATTATGCCAACTCTATCTCAACTTTATACCGGGATAGAGTTGAATGTTGGACTTTGCGGTTACTTTGCCCCAACTCTATCCGAACTTTGTTTCGGAATAGAGTTGAAAATTGAACTTTAGGGTAACTTTCCCCCAACTCTATCAGAACTTTATACCGGGATATAGTTGAGTGTTGGAATTTGGGGTTACTTTCCCCCAACTCTATCCGAACTTTATACCGGGATAGAGTTGAATGTTGGATTTTGCGGTTACTTTGCCCCAACTCTATCCGAACTTTGTTTCGGAATAGAGTTGAAAGTTAAATTTTAGGGTAACTTTCCTCCAACTCTATCCGAACTTTATACCAGGATAGAGTTGAGTGTTGGAATTTGGGGTTACTTTCCCCCAACTCTATCCGAACTTTATACCGGGATAGAGTTGAACGTTGGACTTTGCCCCAACTCTATCCGAACTTTGTTTCGGAATAGAGTTGAAAGTTGAACTTTAGGGTAACTTTCCCCCAACTCTATCAGAACTTTATACCGGGATATAGTTGAGTGTTGGAATTTGGGGTTACTTTCCCCCAACTCTATCCGAACTTTATACCGGGATAGAGTTGAATGTTGGACTTTGCGGTGACTTCGCCCCAACTCTATCCGAACTTTATACCGGGATAGAGTTGAATGTTAAATCTTGGGGTTACTTTGCCCCAACTCTATCCGAACTTTATACCGAGTGAAAGTTGAGAATTGATCTCTGGGTTTTTTAAAAATTTATTGAATTTTTTAAAAATTCATTTAAGAACATTGAGGTTTTAGTCAACTCTATCCCAACTCTACACACGGTTAGAGTTGAAAGTCGAACTTTGGGGTTACTTTGCTCCAACTCTATCCGAACTTTATACCAGGATCGAGTTGAATATTGCACTTTGGGGTCACTTCACCCCAACTCTATCCGAACTTTATACCGGGTTGGAGTTGAGAATCAAACTTTGCGTTTGTCAAAATTTTCTTGAATTTTTAAAAAATTAATTTAAGAACATTGAGGTTTTGGTCATTTCTATCCTAACTCTACACACGGTTAGAGTTAAAAGTTAAACTGTGGGTTTACTTTGCTCCAACTCTATCCGAACTTTATACCGAGATAGAACGGAATGTTGGACTTTGGGGTTACTTTACCCCAACTCTATCCGAACTTTATACGCGGTTAAAGGTGAGAATTAAAGTTAAAGAGAGTCAATAAACTTTTTAAAAACCTAAAGATCAATTCTCAACTCTCAACTTTAACCCGGTATAAAATTAGGATAGAGTTGGAGAGAAGTAACCCCGAAGTTTAACATCCAACTCTATCCTGCTATAAAGTTGAGATAGAGTTGAGGCCAAGTAACCCCAAAGTTCAACATTCAACTCTATCCCGGTATAAAGTTCGGATAGAGTTGGGGTAAAGTAACTGCAACGTTTGACTTTCAACTCTATCCCGGTATAAAGTTCGGATATAGTTGGGGTAAAGTAACCCCAAAGGTCAACTCTCAACTCTAACCCGGTATAAAGTTCGGATAGAGTTGGGGAAAAGTAAACCCGAAGTCGAAGATTCAACTGTCTCCCGGTATAAAGTTCGGATAGAGTTGGGGCAAAGTAACCCCAAAGTCCAACTTTCGACTCTAACCCGGTATAAAGTTCGGATAGAGTTGGGTCCAAATCCTAAAGTTCAACTTTCAACTCTAACCGTGTGTAAAGTTGAGATAGAGTTTGGCAAAACCTCAATGTTATTAAATAAAATTTTCAAAAATGCAAAAGTTTCACTCTCAACTCTATTTTCGTGTAGAGTTGGGATAAAGTTAGGCATAAGAACAAAGATCAACTCTCAACTTTAATCGCGTGTAGAGTTGGGATAGAGTTCGCCATAAGTGCTTTACCGAAAAGTGCTTAATTGAAAAAAAAAAAAAACAAAAATCAAATATTTAGTTTTACTCACTGTAGAATTGTTCATAAGATCCAAGTTCAACTCTCAACTTTTACATAATGCGAATTTGGGAAAGAATTGACCAACTCTCACTCAACTCTCACCGAACTCTAAAATCTTGGAAATATGTTAGAGTTTACTCGACTTTCACCCAACTCTACAGTCGGTCCGTTAGGGTTGATGTATTTTTCTATCTTAAATGTATGATAGGTCACATCAGGCCCAACCGTAATTGCAAAGACCGGTAGTGGCCTACTCTCTTTGCTGTCTCCGTCCTTGTTTGTTTTCAGAAACTGCCGGACTGATAATACCTTTATGCCGTGTTTGAATATTTCCGCTTCAATCTCGTGCTCAGTAAAACTGGCGGGAAGACCTTTTATGATAAATTTCTTCGGATGCTCACTTTTTAGACCGAAGGTGTAAAAATGTAAATTTTGCCTTTTCAGGATACTTGCGATTTTATTATAATCCGCTGTCGATTGTAGATGGACGATGGTGGTACTACCATTGAATTTCATCCTGAAGTTTTTGTCCGAGGCGTTGACTTGCAGGAAGTTGATTAATTTTTTGGTCTCCAATTTGTCAGTTTCAATAACTATTGGAGGCACTGATGTTTGTTTTTGAGCCTGTTGTGGCCCGACAGGAGTGTTCGAAGGTTTGTTGAGGCGAGCGGGTTTACATTTTTGGTGACAATTAGGTATGTTCGACCGATTTATGAATTACCGATAATCATGGGTTGATTAAGAAACGACGATATTTTCTTTCTCGTACTTATGTTTTTCTTCTGTTTTTCGAAAATATTTTGTTCGTTTATTTATAGGATTAATGACGATCCCCTGAGGATTCATATAATAGCTTTTATTCGTAAAGATTTATGAGCTATACGAAAATCGTAAGAAATAAGTTATGGGCCTCAGTCATTGTACTGAATAGCGAGAAAATCATATTATGAAATACAATTATGCTTCCCTCATTGTTTATTATTATATATTCTTATTCTTCTATTATTTTGAAAATCACTTTAGTATTTTGTTCATTTTTCAACTAATTCAGTAAAGATATTTATAATAAACAATATATATGTCAATAACCAATTCGAATTGACTAGTTCTGTTTTTATTTTCCCTTGGAGAGAGCTTCTACTATTAATTTCGGATATATTTTCGGATATATGACGACATACTTTTGATAGCTATACAACACATATGTCCGAATCAGTGGGCGTTTCTTTCATATTTATATCAGATATTACAATTTTATAACATAACATATAAACGGCCATATAAATTTGAAATATGTTCATCATATACACCATAGATTATTCATTATATGTGACTTATAAGTGGCATATAACTAACTTATATACCAGATATAAAGATAGAAATATACGATACATTTATATTTTGTATATTATTTTGGCCAAAAATGACGTAAAAAAATTATTTTTGAAATATGTGCCGTATATACCCTGATGATTTGGGATCCACGATATTGCGTGTATGTTGTGTGTATGTCTATTTTCTGTTAAAAACAGGTAAAACATAACTTTTTAGTACGTACTAAACATTTGAAAATGAACTATTTGAGTAATTCATAACCATTAGTCAGTCATTTATCATCCATTACAAGGATTCGTTTATCCCACAGTGAATGGTAGCGTGGATGTTGCGTGAAAGTTCAATCGCCAGGGTATGACACTTATTGCGGCTTCTATTTAACATATATTTCCACATATATTTTCAGCATATATAATTTTCCGTGCTTCGCGTCCGTACAACGGGATTTCACGGACACTGTGACGAAAAAGTTGTTTAAAGTACGGTTTCCTTTTCCTGCTATTTTTAAAGTCTATTTTAATTAATTACTCCAACTAGTTACCGAGATGCACGATTGTCAGAAGTTTTCAGTGATTCAGTGATTTAGTGATTCATCAAATCCAAATTTGAGTCACATCATCTGACAGAAGGGCTTACAAAATATGTTTGATAAAAATTTCAGATTTTTTTCTGAAAATGGTCCTGACAAACGAGAGGTTTGAATGCATCCGACATGAAATTTAGTTCCATAATGTTTCAAATGTTTGAAATAAAAAATTGAATATAAAAAAGATTTGAAAAAAAAATCAAGTTGCATTGTATTGACAAACTCATGTACTTCATGGAAAATTTTCAGAATTCCGATATCTATCATAGTAAGGCAGAAAATCAATTTTTATGACATATAGACCTCGGCTGATAGGATAATCTCTTGAAAAGGACTAACAGAAATGACAACTGAACTATCTCAGACTAAGAGACACTCTATTTCGTTATGATAGGGTGACTGGACCAATGCCCACACGATTAAAAGTCTCGTAGGTTTCGATGAGGGATTTAAATTCTATAGATTAGGTAGTGTAAAGCGGGAGTTCAGCACAGAGAAATGTATCAATAATGAAAAAACAATTGAATGTGGGTAAAAAATTGAAGACTTAACAAGGTAAATAACGAAAAATGCCGGTCGTGCTCATTGTGCCAGTAAGGAAATGGTCCGTTCACTAGACGACAGTGGTCCCACCAGTACGCTCACGATGGGGAGAACTGCGATTAACCTTTGCACTGCCAAAAAACACTTTTATTGGGTAAACAATAGAGTGTATAATAACAGTTGAGGTATAGTATGTGCAGAATAATGACAATTTACATTTCACAATGACTTTTACTTGAAAATTCTACTTTTTTGTGCATTTGCTCCGGATCTCCGTGTTGCCCCGCGCCCCCCTACAACCCTGTTTAACTTCCCGATAGGGGAAGTTATTGTTTTGCCCCCGAAAATGAAAAATCGATTTTCCATCAGATCTCCACGTTTCATGGTATTTTTGACCATTCTAGACTATTTAAAACGAAAGGTCCGTGTGTGTGTGTGACATTGTATATGTATGTGGTTAAAATTTATGATTAACGATTTCTCGTGAACAAATCATTCGATCGAAGTTGTTGATGACTCAATGGAAAGGATTTTATGTAACTCAGATCGGATTAGATTTTGGATGGAAATGGTCCAGTACTTATATTGTTATTCACCATTTCGATTGTTTATAACGCTATAGTGCATGAATTATTGGTGCTAGCGGATAATGTATATCACAAAAGTTATTGCCCATGCAAAAATACACATTTTATTTTATATGCGTTTTTTGTGTAATTTGCATAATTAAGGAGGTACGGCCATTTGAACAATAATCTATTTATAAAGTGCACGCATGAAGCCATTGACGTTATCAAGGCCGAAATTGTGGGTTTGTATGTATGTGTGTGTGTGTGTGTGTATGTGCGTGTGTGACGATGTATGCTTATGGTCAAAATTGTTGATCAACGATTTCTTGTGAACGAATCATTCGATCGAAGTTGTTGATGACTCAAACGGAAGGGTTTCATGTAACTTAGACCGGAATAGATTTTGGATGGAATTGGTCCTGTATGTATATTGTTATAAACAATTTCAATTGTTTATAATGTTCTACTGCATGAACTATGAGAGTTAGCACAAAATTCATATCAGAAAAGTTGTTCCCCATACAAAAATACGTATCTTATGTGGAATAGCTTTTTTCAATAATTTGCGTAATTGAAGAGCTATGGCCGTCGGAACAATTATGTATGTAATGAGTGAATGAATGAAGCCAGCGCTGTCATGAAGGCCTCAATCGAAGCATTTCCGTGCAGAATCAAGTGGATTACAGTTTGGATGGCATGCGTGCAGTATATACAATGTTATCAACAATTGTTTATACTGTTCCGCTGGGTAAAATATTAAAGTCATCGTTTGTATTGCGGCCGCATCTCTATCGGCAAGTTACTCCCACTCAAGTGCCCCGCATAAGTCGCATCCTCATGCTCACCATACGTTTACTCAAATATTCATAATTATCTGGTTCATAAATGAGTCAGTTTAGAATTGTCAAATCTGCAGCTGTTTATTACGTCACATTGATGAACCCGAATTAATTCAAAAAGAATAAATTTAGTACGCTGCGCAGAAATATCAAATCGGGAAGTTTTTTTTGTGCCCCGAATGGGGCACACACATGCTCTCACCACTACTTATCGATTTTATTCATCTCTATGAAAGAAGGTTTATATTTAATATTTATTACTTTCTCTCAACGAAAGTGCGACTGAGCTCAGCTCAACTCTGATATTTTTCCATGACAGTGAGTTTTTCATGAATATTTCAAAAGCTAAGGAATTTAGGAGAATTGCCATAAAAAATCCTGACATTGTTTACATGCTATCGCGACTCATTTTCAAAAGTTTATTGAAAAATGGAAATTTCTAACCTACCTGTCAACACATTCTGGAATACTAATTCCCCAACCCCATTTCTCACTATGCACTTGATATTTTTTATTCATTTCTTCTTTTCCACAAAGCACTAAGGTTTACGAAATTTTTTTCATGGTACATAGCTTACACAGTAGTCGAAAAATCCGTCTAATGTCCAAATGTTTCCGATACGATTCTGCGCTGATCTAAATGTCACAGGCGCTTCAGCGACTATTTGTCATTTCCGCCAACAATTTTTTTTTTGCCGTTGGAGAATTCATTTAATAAAAATTCACCATTACTAAAAGATTCTAAATTGATGATTCTACCGAAATTCAAGTGAAAAATGTTATTTTTAAAAACATTTCTTGAATAATAATTGATATTAGTTGGAGTTTCGCTAGGACTGGGCGCATTTTTTACCGTGCGAGCATTCGTCCAGTTACCCTAGTCATTTGAACCTGAAAAATAATCTGAAATACAATAGTGTACTCAGTCTATAAGTACCTTAGTGTCTGTATCGCTGGCGCACCGGTCGATTGGGTTTCGATTGTGGATTCGAGTCGCTCAGTATGTCGATTGAGTTTCGAATGGCGGTCGATTCTGATTTTGATTTTTTTCATGGAATCGACCAAGCCGTAAGTCTATTCAGAGTCAGGGGTCGATTGCATGAAAAAAAAATAAAAATCAGAATCGACCGCTACTCGAAACTCAATCGACATACTGAGAGACTCGATTCTACAATCGACCGGTCCGCCAGGGATTGAATACCGACCCTTACGTTCTGCATATTTTGAGAAGGCTAAAACTAGGGATGGTGGCAAATGGAATGGTTTATTTTTAATAAAAAGATAAAAATTCCTGAATATTTTAAGGTCAGAATATACACTGATGGTTAGACAAAATGACGCTCTGCTGAAGAAAAAATCGGAGTTCCATGTTAAGTTTTTCTGAGCTAGTGGTCCCACAGGGTTAGGGAACATTCTGCAAAGGTAAGGAGCCCAAGGTCAATAGAGTTGTGAAGGAAGAAAATTCAATATTAACCACTTAAATGGCAACCAATTCCAGTTGCAGGTGGCACTATTAGCTCTATGATTTATTCGCGGAGAATTTATCAGATTGCGAAATGCTCTGACTCAAGTGAGAACTAGCAAATTATGGATTCGATGAAATTCGGGTCAATTGAAATTGAATTATTTGCTTCAAAGATGAATGCCAAATGTGCACTTTTTTGGGTGTGAGATCCTCACAGAGAAGCCGTTACATCAGATGTGTCTTGGAGGTTTTATGCTTATTCACCGTTTGCTGTTATCGTGAAAGTCCTCCGTAAAATTAAGATTGATAGGAGAACCGGCATTGTTGTATAGGCGATTGTATTTTTAAATACAGGGCAAACCTCCAAAACCCCCTGTCCTACGTTGGCGGGCGCCTATGATGGACCCCCCCCCCCCCCCCCCTTCTGCGTCCTGTTCCGTTCCCGGCCGGCCGTTCGGTCCATTTTATGGGTACCGCCGATAGCACACGCGGATTGTTCCTGCGATCGGTCAGAATGCTTCTTCTTCTTCTTTTATGGCACTGTGGCATAAGCCCAATCGGCCGTTATCCCTATAGAGTTAGCTATTTCTCTCTGAATGGGCGTTGCTGCCGTTGGTTCATGATATTGTCATCAGTCGCTATGATAGGCATTTTTAGCTGGTAGATGAATGACGTCATATGACGCCAAGAATAGTAGGTAGATTGTTGGAGAATGACGGCAATTCTGACAATACTCATTTTATAGGGAGCCCCTCTTTCACGGGCCCCAGGTGTCTCCCAACCTACCCCCTAGTTACCATCCCAAGCACCTAACTCCTGACAACTTATTTAGGCGCCAGGTGAATCTTCGATTTCCAGGTATCACTTGACTGGGCTCATCCAAGGCTTGCGCCCCTTGGATGAGAGGGTAACTCCTAGACTAAACTTAACGTACGGACTCTTGGACCAGGTCCGCTCTGGCGCATTAACCGTGCTCTAAAGTCGGTGATTTGTTCATCCGGATCCATCACTGGGGTGGACTCAGATATCGCCATCCGTAATCCCACGTATTTCTACTCTTCTGGGATATGTGCTCACGGAGGCAGTGCGCCCCGCACAGAAGAATATATATGCGTGGCATATATGTTGATATTTACGCCGAGCTTATATAAAGTATATGCTACGTATATACGGTAATAATTTGAATACATGTAACATATATTTTACATATATTTTTAATGTCATTTTTGGCCCGGTACATATATAGATTAATATACGAATTATATGTTATTTTATATATGACATACTTCACAATTCTAAGTGACTCAAACACCGCATTTATTCGAGCGTATATGGCGCATCCATCAATACCTTTGCTTGAATGTGTCTTGGTTGACACATATATGTTGAAAGTATGATGCAACGATATTCAATGTACTGGCTATACACGCGATTAATGAGCCCTAAAATATATCAGTAGTATGGATGAAATATATAATGAATACATGCGAGGAGGGTATATTATATATGCCACATATGAAACACGACCTATACAATGTAGAAATATTTTGATTTTCCTTGCCTAGATGAATAATTTCATATGTATTCAGTAAAAACTCTTTATTATTGAATTATTGATGATAATGCAATTTTTAACATAACCATTTGCAGAATACATTAATATTTTCCATTTATACGAAAAGTCAAAGTCTGATGACAATTAATGTCAGTGACAATCTGGAACTACTCCTACAAATTAATTATGATATATGAAAGTAATTCAAAACCGTTACCTATACTTTCGAACTTTGCGCCAGCGGTTAACGTGTAATGGACCCCTTGGATAGCGGAAGCAACTCATTTCAATTTGGTTGGTGTATCATAATTAATTTCTATAAATTCTGTTTTGGGTTATCAGAAATCTTCTATAATACTTCGAAAATGAATACATCATAAATATACCGGTTAGGACCCAATAAACATAGAAAAACTAGTGGTGTGCAAATGTGTGTGACCCATACGGGGTACAAACAAAACTTCCCGATTTGGAGTTTCGGCGTACTAAATTTATTCTTCTCCAATATACCCCGGTTAATTAGTACTACTGTACTGTCAATTAGTCATACTGAAAACTTGCGGATTTGAGAATTCTAAACTGAGTCATTAATGAAGCAGATAATGATGAATATTTGAGTAGATGGATGGTAAGCATGAGGATGAGACTTATGGACATTATTTGGATGGGACTGAGACGCCAATAGGAGTGCGGCCGCAATAAAGACGATAACTTTAATATTTTACCCCGTGGAACAGTATAAATGGTGACGGAAAATAATTCCGCCCCTTAAAGCTAAGACACGAGGAGAGGAGAGACAGGTCATTCAGGACCCCGACCACCCGGAGGATGAGGACTTAGGCAAGGGAATCTGCGGGAGCAAGCCCAGCACCATTATGACCAGGCTCCAGCTTAGAGATGGAGGTACCGGGGTGCGAGTGGCGACGAGGAAGCAGAGCAGACCTGGATCTGTGAGAGAGAGAGAGCTGCAGGATAAGACGGGTTGACACCCTGCGCCTTCTTTATACAGGGGATGCCGAAATACGGGATGCCTCGGGAGGTTCGGTAACTCGCCACCGAGGGTACCCGGGTTAAGTTAAGGGTTCGGCATCCCGAGGGAAATTCCACAGTTCTTTCCCTCGCCCAAGCTAACGAGGAATCAAACTAAATGTGTGGCGACGAAAGCGCCACCTCCCTTCCCATGATGGAACTGAGCGATTCGAGTCTCCGCTTTCGCGAGAGTTGGTTGTGCCGTGACTCGACTGAGAGCATGCAGTGTAGTGGACCCGAGTGAGACGAGATCATAAGTGAGCACGCCGAGAACGACCCAAGGGCGAGTAGAGTTCCACACCACTCCCTTGTGCGTCACTCGGATTTCCACCGTGGAATATCACCTGATTGCCTGTCTCCGGCTGATCATCGGGATGCACCAGGACCAGCCGACATTCACCATCCAGCCAACGATTGAGGAAACGCGTATCGTATAGTCTCGTGGCGGCCCCCGAGTGTCCTCGGACATCGGTGTGAGCCCTAGAGAATGACGCCACCGAGAGCGGCTGAGCCATGAGGCCGTCCCAAGGCTATCGCACTATCATCATCGAGAAACACCCTATCACGTGAGTACGAACCCTTAAAAGGGGCATCTTAAACCGCGGAAGTTATAACGCGAATGGGTAGAATCAGATCTAGGAAGAGGACCACTGGAACCCCGCCCTCTCTACCAAACCGATACACTGAGCGGTCGAGGCACCAATAACCCCTACCTCCCTAAACCCATCCCCGTAGAGTAGAGACCCTTGGGATTAGGGATACCGATATCTCAGCCCAGCCCAGCAACGGATATGGGTTAACAAACTACCGAGATTAGAGCACGATCAATGCGCCAGAGCGGACCTGGTCCAAGAGTCCGTAAGTTAAGATTAGTTAGGAGTTACCCTCTTACCCAAAGGGCGCAAGCCTGGGGTGAGCCCAGTCAGGTGATACCTGGGCATCAAAGATTCACCTGGCGCCCCGGTAAAAGGCTAGGAAGTAAACGTGGGGATGGGGATTATGGAGTAGATTGGGGAGCACACCTTGGTCCGAAGAGAGTGTGCACCCTGGCAAAATAAAGTGTTATAAAACAATTGGAATTGTTAATAACTCTGCATATACTCCACGAACGTCATCCAACATGTAATTGGTTCGATTCTGAACGGAAATGCTCCGATGAGACTTTCATAACAGCGCAAGATTCATTCATTCACTTATTACATACATAATTGTTGAGACGGCCATACCTCCTTAATTATGCAAATTATCGAAAAAAATGTCATTCGATATAAAATGTGTATTTTTATATAAGGAATAGCTTTCTTGAGATCAGTTTGACGCTTACTTTAATATTTTAATAAAATTGCATATACTGCACGTATGTCATCCAAAATGCAATCCGGTCGATTCTGCACGGAAATGCTCCGATTGAGACGTTCATGACAGCTCTGGATTCATTCATTCACGCATTACATACGTATTTTTAACTTCCCAATAGGGGGAGTTATAGTTTTGCCCCCGAAAATGAAAAATCGATTATCCATCACATCTCCACGTTTCATGGTATTTTTGGCCTTCCTAGACTATTGACAACTAAATGTTTGTGTGAACGTGTAGCTAGGTATGTATGTGGTCAAATTTTGCGTCCACGATTTCTGGCGACTGAATTATGCGATCGAGGTACTGCGTGATTCAACCGAAGTGTCTTCACATAACTTGGATCTGATTAGTTTTTGGATGGAATTGGTCCATTACATATATTGCTATTAACAATGTCAATTGTTTATAATGTTCTACTGCATAAACTATTACAGTTACCGCAACATTTATATAAGAAAAGTTGTTCCCCATATAAAAATACGTTGTTTATGTAGAATGCCTTGTTTCGATAATTTGCATAATTAAGGAGGTATAGCAGTCTCAACAATGATGTATGTAATTGCGGCTGCACTCCTATTGGCGTCTCACTCTCACTCAAGTAACGCTCATACGTCTCATCCTCATACTCACCCTGCATCTACTCAAATATTCATTATTATCTGCTTCATTAATGAGTCAGTTTAGAATTCTCAAATCTGCAAATTTTCAGTGTCACACTACTGATTAACCAGGCTATATTGGAGAAGAAGAAATTTAGCACGCTGTGCTGAAATACCCTTTTTTTTCTAATAAAGAAACCTGATAAATACGTAAAAAACTTAAATTCATGACCATGGTTTTCACCATATCAGACACCATTCTCTAAACATCTTGCACAAGCTGCAGACCTAATGAGTAACTCCAGCATCCTCAGTATGATCACCGGCACCTGGGGCAGCGGCAGCTTCAGCAAGAAGCCTGGGCTCGCGTCTTAGAGTGCACAATTTGACATTCATGGCCGTATGCATTTTTGTACTGTCATATGAGGTCGGGAATTGTTTCCGTGTCTCCTCTGGGAACATATGAAAATCAATGATCTATTATACGTTTCCCTAAAAAGTAGCAATTATCAACAAGCTACCTGCAATAGCTTCGAGAATCTTCCGATCCAGTGCTTGGTGCCTAGGAACATTGTCTGCAGCTTTTTTTATTCTGTTTTTACCGCCTTTCACGTTGCTAACGAGTAACACATCATTGTTGAATAGAGACATCATGAGCGTTATCGCCATGATAACTCGTCCCACCCTTCGACCCATCAAAGGATATAGCCGGATAAGCATGATAAATCTGCCCCCATGGAATTCCGTGGTGCCAATTTTTTACCATGTTTGGCACCTGAAAAAAGAATTTTTGTGCAAAATTTCAAGTCATTATCTCCATGCCTTGTTTTTTATATATTTACATCCTCCGACTGATTAAATATTATTTTTTAACGTTATTTGGAGTCTCAGTGGCAATTACTTGTGTGTAGTAGCACTGTCGGTAAAACAGTACCGCTTATGTGACATTGTCTGGTTGTATATGGCCTTACTGGCACAGACGATATTTGACTCTCGTAGTCATTCGCAAATTTTATATAGTTTAAACATCCATACGGCAGTACCAATTGATGCTCGCTAGGCAATTATCGAAAATGTAACGCGGATCGCACAACCTATTCATAACCCATGACTATTCCATCTATATCCATATATACAACTTTTGTTGGGACTAATTATCAAAGCTAGGTGAGTACTCGATTATTGTAATCTAATTTTTCAGAAGGAGTGGGAAAAACAATCAATAATGTCGAAGTTTCTAATATAGTAGGATCTCTCTAATTTCTAACGCTCGGGAGAGTTATTTTTTGCGAATTCAAAATTAACGAGTGTAGTAATAATCAAATATTCCTATGATCTCAAAAAATCTATTCTGCCTTCTCTCTCTTAAATAAAGTTTTTGTCTGTACAGCGTCAGTAGCAACATTGCAAAAAAGAATCCACAATTTTGCTTTGCTTAAATTCCCTCGACTCGTCTCATCCATTAATGATGGACATACATAATCATCTTGTTCTCATCAGCATGGCAGTTTTGGGTTACGAAAAAACAGAAAACCCACACAACAGTCATGGTCAAACCAGGTAAAAAATTTTAAGACCAATCGGAGAGGATTTAATAATGTATTGAACATTTGCAGACCATAAAATGTGTAGACTTCAATTACTTAATATTTACTTTGATTTTTCCTTAGTTTTATTGTAATTGTCAAGTATTGTTTCGTGTACATTACATGGAGAATCAAGTATTATTAACAAGATCTAGAAGTTTCCATTACCTGATTATGTCAGTCAATAGTGACAACCTTTGAGACGTTTCCATATGTTTATAACACTAGCGCCGCCCGGCCACAAGCGGCCGGAGCGTCGATCTCCTGTTACCGTTAATGTCCCGTTTTCAATGTAGTTCAAAATTAATGCTGAATTTTCAAACTCAAAAGTAAATTCCACTCACTGATTTGTGAATTTATATGATGATCGAATGAGGTTTCCGTGGTTTGCTATTAAAAAGCAGCAAATTTCTTTGAAATCCGAATGAAACATTTTTTCTAAAATAACTGATATGAAATTTTCGTTTATTTAGAAGTGTCATGTTTGTTTATTTATCGATTTCTGTTTATGTGTGAGACTTCTTGTTGGTGTATCTGTCTGTATTGTATTCAATAGACAGATAAAGTTCAAATATCAAGATAAATACGTATATAAAAAAAATAAATGGATTTAGAGAGGCAAATGATACGAAACCAAAAATCTCTACATATTTACGTCTATTCCGGTCATCATTGTCGATTACTCGTTTATTTCCTATTTGATAGAGGGGAAAGTAATGGGAAGCATTTGTATGAGTAATGTTCGCCTATCAAATAATCTTAATGTTATTTTAAATCTAAGGCAATGAAAGGAAATTAAAGCAGTAAGAGACAAATCAAAATAAATATGTTTCACTTTATTTTTTTAACTAATTTACATGTTTTTAGCACAATAATTTGTATGTTTGAATTTGATGTCAAAAAATTCATTCATTATTATTTTTATTTGAGTCATTGTTTATTAATTTATTTTTTTGTCTATGTTCTCATTAATTTTTTTATTTGATTTATGTATTGACTTATCGCTTGCGGCATTATTATGAGAAGTCCTTCTCATCAGTTTAATCGGGGAAGCATCCGTTAACTAATTGCGGCCCGTAACGTGCGCTGCCGGCCCTCTTCCTGCAGTAAGCAAACTCACTGTAGAGTATGAAGACAATAAATTGCCGTTGATGAAGAAAGTTATTGATATAATTCTTTATATACATAATTTCTAACAACAGTCGATGCCCGTTGAGCTCCTAAATATATCTTAAGTGAGTCCCAATAGCGCACACGTGATAAAGCGACATATAATTGGCCGTGGTTAAAAATAGACTTTCTAAGGTCTATTCCAATTCTGTCAAAAGTTTGCCCCTGAGATTTATTTATTGGCATTGCGAAGGCTAATTTTACTGGGAATTGTCTTCGTTCAAATGCGAAGGGATAATCGTCTTCACTGTGCAAAGTAATACGATTTATGAACACTATGTTACCTGACTTATCTCCAGTCAAAATTTTGCATTTCAGCAAATTATTTGAGAACTCTACTATCTGTAGTCTCGTTCCATTACACAAACCTTCGTTGATAGATAAATTCCTAATGAGCATTACAACAGCATTAACTCTCAATCGTAGTTCATGCGGAGGTAAGTTTGGAGGATTCAATGTTTCCAAATATTCTGGCAGTAGTACTTCAGCGATATCTCCATTATCACAATTTCGAACACTGGTGATACTGGTGAAAATTATTTCGGTAGTTTTATCTAACAATTCGACAACTCTTTTATTAATATCATCGACATCAACATTCCTTGCTGACAATATGGCCCTTTCAATTAACTTCTCATATTCTCCATTTCTAATTACATCTTCGTAAAGATCTTCAGCTATATCAGAATCCGAAGATGCTATACACTGGCTTGGTAAGCAAATATCAAACTTCGTCATATTAACTGTTCCATCACCGACGGACAACAGAAATTCAGCAAATTCAACTTCTTCTGGTAACGTACGCATATTTTCCGTGGGAGCAAATTGTGAAAAAGATGGCCATACATGACTGTACTTAATGGATAAATCTACCAATTCACTGCGAGTAGCAAATTTCTTAAGAGGCAATAGTTGACGAAAATCCCCTCCCAGGACCATGACTTTTCCTCCGAATGGTTCTTTATTGTTCATTATGTCTTGCAAATTTCGATCTACCAATTCCAAAGCATGTCTTGGTGCCATCGGTGCTTCATCCCAACTGAATAGGTCAATACTTCGCAAATATTTCGCTTCTTTTGACTGAGCTTTGATTGTTTGCGAAGTATCATTGTAAATCGCAATTGGTAATTTAAACGTTCGATGAACTGTTTTTCCATGAGGAAGCAATGTCGCTGCAATACCTGTGAATGCCATGGTCCATACTGTTTTACCCTGACTCTTTAGTAAATGGTACAAAGTTGTATAGATAAATGTTTTTCCTGAACCTCCGGGGCCATCAATGAAAAAGTATCGATCTTTCGTGGAAGTGTTGTCATTTGAAAATGCTTTGAGAACTGTGTCAACTACATTAGTTTGTTACGCATTGAGTTTCTCATACTGTTGTTTCCCAATATCCTGTTGTTGTCTAGGCAACATGTCATCTTCTACATCATCAACATCAGCAATTTGAGGCATCGTTGGAAAATTGGCAAGACTCGATCGCTCTTGGATAAGTAATGTATTTATTTGAACGTATGCTTTACAATGTGCTTGAACAGATAGCATTGTACGTAAGAAATCTTCTGATAAGGCATCTTTGAATTCTTCCCAGAGTTGTTCGGGTTGCAGTGGTTGACAGTGTAGCAAAATTCGAACGAACAATTGGCGTAATTGCCTTGGCATCATCCAAACTTCAGGTTCATGCATCGCATTTTTCCATTCGTGATCATCTTCAATTAAGCCCAATGCTAAGCATGCATCAACGAATGTTTCATACGTTGTTCCTTCTACTGTTTTCAAAGCTTCGTAACTCGTAGCTCCTTTTACCGACAACAGCAATAATCTTAGATGGAACAATTCCGTTTGCGTCGGGCTTACTGAATACATTTTGCCGATCACATTGAATTGTGCTGTTCGTGTTTCCCATATAGATCTCCCTTTTTTAAATGTATATTAACGTGGAGTTTCTGGATATGCGTATTGGCAAGCTTCCGGATGTCCTGCGTTCAGAGTAAAATGGTCTGTCAGCATTATGCGTTTATTCATTGCTGCTTGAATCACATCGTTGTTATCAAGATCATCAACCATTACAGTATGTTGATTTGGCAAATGAATGGGTAATCGTGTAATGTGATGACTTCTTCCATGCATATCGTGATTCAGACCTCGCGCGCATGCTTCAGGGGGACTAACATATCTAGTTTATAATAATGAATTTCATCATGGTCTATAACATCTTGAGGTTGATTGGACTCGGATTCCTGAATAACGACAGCTGCGGCGTCATTTCCCTTGAAGATATATTTATAAACGTATTTAACTGCTTTGACACTGGTAACGACTTCTACATTGATATGGCAATTCAACTTCAACAATAATTGTTTGTTATGAGGGACAACATGTCGATTATCAAAACTGAGTCCATCGCGTCGGGTACACGAAGTAGTATTTCGACGTCTGTAATGAGGATATCCGTCTTCATCCATACTTGTCTGATGTGAAAATATCTTGGGAAATTTCTCAGAACACTTGCCTTTATCATCTAAACACCAATCTCCGCAAGGATCATGAATCATATTCGATTTGATGATTTCGTGTAATCTTTGATTCTCAGACGAATTTGGAATTTCAGCTGAGATATATTTATCTATAATTTCTGAAGTGGTAATTTTCGAATTTGGTTTTAGTGTTAATAATGAATGAACATGGGGTAGTCCTCGTTTTTGGTACTCAGTAACGTGCACATATGCTTGTGCTTCTCCAAATAATTTTTGTTTTGTTATCAATCTAATCAGTTCATTTTTTTTCATTTCGAAAACACGAGCTACTAGGTCTGGTCTATCAGATGCAGTTTGGCCATTCTCAAGATTTTCAGTAATGTCAATCCATTTTGGATTACAGGTCATTGTAATAAATAGATCCGGTTTACCAAATTCACGCACGATAGTCATCGCATCTTGATACGTTTGTTTCATATAACGTGGTGACCCTACGAATGAAGATGGGAGAATGAATATTTTACCGATTCGAGCATTGCTCGTATTTGCTCGATTCAGTAAATGATCCATTAAACCTTCGTATGAATCAACTCTCATTTCTCGTTGTTTCGTTCGGAAATAATTCATTCTATCTCTTTCAATCTTCACATAACTATCAACTATCCATTGTTGAAATAATCGACGTCCCTTCATAAAATAATTTATCTGGTCATCCCGAATCGCCAGTCGATGTTTAAAATATGCATTTCGAGTAACTCTGCGCGCCCCATTTACTTGATGAATATCGTCATGCCAACCCTTTGTTCCATGTAGATAAAATAATGGGTAAGTCCAAGGTTCGACATTTTCATTCATTGCACTGACATATTGTAATACTTTTTCAGCTTTATTATATACGGTAACGTACGATTCTGGTATTTCACCATCTACAGTAGTAGACAATACTGCTGCTACTTCATTAACCCGTTGGAAATTATAACGCCTTTTATCTAAATCTTTTTTTAATGTAAATAATAAACGCAATTCAGGCTCTTCGCCATCATTTTGGATTCTCATGGATTCTATTTCTTCCATCATCATGTGATATGACTTAGCCCAGACGTTCGATATCCGCATTGCATTGTCAATAGCTTGAAGGATGTCTACATTTAAATTTGAATTTGAATTGAGTCTGCAGTTTGGTGCTTCATTTGAATCGACTATAAATAGTTGCCCGTAACTTGGTAATTCATCTTGGATAGGATACAATGAAGTATTAATTTGATAATAGATTTGCCCTGGGATTTTGAAACAATAAGGACGGCGGCGGCTGTTATTAAAATTCATGAGATTTGCATTAAATAAACCAAATGAAAAAGAGTTATTATAATAACGAATTCGTTCATAAAAATGACTTGACAACTCGTGAGTACCGTCAAACAACTGTTTAAGAATTAAAGGTGGATCTGGTAAACGCTCCAGATCGACTTTCCCATGATTACAACATTGAAAAAAAGACGTTCCTTTATTTGCTACTTTTTCTGCAAAATATTCATTTCACCCGCATAATGTTCAGGAATACTATCTAATTCTTGTGTTATGATATTTTCATTCCTATTATTGAGAATTGACCGAGGCGTCTGTGAGTTTCTTTCAGATTGATCACAATCATTTAGAGCACGCGCTTGATAGATTTGAGGTAAGGACCTATTCATAATTTGTGCAATCACTGTGGGCCTGGCTTGACAGAATGCTATGATTTCCATGAGCTGATAGTGTTCTGGGATAAATTCTAGAAGCATCAATTGTATTTCTGTTGGACGATGAATCGTTGGATGGTACAGAATTCATTGGGTGGAGACCAGTGAATAAATTTGATTGACGATTGACTGGCAAGGTAATATTATGAACAAATCGAGTTGACAATACTTTAGTTGAAACTCTACGGTGTTGCTGGTGAGGCATCTTTAATTTAGGTTCTAATTCGGGGCGTCGGATGCAATGTGGTTCGGGGTGTGATGTTAATAATCCGGTACTTTCTACTAAATTTTCGATCTTAATTATATTAGTTTTACTTGCTTTTATACCGGGGGAAATGGAATTTAGTTGTATAGGGAGAGGTACAAGTTTTGAAAGCTTCACGGTTTTTTCTTATGTTTTAACATTCCAATCAGGGTGGAATTTTAAAATGTGTGTTTTCAAATTCCTTTTTTGCGACTTGACTACTTTCTCGTTGATGCGAAGAGAAGTTGTCTCGAATCCATTATGTAATTTTGGACAATTATTAGTATTATTATTATCAATAACACCTGTATTGAGTATATCTGAATTCAAAATCTGAGTATTAAGAGAACTGTGCGAATTAATAATTCCAGTCGATACAATAGACTTAGATTTAGCATTAACAATTTTGATAGTTGCAAGTTTTTGTTTTTTCTGGTCTTGAAGGAAATTTTTGAATTCCCCTCCTTCAAGTTCTTTTCCCTCAATTTCTGCTGCAGTTCTTTTGGACATTTCGGTTTCCGTTATTCTTCACTGCGTTCTTCTGGCTAATCACGTTATTTCTTTTAGTTGCTAATATTTCGTGTCTTTCTTTATTCCGTCTTTCTGATGGATCTAATTGTCACTAATTTTCCAATGTCTAATCTTTTTCTTAGTCTGTCATTAATATTCAATTCAATTCTTGGGATTTCAATAGTAGAGGAGTTGGGATTTTGAAAGGGTCACATAGAAATTTTGTTTAATTTTTTTTTAATTTACATGTTTTATTTTCTAATTTTTCATGTGAAAAAGTGTATACTATTCTCCTGAAGATAAAAACCATTGTAGTCTTGAAATCCAATTAAATCAGCGTTCAGTCCTAAGAATCAATCTGAAACAGAATTCATACATAGTGCAGTGAGAACGGTAGAAGAAAAACGTTACACTGTTCAAAATCGCAGTGATAATTATAATAACCTTTTTCATTGCCAGGAATATTGTAAATCACAATGTTAGTAGCTCGGGCTCGCAGCAATAGCAAAATCCTATAAAAAAATACAATGAGAAATGTTGCACCAGGGTCGAATTTTGGACGAAAAGTAAATCAAAAAATCATTTTTGATAACGATTTAAAAATTAAAAAATGTTCGACTTATTTTGTTCCAGGCATGAGGCTTGTCATTCGATAGACTTTCTCGTGTAGAATTGAAATCTGCCCACAAAAAATCTTATATTTCGCAACATGGGCGAAAATAACGGTTTCAAAATTGAATAAAAGAATAGACACGGAATCATGAACATTTAGATAAAGCAAAGACTTTTGAATTGAGAGACATATTCTACCATTTTTTTTCAGTTTATATGGTGCAATGGTTATTTTTTTTATTAAATTTTAAAAACAGTTATTCTCACCCATTTTTACAACTTTAACGTTTTTATTCTTGCAAATCATGGCAGCTAGAGCATTTTCCTCAGTGGGTTTGAATTCTGCACGATAAAATCTATCGAATGACATAGGTCTCATGTTTGGGGCAAAGAACGTCAAAAGTTGGTCCGACTATGTTATCAACACATTGAAACATTTTCGAATAGTGAAAACGATCAGGATACTCCTCAGGTTATGTCATGGAAATTGAATACATTTCGAGACATTTTTTTTAACATCATGTCAAGAAATTTTATTTTTTATTTTTACAGGCGGATGCTTAATGCATAAACATTCTCAAAAATTTTGAGGTGTGGCTGTTACAAATCACCTGACCAAAATTGCCTTATCTCATTACAGATTAATTTATTGTTTTATAAGCAGTATATCATCAGTGTACCTAACTTATGACGTGCTCGAATAGTATTTGTAGCTCAGAAATTTAGTCTTACGACAATTAAATAATAATTCCTTGAATTGTAATTAGATAAGGTAATTTTGGTGGCGTGACATTTACAGTCGGGCCTTGAATGTAAAATTTTACGAGTAATTGACTTGAAATTTTGAATGAAGATGAACATTATCATTGTGAGGAACTGTATGATTTTTTAGCTCAATCAATCGTAGGGTTAGTTAATAATTAAAATAATCGAACAAATATATGTAATTAAATTAATAATGAATACTTACGAAGTAATAAATTAGTTACATACAAATTCTTCTATTCACTTAACTATAATTTTTCTTTGTGAAGCACCATGTGGTTATTCAGGTTATGTGATGTTCGCAAATTCTATATAGGTTATAGCCTTATGTTGAGTGAACATCACACTAATCCAAAGAAAAAATTTTGTCCACGGCGCCACCTGTTTATTATGCCAAAATATTGCGCGCAACGTTTCAAATGATCATTGTCAGCGGTCTCTATTCAACACATGTTCGTCACAAAAACTATTAATCAATCGCCGTGAAATATGCTTTTGTTTCTGTTGAGTTTGTTTTTTGCCATCATTTGCATGTAACCTTTATGAATCGGGGAAGGGTTGGTGAAAGGAATTGAATCAGGAATCGATATCAATCATTTTTTTATTAATTGTAATGTTCAGCCAACGGGCCGAAACATAAAAAAGCTATTTTTAAACAAATACATTTATTGACCAAATGTTCCATGGACTTTGCCAGTTTTTTTTCCTTTGTAACACAATACTTGTAGAAAATACATAAACTCACATCAATTTCTCTAGTCAAATTCTGCTAGTCATTAGTCTACGAAAATGAATCACATATAACATATTCATCTTTGATACGTTGGTCATTAGTACGTAGTTGTATTTTTATTACTCCAACTTCTCTCCCATATATACTTTTTTTTTTATTTAAAAATATGAGAACATTCAGTGATGATAAGTAACAATAATCATGCATTATCGAATGCACCATACTTGAGTACACATTTGAGGTAGAAATGGATACAAATAATTCTTATTAATTATAATACTGAGAAGATGAACTAAACCGTAAAAAAGATAGTGAAACGAACATATTTATTGACCAAACTTTCAGTCGTTTGCCATTTTTGGATCCTTTTAACGTATCACTTCTTTAGGAAAATGCATAGCGACGTGATTTTTTTTCCCAAATTTTCTGGTCACAATTCACACTGGAATGGTCAATATTTATCAAACATGCATGATATGCAACATATATCTTCGATAAGATACTCATTGGTATGCAGTCTTATTTTTATTGAACAGACTTGTCTCCCATATGTATTTTCAAACCGATTTTTCTAAATTTAAGGAATATGAAAATGTTCAGCGACGATAATGACCACTGCGTATACATTATCGAAGGCACCAGATTTGAATACATATTTCCGCTACCATCGTAAACTCACATTCATACACCACTTCAATTTTTTGTAGATTAAAAAAACGGTTAAACTAACTTTTAGTTTCACCAGAAACGCTATTTTTACAGAAAATGTACAATGTATCTATGTTAAAGTTATTATCCAAAACATTCTAAAAACCATTTTCCAAATATTTTTTGAGAAATTCACGCTTGATTGTGAATGACGATGATGAACAATCTGTTAATTTTTTGTATTAAAAAAAACTGTTGAACTGAATTATAATTTCAACAAAAAAATATAATTCCAACTAATAGTTGCTTTAACGCCTTGTTTCTTTTATATGAAAGTGCTAATATTTTGAATTTATAATCGAAAACATTGTAAAGACAATTTTTCAAATCTTTCTTAGCAAATTAATGCTAAATTTTGGATGACAATAAAGATCCATGATTCAATTTTTGTATTGTATTTTTAAAAAAATTGGATGTTAATTTGCGAAAAACAGAACCTCAAATAAAAAAAATCCATTATTTATTTGGCCTTCTCGTTGGCCTTTGAGCCTCAAAAAACCATTCATTATAACGAATAACATTTTCAATTAAAAATCGATTTTTTTTGCTTAAATTTCAATTCAGTTTAATAGTTCTTGAAGAAATACAAAAAATGAATGAAATTTGCCTTATCGTGTTTGCAATGTTTTTTTGCATAATTCTTTTCAATTCTTTTCAATGGAATTTTCAATATTCAAGTTCTCAATTTACAAAATATGCAGAAAACTATTGCATTTGATTCAACATCTGTTTGCTTGTTCACAAATTTGTATTCAATTCCACTGTTTTATAATAAATACAAAAAAACTTTTAATGGTTTTTTGAATGTCTTCAATTTTCAATATTGTGAAATGTAAATTTGAAAAATCTGCGAAAATGATGCAAAGTTTTGTGAATTTTTGCAAAACAATACCAAATTTGACTCGAAAATCATTAGATTTTAGGAAAAGTTCTATTTTCAGTTTTGAAAAAGGTAAAAAAATGTTGGAATTTCAATGTTACTGTTTCAAAAGAACGAATCTAATTCTGATCTATTCTTTGTTTGTATCCTCCTCGTCTAAGTCCTGAATCACAATTGATTCTCCTGTATTGACATTTTGCTTACTTGCTTTAGCCCTCCCAGCATTCTTGTTACTCTCATCGAGTTTTGGAATTTTCGCCCTGGACTGGAGATCCTCATTTTTCTTAGCACCAGAGTAACGACTTTTCTTGGTAATGTGCGTATCTGATGCATCTGCCATCGAGCTTGAACCAAGCTCCTGGGATTGTTCGTTGTTGAGAAGATCTCTCCTAGCAGGTGGTGAGTGTTCAACGACAGGAACTGCTTCTTGATGGCTGACAATGGCAGATATGTCAAGGGGCCTGATGCCTGGGACAGTACCAATGGGATCTGGTTGAACTCGTGGCATCGCCCCGCACCTTGGAACGACTTCAAGTCTCCTGATGGTCGATACAGCAACAATGGGAGCCGGGACTTCGAGTGGCCTATTTCCCAACAGCCTGTCATTTGGACCCTGTTGCAGCGCTGCAGGGTTCCCATTAGCAGGAGGAATGCAGAAACCATTGCGAAGAGCATCGTCATCTAGGAGTTGGTCATCGATAATTGTAATGGCGGTCATGTCTGTGGCCTGCAGAAAGGGAGCACCTTGGTTGTGACTCCTAACCTCACCATCAATCGCAATGTGAGTGCCAATTGGTGGAGACTGATGGATATCGAATAATGACACATTCACACGAATGCGGTATTGATCGCCGCCGAACAAATGCTTGCGTTATTGACATATTGTGGTTCAATTCTCATTCTGACGAAACCCTCAACTCTAACTAAACCACTAGCTCCCCCAAAGTCACGAAGATCGACGACTACATGGTCGGGTCTCTGAGCAATCACAGGTACTTCGTGCGGCCCAAGAATCTCGATCCTCGAATGTCTCTGCACAGACATCTCGATGTTCATTAAATTCTCAGTAGAATTGATGTACTGAGGATTCGCGTGTCCGCAAAACTTGCCGGTAAATTTGCCCTTCATACGTGTCCGCTTCATCTCCCCAAAATAGCAACCTGAACTGGCGGCCAGTCATATTACTTATTACTGTTCGCATTACTGTCCCCCTGCATTTGCTCTGGACCTACGAATTGGATCAATGCGAATAACGACACCTGTAATTTCGCTGGAAGAAAAACAAAAACCTAATAAATATTTTAATATTTCATTCATTATTATTTTTTATTGCATTTTTTCCATATATTATTATTTAATATATACAACATGTAGCATGTTCTTTTTTCTTCAAGTTGATTAATTATAAATTAATCTCATAATTATAATTACCATAAATTAAGCGAAAAAAAATGAATTAATCAATGAAAAATGTTGAATGTTATCAAATAAAAAATGTAAAGGAAAAAATGGACATGTGTTCAAAGGAGAAATACAAAGTAATTTTGACGCTTACAAAGAAATCCAAATTTGATTAGGTTGAAAATAACTTTACATTACATTAACGTCGTTGCCAAAACTTCAAATTTAGGATGAAAAATGAAAAAAAAATGGAAAATATTATCACTATGTACTTCTACATAAAGCCATAAATTAACAAAAAAAATGAATTAATCAATGAAAAATGTTAAATGTTATCAAATAAAAAATGTAAAGGAAAAAATGGTCATGTGTTTAAAGGAGAAAGACAAAGTAATTTTGACGGTTACAAAGAAATGCAAATTTGATTAGGTTGAAAATACCTTCTTTTTACATAAACTTCATTGCAAAGACTTGAAATTTAGGATCAAAAACGAAAAAAAAAGAATTGAAGATATTATCACTGTGTACTTCAACATGAAACCATAAATTAACAAAAAAAAATGAATTAATCAATGAAAAATGTTAAATGTTATCAAATAAAAAATGTACAAGAGAAAATGGCCATGTCTTCAAAGGAGAAAGACAAAGTAATTTTGACGGTTGCAAAGAAATCCAAATTTGATTAGGTTGAAAATACCTTCTCTTTACATAAACTTCATCGCAAAGACTTGAAATTTAGGATGGAAAATGAAAGAAGTGAATTGAAAATATTATCACTATGTATTTTAACATGAAAAAAAAAGTATTGAAAAAATGAAAATTTATTACAAAAAAAAAAAAATAGGAGACTTATCGAATCAGAACCACGTGATGGATTCCAGCGAGATAATGGGTGCGTCACGAACCATGTTTTTTGTATTGAAAAAATTGTTTAATCTAAAAAATAACTCACATCATGTCATCTCCCACTTGGAAATTATTAATTTCCTCATTTGTAGTCAATAGATGCACAACATGCTGATTGCCCATGATGGATTAAAAATCACTTCACTGCACCTGCTTGGATGTGTGTACACGTCGGTGACTCAGACCAGAAAGACCGTTTAAACGCTTTGACCGTGTTGAGAAGTAGGCAAAAAAGTAGAAAAATCCAAATATAGGTTATAATAATCCTCTAGTTTGCGCGCCAATACACTGTGGTAAGGCTGCGCAAATCTGTCGCGCATGTAAATTTGCCCAATCCGTCTTATTTCATCCCCAAACAGTCACCACGTGCTATTTGTCAATCCAATTATCGATTGCAAGCGTCAAATCGATTACTTACTTTCAATCGACCTTTTTCATGACGATTGTCATGTCTTTTTTATATAAGGATAAGGTGTGGCATTGCTAACCTTATTATATTACATTGCTAATTCTGATTATGTAGAAAAATGGAGGTAGAAGTGTGATATCGACAAAAATGGATAGTAAAAAGAACAGAATCTAATTTGCTAGAGTGGCACCATTAGACATTGAAGAACATTTTGCTGAAATATATTATTTTGAGAGAAACTTTACCGAGAGGTGTACTGATCGAATTTCTATTTTGCATGTCATGATTATGGGCTGTAGCACTATGTACCAATCAGAGATCAAAAGTTGCAAGAAATATTATATATATATATAAAGTGATTCTGAACAGTCAGACAGCGAGCCTACTATGACGGACCATCCCACTCCACTGCGACCTGCCTCCCATCACTCTTCAAATAATTTACAGACGAATGGCAAAAGAAAACCCGAAACAGGTGTAATGAAAGGCATTTTGGACTTCCCGATAGGGAAGTTATTGTAATCACCCCGAAATCGAACTTTTTCATTTCGACCTGTAACTGGTGTAGTAAGGGTACCAAAATGATCCCCGAAAAATGCTGAGTCAATGTCTGTGTGTGTATGTTTTTTTCTACTCTTTCTCGATTCGTTTTCACCCACGTAACCGCTGGTAGGCATTACTTCATGGGCAATACTACGGATCAGAGTACCCACCCATTGCGGCTGAGGCCGACTTCGCCATTTCAGCTCATCGTATTTCTAATCACAAGGTAAACCTCCAGAAACCCCTGTGATACGATGGCGGGCATCTACGATGGAACCCTCCCTCCCGCCCCGCGCGACGGGTCGCGTTCGGTCCCGGCTCACGGTCTCACCTCATGGATACCGCCGATAGCACACACGGAATGTTCCTGCCATCGGTCGGAATCCATGAAAAAATATTTTTCAGAAAAAATATTTGCAGTGAGCGGGAATCGAACGCGGGACCTTTAGAATAGTAGGCACACACTCTACCCACTACACCAAAGCCCCGTCACTGTGTGTGTGTGTGTGTGTATGTGTATGCTTGTATGTATGTGCCCTAAATTTTGGTCAACGATTTCCCACGAATGGAGACACCAATCGAAGCCATCGAGGTCTCAATAGACGCGTCTTTATGTAACTCAGCGCTGATTAGTTTTTGATGGATATTGGTTCAGAATATATATTATTATTAACAATTTCAATTCTTCATAACGCTATATCTTGTGAGTGGTTGGAGTTAGGGAAAAAATTTGTTAACGTAAGTTGTTCCTCATACAAAGATCCACTTTTAATATTTATTGACTTTGTCCCATAATGCGCATAATTAAGGTTGTAGAATCGCTAGAAAAAAATAATTCATGTGATGAGTGCATGAATGGAGACTAAATGGCATCGGCGCTCGCAAAAATTGGTCTCTGCAGCATACATGGACCGACTCAGAATATAATACTTGTATATCATGTTTGTGTATCAATGCTGACAGGGACGTGAAGTCCAGTGAAGCCGGAGATACGGACTTATTGAACTTCTTCAATGTAGTTGTTGTATATTCGTGGTTTCACAATGCATCAATGAGACTCAAAGGATTCAATGAGAAGTAAATGGCTTTCACGTGGAAGAGGGAGTTAACTCTTGATTATGAAAAAAGTCATAAAAGGCAGCGACATACAGAGAAATGAAAAAAAAATCAGTAAATACTGAAGTGAGAAGTCTCGTAAATTTTTGAAACAGACGTAATCTCGAAAACTCGAGTTACCAAATCGGGAAGTTTGCATTGTGTCCTCACTAAGGAGACAAATATATACCACCCACTAGTTAATTTTGAATTCGCAAAAAATAACTCTCCCGAGCGTTAGAAATTAGAGAGATCCTACTATGTTAGAAACTTCGATATTACTGATTGTTTTTCCCACTCCTTCTCGAAAATTAGATCACAATAATCGAGTACTCACCTAGCTTTGATAATTAGTCCCAAAACAAAGTTGTATATATGAATATGCATGGAATAGTCATGGGTTATGAATAGGTTGTGCGATCCGCGTTACATTTTCGATAATTGCCCAGCGAGCATCAATTGACTGAATTGAAGCTTGAGAATAATTGGGCAGTATAAATAGATTCAATATATATGAAATAATTGCTTTGAAAACATAGTTTGAATGTGGAATAGCGATTTGTTATCATCCACTTGATAATTTTGAATTAAAAGTTCGGTGGCTGCCGTATGGATGTTCAAACTATAAACCGTCTGTGCCAGTAAGGCCATATACAACCAGGCAATGTCATTTAAGCGGTACTGTTTTACCGACAGTGCTACTACACACAAGTAATTGCCACTGAGACTCCAAATAACGTGGAAAAATAATATTGAATCAGTCGGAGGATGTAAATATATATGAGACACCCTGGCGAACGAGGATCCATGCTGCTGCATGGATGTCCATGAATGTGCATGGATGTAATTTTTCCATGAAAAACGGGCCAGAAAAATGGTTGAACATAGTGCCAAAAAAACATAAATAATACAAAACGAATTATTTCGTGACATTTATACACATGACAATTAATTAGTTATTTCCTATTAATCAAAATAAAATATTGACAGTGCACTGCATGGTAAAGAAACTCTGCTCGGAGATTGCCGCGAGATGGCGGTAGCGTTACATTGCCTACTTGGTCGGTCAAGGCGGCTCAAACTACAAGCAGTCGCTTTAGTCGCAGGACCGTCGACGATTTCGGGTTCAGCGGGCGCACGACGTGCGCGGGCGGGGGGGGGGGGAGGCGCAGACAATTATAAATTGGTATAAATGCATTTAGTCAAACTTTATATTATCTTAGATTACTGCGGGGGAAGAGGGGGGGGGGGGAATTTCCACAAAACATCATAATTGCCGTTGGTTGTTGAAACGATTTGAATTAATATCATATCCTAGGTGATATGATATTTGCAATTGAAATATTAATTTGTGATTGATTGATAGTTAACCCTTTGATTTCAATTCAGCTTTGCTTTCACAAGAAAAGGGAAGGACCTGAAATGGGGAATTTATCCGGGAAATTGATGACACTTCAAAGTTTTGTTTGGGAAAAAGCCAATGGCATAAAAAACCGAATGTTTATTCAATTTGAATATGTGCGTCTGCGAATGACAAAATCGTGTTCTCACAGTTCTACACTTTCTTGTTAAAGTTTGTTGTTGATATTATTATTCCACACCTTTCTGGGGAATTATTCTTCGCTTTGATTATGCTGTCGATAATGGGTTGAAAACCCTTCTTTGGTTGTATTAATTTGGCACGTATATTACACAAAAGATTCTAATCTTATCAAGAGCAACAAGTGAACGATTTGATGTCTCATAAAGAACTGAACTGAAGCGTCAATTAGACGTGTTTTAACACGCTCATTCGAACGGTCGGGCCTACCCATTCGCGCCCTCCAGTTCGTCCAAAAAATCTTCCGCTTGCGCGATTTCAATGGAGGATGAGCATCCAGCTAGTGCTGCCCTCACTCCCATTGCCATGCGCAGGAACTAAATATACAACAGGAGTGTTCAGATGGAACAGTTGTTTTTAACTTTTAAGGAGGTGTGGGGCCATTTTGGAAAATTAGGAATAATTGCAAGTTGTCGGTTGCCAGTCTTAAGGAGGTTTGGGGGGGGGGCGGTGTGAGTCATAATTGCAAGTGGCCAGGTTTCAATTTGACGGGAGAATGGGGGGGGGCGGCTTTTCACACATTGGTCATAATTGTAACTTGCCGGCTTTCAGCTTTAAGGAAAATAAGTAATAATTGCACGTTGCGGATATACAGTTCTAAGGAGGTGCGGGGGCCATTTTGGAAAGTGACAAATAATTGTAAGTCGCCGGTTTCCAGCCTTAAAGTGATTTGGATGGGGGGGGGGCGGCGCGTTTTGACGAATGACTCATAATTGCAAGTCCTTGCTTGTCGGTTTTAAGGACGTGTGGGGGCCTTTTGGAAAATGAGGCATAATTACACGTTGGTGATTTTCAGTCTGTATTGGAAATTAACAATAGCCAATTGACAAATTGAAAAAATGACAAATTGACAATTGACAAATTGACAATTGACAAATTGACAATTGACAAATTGACAATTGACAAATTGACAATTGACAAATTGACAATTGACAAATTGACAATTGACAAATTGACAATTGACAAATTGACAATTGACAATTGACAATTGACAATTGACAAATTGACAATTGACAAATTGACAATTGACAAATTGACAATTGACAAATTGACAATTGACAAATTGACAATTGACAAATTGACAATTGACAAATTGACAATTGACAAATTGACAATTGACAAATTGACAATTGACACATTGACAATTGACAAATTGACAATTGACAAATTGACAATTGACAAATTGACAAATTGACAATTGACAAATTGACAATTGAGAAATTGACAATTGACAAATTGACAATTGACAAATTGACAATTGACAAATTGACAATTGACAAATTGACAATTGACAAATTGACAATTGACAAATTGACAATTGACAAATTGACAATTGACAAATTGACAATTGACAAATTGACAATTGACAAATTGACAATTGACAAATTGACAATTGACAAATTGACAATTGACAAATTGACAATTGACAAATTGACAATTGACAATTGACAATTTGACAATTGACAAATTGACAATTGACAATTGACAAATTGACAATTGACAAATTGACAATTGACAAATTGACAAATTGACAATTGACAAATTGACAATTGACAAATTGACAATTGACAAATTGACAATTGACAAATTGACAATTGACAAATTGACAATTGACAAATTGACAATTGACAAATTGACAATTGACAAATTGACAATTGACAAATTGACAATTGACAAATTGACAATTGACAAATTGACAATTGACAAATTGACAATTGACAAATTGACAATTGACAATTGACAATTGACAATTGACAAATTGACAATTGACAAATTGACAATTGACAAATTGACAATTGACAATTGACAAATTGACAATTGACAAATTGACAATTGACAAATTGACAAATTGACAATTGACAATTGACAATTGACAAATTGACAATTGACAAATTGACAAATTGACAATTGACAAATTGACAATTGACAAATTGACAATTGACAAATTGACAATTGACAAATTGACAATTGACAAATTGACAATTGACAAATTGACAATTGACAAATTGACAATTGACAAATTGACAATTGACAAATTGACAATTGACAATTGACAAATTGACAATTGACAAATTGACAATTGACAAATTGACAATTGACAAATTGACAATTGACAAATTGACAATTGACAAATTGACAATTGACAAATTGACAATTGACAATTGACAAATTGACAATTGACAAATTGACAATTGACAAATTGACAATTGACAAATTGACAATTGACAAATTGACAATTGACAAATTGACAATTGACAAATTGACAATTGACAAATTGACAATTGACAAATTGACAATTGACAAATTGACAATTGACAAATTGACAATTGACAAATTGACAATTGACAAATTGACAATTGACAAATTGACAATTGACAAATTGACAATTGACAATTGACAAATTGACAATTGACAAATTGACAATTGACAAATTGACAATTGACAAATTGACAATTGACAAATTGACAATTGACAAATTGACAATTGACAAATTGACAATTGACAAATTGACAATTGACAAATTGACAATTGACAAATTGACAATTGACAAATTGACAATTGACAAATTGACAATTGACAAATTGACAATTGACAAATTGACAATTGACAAATTGACAATTGACAAATTGACAATTGACAAATTGACAATTGACAAATTGACAATTGACAATTGACAATTGACAAATTGACAATTGACAAATTGACAATTGACAAATTGACAATTGACAATTGACAAATTCACAATTGACAAATTGACAATTGACAAATTGACAATTGACAATTGACAAATTGACAATTGACAAATTGACAATTGACAAATTGACAATTGACAAATTGACAATTGACAAATTGACAATTGACAAATTGACAATTGACAAATTGACAATTGACAATTGACAAATTGACAATTGACAAATTGACAATTGACAAATTGACAATTGACAAATTGACAATTGACAAATTGACAATTGACAAATTGACAATTGACAAATTGACAATTGACAAATTGACAATTGACAAATTGACAATTGACAAATTGACAAATTGACAAATTGACAATTGACAAATTTACAATTGACAAATCGACAAATTGACAATTGACAAATTGACATTTGACAAATTGACAATTGACAAATTGACAATTGACAAATTGACAATTGACAAATTGACAATTGACAATTGACAAATTGACAATTGACAAATTGACAATTGACAAATTGACAATTGACAAATTGACAATTGACAAATTGACAATTGACAAATTGACAATTGACAAATTGACAATTGACAAATTGACAATTGACAAATTGACAATTGACAAATTGACAATTGACAAATTGACAATTGACAAATTGACAATTGACAAATTGACAATTGACAAATTGACAATTGACAAATTGACAATTGACAAATTGACAATTGACAAATTGACAATTGACAAATTGAAAAATTGACAAATTGAAAAATTGCCAATTGACAAATTGACAAATTGACAATTGACAAATTTACAATTGACAAATCGACAAATTGACAATTGACAAATTGACATTTGAAAATTGAAAATTTGAAAATTTGAAAATTGAAAATTGAAAATTTGAAAATTGAAAATTTGAAAATTGAAAATTTGAAAATTGAAAGATTGAAAATTGAAAATTTGAAAATTGAAAATTTGAAAATTGAAAATTTGAAAATTGAAAATTTGAAAATTGAAAATTTGAAAATTGAAAATTTGAAAATTGAAAATTTGAAAATTGAAAATTTGAAAATTGAAAATTTGAAAATTGAAAATTGAAAATTGAAAATTTGAAAATGGAAAATTTGAAAATTGAAAATTGAAAATTTGACAATTGACAAATTGACAATTGACAAATTGACAATTGACAAATTGACAATTGACAAATTGACAATTGACAAATTGACAATTGACAAATTGACAATTGACAAATTGACAATTGACAAATTGACAATTGACAAATTGACAGTTGACAATTGACAAATTGACAATTGACACATTGACAATTGACAAATTGACAATTGAGAAATTGACAATTGACAAATTGACAAATTGACAATTGACAAATTGACAATTGACAAATTGACAATTGACAATTGACAAATTGACAATTGACAAATTGACAATTGACAATTGACAATTGACAATTGACAAATTGACAATTGACAATTGACAAATTGACAATTGACAAATTGACAATTGACAAATTGACAATTGACAATTGACAATTGACAAATTGACAATTGACAAATTGACAATTGACAAATTGACAATTGACAAATTGACAATTGACAAATTGACAATTGACAAATTGACAATTGACAAATTGACAATTGACAAATTGACAATTGACAAATTGACAATTGACAAATTGACAATTGACAAATTGACAATTGACAAATTGACAATTGACAAATTGACAATTGACAAATTGACAATTGACAAATTGACAATTGACAATTGACAATTGACAAATTGACAATTGACAAATTGACAATTGACAAATTGACAATTGACAAATTGACAATTGACAAATTGACAATTGACAAATTGACAATTGACAAATTGACAATTGACAAATTGACAATTGACAAATTGACAATTGACAAATTGACAATTGACAAATTGACAATTGACAAATTGACAATTGACAAATTGACAATTGACAAATTGACAATTGACAAATTGACAATTGACAAATTGACAATTGACAAATTGACAATTGACAAATTGACAATTGACAAATTGACAATTGACAAATTGACAATTGACAAATTGACAATTGACAAATTGACAATTGACAAATTGACAATTGACAAATTGACAATTGACAAATTGACAATTGACAAATTGACAATTGACAAATTGACAATTGACAAATTGACAATTGACAAATTGACAATTGACAAATTGACAATTGACAAATTGACAATTGACAAATTGACAATTGACAAATTGACAATTGACAAATTGACAATTGACAAATTGACAATTGACAAATTGACAATTGACAAATTGACAATTGACAAATTGACAAATTGACAATTGACAAATTGAAAATTGACAAATTGAAAAATTGCCAATTGACAAATTGACAAATTGAAAAATTGACAAATTGAAAAATTGCCAATTGACAAATTGACAAATTGACAATTGACAAATTTACAATTGACAAATCGACAAATTGACAATTGACAAATTGACATTTGAAAATTGAAAATTTGAAAATTTGAAAATTGAAAATTGAAAATTAGAAAATTGAAAATTTGAAAATTGAAAATTTGAAAATTGAAAATTTGAAAATTGAAAATTTGAAAATTGAAAATTTGAAAATTGAAAATTTGAAAATTGAAAATTTGAAAATTGAAAATTTGAAAATTGAAAATTTGAAAATTGAAAATTGAAAATTTGAAAATTGAAAATTTGAAAATTTGAAAATTGAAAATTTGAAAATTGAAAATTTGAAAATTGAAAATTTGAAAATTGAAAATTTGAAAATTGAAAATTTGAAAATTGAAAATTTGAAAATTGAAAATTTGAAAATTGAAAATTGAAAATTGAAAATTTGAAAATGGAAAATTTGAAAATTGAAAATTGAAAATTTGACAATTGACAAATTGACAATTGACAAATTGACAATTGACAAATTGACAATTGACAAATTGACAATTGACAAATTGACAATTGACAAATTGACAATTGACAAATTGACAATTGACAAATTGACAATTGACAAATTGACAATTGACAAATTGACAATTGACAAATTGACAATTGACAAATTGACAATTGACAAATTGACAATTGACAAATTGACAATTGACAAATTGACAGTTGACAATTGACAAATTGACAATTGACACATTGACAATTGACAAATTGACAATTGACAAATTGACAATTGACAAATTGACAAATTGACAATTGACAAATTGACAATTGACAAATTGACAATTGACAATTGACAAATTGACAATTGACAAATTGACAATTGACAAATTGACAATTGACAATTGACAAATTGACAATTGACAATTGACAAATTGACAAATTGACAATTGACAAATGACAATTGACAAATTGACAATTGACAAATTGACAATTGACAAATTGACAATTGACAAATTGACAAATTGACAATTGACAAATTGACAAATTGACAATTGACAAATTGACAATTGACAAATTGACCAATTGACAATTGACAAATTGACAATTGACAAATTGACAATAGACAAATTGACAATTGACAAATTGACAATTGACAAATTGACAATTGACAAATTGACAATTGACAAATTGACAATTGACAAATTGACAATTGACAAATTGACAATTGACAAATTGACAATTGACAAATTGACAATTGACAAATTGACAAATTGACAATTGACAAATTGACAATTGACAAATTGACAATGGACAATTGACAATTGACAAATTGACAATTGACAAATTGACAATTGACAATTGACAATTGACAAATTGACAATGACAATTGACAATTGACAAATTGACAATTGACAAATTGACAATTGACAAATTGACAATTGACAAATTGACAATTGACAAATTGACAATTGACAAATTGACAATTGACAAATTGACAATTGACAAATTGACAATTGACAAATTGACAATTGACAAATTGACAATTGACAAATTGACAATTGACAAATTGACAATTGACAAATTGACAATTGACAAATTGACAATTGACAAATTGACAATTGACAAATTGACAATTGACAAATTGACAATTGACAAATTGACAATTGACAAATTGACAATTGACAAATTGACAATTGACAAATTGACAATTGACAAATTGACAATTGACAAATTGACAATTGACAAATTGACAATTGACAAATTGACAATTGACAAATTGACAATTGACAAATTGACAATTGACAAATTGACAATTGACAAATTGACAATTGACAATTGACAATTGACAAATTGACAATTGACAAATTGACAATTGACAAATTGACAATTGACAAATTGACAATTGACAAATTGACAATTGACAAATTGACAATTGACAAATTGACAATTGACAAATTGACAATTGACAAATTGACAATTGACAAATTGACAATTGACAAATTGACAATTGACAAATTGACAATTGACAATTGACAATTGACAAATTGACAATTGACAAATTGACAATTGACAAATTGACAATTGACAAATTGACCATTGACAAATTGACAATTGACAAATTGACAATTGACAATTGACAATTGACAATTGAAAAATTGACAATTGACAAATTGACAAATTGACAATTGACAACTTTACAATTGACAAATCGACAATTGACAAATTGACATTTGAAAATTGAAAATTTGAAAATTTGAAAATTGAAAATTTGAAAATTGAAAATTTGAAAATTGAAAATTTGAAAATTGAAAATTTGAAAATTGAAAATTTGAAAATTGAAAATTTGAAAATTGAAAATTTGAAAATTGAAAATTTGAAAATTGAAAATTTGAAAATTGAAAATTTGAAAATTGAAAATTTGAAAATTGAAAATTTGAAAATTGAAAATTTGAAAATTGAAAATTTAAAAAAATTTGAAATTGAAAATTGAAAATTGAAAATTTGAAAATTGAAAATTGAAAATTTGAAAATTGAAAATTTGAAAATTGAAAATTTGAAAATTGAAAATTTGAAAATTGAAAATTTGAAAATTGAAAATTTGAAAAATTGAAAATTGAAAATTGAAAATTTGAAAATGGAAAATTTGAAAATTGAAAATTGAAAATTTGACAATTGACAAATTGACAATTGACAAATTGACAATTGACAAATTGACAATTGACAAATTGACAAATTGACAATTGACAAATTGACAATTGACAAATTGACAATTGACAATTGACAAATTGACAATTGACACATTGACAATTGACAAATTGACAATTGACAAATTGACAATTGACAATTGACAAATTGACAATTGACAAATTGACAATTGACAAATTGACAATTGACAAAATTGACAATTGACAAATTGACAATTGACAAATTGACAATTGACAAATTGACAATTGACAAATTGACAATTGACAAATTGACAATTGACAATTGACAATTGACAATTGACAATTGACAATTGACAATTGACAATTGACAAATTGACAATTGACAAATTGACAATTGACAAATTGACAATTGACAAATTGACAATTGACAAATTGACAATTGACAAATTGACAATTGACAAATTGACAATTGACAAATTGACAATTGACAAATTGACAATTGACAGATTGACAATTGACAAATTGACAATTGACAAATTGACAATTGACAAATTGACAATTGACAAATTGACAATTGACAAATTGGCAATTGACAAATTGACAATTGACAAATTGACAATTGACAAATTGACAATTGACAAATTGACAATTGACAAATTGACAATTGACAAATTGACAATTGACAAATTGACAATTGACAAATTGACAATTGACAAATTGACAATTGACAAATTGACAATTGACAAATTGACAATTGACAAATTGACAATTGACAAATTGACAATTGACAAATTGACAATTGACAAATTGAAAAATTGCCAATTGACAAATTGACATTTGAAAATTGAAAATTTGAAAATTTGAAAATTGAAAATTTGTAAATTGAAAATTTGAAAATTGAAAATTTGAAAATTGAAAATTTGAAAATTGAAAATTTGAAAATTGAAAATTTGAAAATTGAAAATTTGAAAATTGAAAATTGAAAATTTGAAAATTGAAAATTGAAAATTTGAAAATTGAAAATTTGAAAATTGAAAATTTGAAAATTGAAAATTTGAAAATTGAAAATTTGAAAATTGAAAATTTGAAAATTGAAAATTTGAAAATTGAAAATTGAAAATTGAAAATTTGAAAACGGAAAATTTGAAAATTGAAAATTGAAAATTTGACAATTGACAAATTGACAATTGACAAATTGACAATTGACAAATTGACAAATTGACAATTGACAAATTGACAATTGACAAATTGACAATTGACAATTGACAAATTGACAATTGACACATTGACAATTGACAAATTGACAATTGACAAATTGACAATTGACAAATTGACAATTGACAAATTGACAATTGACAAATTGACAATTGGCCCTATTGACAATTGACAAATTGACAATTGACAAATTGACAATTGACAAATTGACAATTGACAAATTGACAATTGACAAATTGACAATTGACAAATTGACAATTGACAAATTGACAATTGACAAATTGACAATTGACAAATTGACAATTGACAAATTGACAATTGACAAATTGACAATTGACAAATTGACAATTGACAAATTGACAATTGACAAATTGACAATTGACAAATTGACAATTGACAAATTGACAATTGACAAATTGACAATTGACAAATTGACAATTGACAAATTGACAATTGACAAATTGACAATTGACAAATTGACAATTGACAAATTGACAATTGACAAATTGACAATTGACAAATTGACAATTGACAAATTGACAATTGACAAATTGACAATTGACAAATTGACAATTGACAAATTGACAATTGACAAATTGACAATTGACAAATTGACAATTGACAAATTGACAATTGTCAATTTGTCAATTGTCAATTTGTCAATTGACAAATTGACAATTGACAAATTTACAATTGACAAATTTACAATTGACAAATCGACAAATTGACAATTGACAAATTGACATTTGAAAATTGAAAATTGAAAATTTGAAAATTTGAAAATTGAAAATTTGAAAATTGAAAATTTGAAAATTGAAAATTTGAAAATTGAAAATTTGAAAATTGAAAATTTGAAAATTGAAAATTTGAAAATTGAAAATTTGAAAATTGAAAATTTGAAAATTGAAAATTTGAAAATTGAAAATTTGAAAATTGAAAATTTGAAAATTGAAAATTGAAAATTGAAAATTTGAAAATTGAAAATTTGAAAATTGAAAATTTGAAAATTGAAAATTTGAAAATTGAAAATTTGAAAATTGAAAATTTGAAAATTGAAAATTTGAAAATTGAAAATTTGAAAATTGAAAATTTGAAAATTGAAAATTTGAAAATTGAAAATTTGAAAATTGAAAATTTGAAAATTGAAAATTTGAAAATTGAAAATTTGAAAATTGAAAATTTGAAAATTGAAAATTTGAAAATTGAAAATTTGAAAATTGAAAATTTGAAAATTGAAAATTTGAAAATTGAAAATTTGAAAATTGAAAATTTGAAAATTGAAAATTGAAAATTTGAAAATTGAAAATTTGAAAATTGAAAATTTGAAAATTGAAAATTTCAAAATTGAAAATTTGAAAATTGAAAATTTGAAAATTGAAAATTTGAAAATTGAAAATTTGAAAATTGAAAATTGAAAATTGAAAATTTGAAAATGGAAAATTTGAAAATTGAAAATTGAAAATTTGACAATTGACAAATTGACAATTGACAAATTGACAATTGACAATTGACAAATTGACAATTGACAAATTGACAATTGACAAATTGACAATTGACAAATTGACAAATTGACAATTGACAAATTGACAATTGACAAATTGACAATTGACAAATTGACAATTGACAATTGACAAATTGACAATTGACAAATTGACAATTGACAAATTGACAATTGACAAATTGACAATTGACAAATTGACAATTGACAAATTGACAATTGACAAATTGACAATTGACAAATTGACAATTGACAAATTGACAATTGACAAATTGACAATTGACAAATTGACAAATTGACAATTGACAAATTTACAATTGACAAATCGACAATTGACAAATTGACATTTGAAAATTGAAAATTTGAAAATTTGAAAATTGAAAATTTGAAAATTGAAAATTTGAAAATTGAAAATTTGAAAATTGAAAATTTGAAAATTGAAAATTGAAAATTTGAAAATTGAAAATTGAAAATTTGAAAATTGAAAATTTGAAAATTGAAAATTTGAAAATTGAAAATTTGAAAATTGAAAATTTGAAAATTGAAAATTTGAAAATTGAAAATTGAAAATTGAAAATTTGAAAATGGAAAATTTGAAAATTGAAAATTGAAAATTTGACAATTGACAAATTGACAATTGACAAATTGACAATTGACAAATTGAC